>OX328125.1:112022362-112427362 GCA_946811695.1 Gonocerus acuteangulatus | reverse complement strand
TATTTCAAAGGTTCCAACCAATGGTTCATTGAGCACATTCCTCTCCATGTGTGTAAGACTTCTTGGTAGATTGTCCAGGCTACAGTATCCCCGTTTAACTTACTGCTATTTCAAAGGTTCCAACCAATGGTTCATTGAGCACATTTCTCTCCATGTGTGTAAGACTTCTTGGTAGATTGTCCAGGCTACAGTATCCCCGTTTAACTTACTGCTATTTCAAAGGTTCCAACCAATGGTTCATTGAGCACATTTCTCTCCATGTGTGTAAGACTTCTTGGTAGATTGTCCAGGCTACAGTATCCCCGTTTAACTTACTGCTATTTCAAAGGTTCCAACCAATGGTTCATTGAGCACATTTCTCTCCATGTGTGTAAGACTTCTTGGTAGATTGTCCAGGCTACAGTATCCCCGTTTAACTTACTGCTATTTCAAAGGTTCCAACCAATGGTTCATTGAGCACATTCCTCTCCATGTGTGTAAGACTTCTTGGTAGATTGTCCAGGCTACAGTATCCCCGTTTAACTTACTGCTATTTCAAAGGTTCCAACCAATGGTTCATTGAGCACATTTCTCTCCATGTGTGTAAGACTTCTTGGTAGATTGTCCAGGCTACAGTATCCCCGTTTAACTTACTGCTATTTCAAAGGTTCCAACCAATGGTTCATTGAGCACATTTCTCTCCATGTGTGTAAGACTTCTTGGTAGATCGTCCAGGCTACAGTATCCCCGTTTAACTTACTGCTATTTCAAAGGTTCCAACCAATGGTTCATTGAGCACATTCCTCTCCATGTGTGTAAGACTTCTTGGTAGATTGTCCAGGCTACAGTATCCCCGTTTAACTTACTGCTATTTCAAAGGTTCCAACCAATGGTTCATTGAGCACATTTCTCTCCATGTGTGTAAGACTTCTTGGTAGATTGTCCAGGCTACAGTATCCCCGTTTAACTTACTGCTATTTCAAAGGTTCCAACCAATGGTTCATTGAGCACATTTCTCTCCATGTGTGTAAGACTTCTTGGTAGATCGTCCAGGCTACAGTATCCCCGTTTAACTTACTGCTATTTCAAAGGTTCCAACCAATGGTTCATTGAGCACATTTCTCTCCATGTGTGTAAGACTTCTTGGTAGATTGTCCAGGCTACAGTATCCCCGTTTAACTTACTGCTATTTCAAAGGTTCCAACCAATGGTTCATTGAGCACATTCCTCTCCATGTGTGTAAGACTTCTTGGTAGATTGTCCAGGCTACAGTATCCCCGTTTAACTTACTGCTATTTCAAAGGTTCCAACCAATGGTTCATTGAGCACATTTCTCTCCATGTGTGTAAGACTTCTTGGTAGATTGTCCAGGCTACAGTATCCCCGTTTAACTTACTGCTATTTCAAAGGTTCCAACCAATGGTTCATTGAGCACATTCCTCTCCATGTGTGTAAGACTTCTTGGTAGATTGTCCAGGCTACAGTATCCCCGTTTAACTTACTGCTATTTCAAAGGTTCCAACCAATGGTTCATTGAGCACATTTCTCTCCATGTGTGTAAGACTTCTTGGTAGATTGTCCAGGCTACAGTATCCCCGTTTAACTTACTGCTATTTCAAAGGTTCCAACCAATGGTTCATTGAGCACATTTCTCTCCATGTGTGTAAGACTTCTTGGTAGATTGTCCAGGCTACAGTATCCCCGTTTAACTTACTGCTATTTCAAAGGTTCCAACCAATGGTTCATTGAGCACATTCCTCTCCATGTGTGTAAGACTTCTTGGTAGATTGTCCAGGCTACAGTATCCCCGTTTAACTTACTGCTATTTCAAAGGTTCCAACCAATGGTTCATTGAGCACATTCCTCTCCATGTGTGTAAGACTTCTTGGTAGATTGTCAAGGCTACAGTATCCCCGTTTAACTTACTGCTATTTCAAAGGTACCAACCAATGGTTCATTGAGCACATTTCTCTCCATGTGTGTAAGACTTCTTGGTAGATTGTCCAGGCTACAGTATCCCCGTTTAACTTACCGCTATTTCAAAGGTTCCAAACAATGGTTCATTGAGCACATTCCTCTCCATGTGTGTAAGACTTCTTGGTAGATTGTCCAGGCTACAGTATCCCCGTTTAACTTACTGCTATTTCAAAGGTTCCAACCAATGGTTCATTGAGCACATTCCTCTCCATGTGTGTAAGACTTCTTGGTAGATTGTCCAGGCTACAGTATCCCCGTTTAACTTACTGCTATTTCAAAGGTTCCAACCAATGGTTCATTGAGCACATTTCTCTCCATGTGTGTAAGACTTCTTGGTAGATTGTCCAGGCTACAGTATCCCCGTTTAACTTACTGCTATTTCAAAGGTTCCAACCAATGGTTCATTGAGCACATTCCTCTCCATGTGTGTAAGACTTCTTGGTAGATTGTCCAGGCTACAGTATCCCCGTTTAACTTACTGCTATTTCAAAGGTTCCAACCAATGGTTCATTGAGCACATTTCTCTCCATGTGTGTAAGACTTCTTGGTAGATTGTCCAGGCTACAGTATCCCCGTTTAACTTACTGCTATTTCAAAGGTTCCAACCAATGGTTCATTGAGCACATTCCTCTCCATGTGTGTAAGACTTCTTGGTAGATTGTCCAGGCTACAGTATCCCCGTTTAACTTACTGCTATTTCAAAGGTTCCAACCAATGGTTCATTGAGCACATTTCTCTCCATGTGTGTAAGACTTCTTGGTAGATTGTCCAGGCTACAGTATCCCCGTTTAACTTACTGCTATTTCAAAGGTTCCAACCAATGGTTCATTGAGCACATTTCTCTCCATGTGTGTAAGACTTCTTGGTAGATTGTCCAGGCTACAGTATCCCCGTTTAACTTACTGCTATTTCAAAGGTTCCAACCAATGGTTCATTGAGCACATTCCTCTCCATGTGTGTAAGACTTCTTGGTAGATTGTCCAGGCTACAGTATCCCCGTTTAACTTACTGCTATTTCAAAGGTTCCAACCAATGGTTCATTGAGCACATTTCTCTCCATGTGTGTAAGACTTCTTGGTAGATTGTCCAGGCTACAGTATCCCCGTTTAACTTACTGCTATTTCAAAGGTTCCAACCAATGGTTCATTGAGCACATTTCTCTCCATGTGTGTAAGACTTCTTGGTAGATTGTCCAGGCTACAGTATCCCCGTTTAACTTACTGCTATTTCAAAGGTTCCAACCAATGGTTCATTGAGCACATTTCTCTCCATGTGTGTAAGACTTCTTGGTAGATTGTCCAGGCTACAGTATCCCCGTTTAACTTACTGCTATTTCAAAGGTTCCAACCAATGGTTCATTGAGCACATTCCTCTCCATGTGTGTAAGACTTCTTGGTAGATTGTCCAGGCTACAGTATCCCCGTTTAACTTACTGCTATTTCAAAGGTTCCAACCAATGGTTCATTGAGCACATTTCTCTCCATGTGTGTAAGACTTCTTGGTAGATTGTCCAGGCTACAGTATCCCCGTTTAACTTACTGCTATTTCAAAGGTTCCAACCAATGGTTCATTGAGCACATTTCTCTCCATGTGTGTAAGACTTCTTGGTAGATCGTCCAGGCTACAGTATCCCCGTTTAACTTACTGCTATTTCAAAGGTTCCAACCAATGGTTCATTGAGCACATTCCTCTCCATGTGTGTAAGACTTCTTGGTAGATTGTCCAGGCTACAGTATCCCCGTTTAACTTACTGCTATTTCAAAGGTTCCAACCAATGGTTCATTGAGCACATTTCTCTCCATGTGTGTAAGACTTCTTGGTAGATTGTCCAGGCTACAGTATCCCCGTTTAACTTACTGCTATTTCAAAGGTTCCAACCAATGGTTCATTGAGCACATTTCTCTCCATGTGTGTAAGACTTCTTGGTAGATCGTCCAGGCTACAGTATCCCCGTTTAACTTACTGCTATTTCAAAGGTTCCAACCAATGGTTCATTGAGCACATTTCTCTCCATGTGTGTAAGACTTCTTGGTAGATTGTCCAGGCTACAGTATCCCCGTTTAACTTACTGCTATTTCAAAGGTTCCAACCAATGGTTCATTGAGCACATTCCTCTCCATGTGTGTAAGACTTCTTGGTAGATTGTCCAGGCTACAGTATCCCCGTTTAACTTACTGCTATTTCAAAGGTTCCAACCAATGGTTCATTGAGCACATTCCTCTCCATGTGTGTAAGACTTCTTGGTAGATTGTCCAGGCTACAGTATCCCCGTTTAACTTACTGCTATTTCAAAGGTTCCAACCAATGGTTCATTGAGCACATTTCTCTCCATGTGTGTAAGACTTCTTGGTAGATTGTCCAGGCTACAGTATCCCCGTTTAACTTACTGCTATTTCAAAGGTTCCAACCAATGGTTCATTGAACACATTCCTCTCCATGTGTGTAAGACTTCTTGGTAGATTGTCCAGGCTACAGTATCCCCGTTTAACTTACTGCTATTTCAAAGGTTCCAACCAATGGTTCATTGAGCACATTTCTCTCCATGTGTGTAAGACTTCTTGGTAGATTGTCCAGGCTACAGTATCCCCGTTTAACTTACTGCTATTTCAAAGGTTCCAACCAATGGTTCATTGAGCACATTTCTCTCCATGTGTGTAAGACTTCTTGGTAGATCGTCCAGGCTACAGTATCCCCGTTTAACTTACTGCTATTTCAAAGGTTCCAACCAATGGTTCATTGAGCACATTCCTCTCCATGTGTGTAAGACTTCTTGGTAGATTGTCCAGGCTACAGTATCCCCGTTTAACTTACTGCTATTTCAAAGGTTCCAACCAATGGTTCATTGAGCACATTTCTCTCCATGTGTGTAAGACTTCTTGGTAGATTGTCCAGGCTACAGTATCCCCGTTTAACTTACTGCTATTTCAAAGGTTCCAACCAATGGTTCATTGAGCACATTTCTCTCCATGTGTGTAAGACTTCTTGGTAGATTGTCCAGGCTACAGTATCCCCGTTTAACTTACTGCTATTTCAAAGGTTCCAACCAATGGTTCATTGAGCACATTTCTCTCCATGTGTGTAAGACTTCTTGGTAGATTGTCCAGGCTACAGTATCCCCGTTTAACTTACTGCTATTTCAAAGGTTCCAACCAATGGTTCATTGAGCACATTTCTCTCCATGTGTGTAAGACTTCTTGGTAGATTGTCCAGGCTACAGTATCCCCGTTTAACTTACTGCTATTTCAAAGGTTCCAACAAAATTACCATTATAAAGTTCGCAAAGTTGGGATTTCCAATGAATGAAAAACAGTCATGTCCAACTAATAGCTGACCATAGTTGGCGACAGCTTTCTAATCATTCCAAGGAAAATCTTCTTTTGTATTGTGTTTTTTTTTTTTTTTTCTTATACACTTTCTCTGCTTGGAATGATAGTAAGCTTCCAGCCTGCATATAAGCCATCAATTGGTTACATGTGTTGTATTATATTGTATTCATTTTCTTTTTAGAATTTATGAGTTTTCTTGTCATTTCCTCAGCCGTACAAATGATGATTGACAATCCTAATGGAGTCCTTTATTATCCAACGAGCCAGTGATTCAAAGTCGCATCTAATGTTCCATCTTTTGAAAACATTTTGTACGAATGAAGGCATGGAACCTCTTGCACCAAAGAGAAGGCCGATTACCTCCCAATTTTCGAACACGTACTTGGGATATGAACGGAACCACGCTAAGATGACGCAGTTCCTGCGGTCGGACTTTTGATATTTAATGTTTATGAAAAGTACAAAGGCTCTCAAGTCTGTTAATATAATAACTTTTTCTCCTAAATGATTTCTTGTGTGTTGGACTTGTTTAATAGCTTATTTAATTTTTCTTATTTTTGCATATTGTCCTTTCACACCTGGCACAATCAATTAAATATCATTATATAATAAATAATGTTTTTACCTACCTTAAGTATTTCTGGAGGATTTTGCGGTTAATGCAATTAACAATAGTCACACATTTGACTTTAATCTATATATATAAAATCACGTGTCTGTTTGTCCATCTGTCTGTCTGTGTGTTCCTTATACAAATCCACACCGTTCGACCGATTTTGAACAAACTTAGCACATAGGTACGTCTTGATCCGAGGAGTGTCGTAGACTAAATGAAAAACGTGTACCAGCTGTGTCTTCATATTTGTTCCTTATACAAATCCAAACCGTTTGACTGATTTTGACCAAACTCGGCGTACAGCTTAGTCTTGATGCGGGGGGTGTCATAAACTAAATGAAAAACGTGTACCAGCTGTGTGTCTGCATATTTGTTCCTTATACAAATCCAAACCGTTTGACTGATTTTGACCAAACTCGGCGTACAGCTTAGTCTTGATGCGGGGGGTGTCATAAACTAAATGAAAAACGTGTACCAGCTGTGTGTCTGCATATTTGTTCCTTATACAAATCCACACCGTTCGACCGATTTTGACCAAACTTAGCACATTGGTACGTCTTGATCCGAGGAGTGTCGTAGACTAAATGAAAAACGTGTACCAGCTGTGTCTTCATATTTGTTCCTTATACAAATCCAAACCGTTTGACTGATTTTGACCAAACTCGGCGTACAGCTTAGTCTTGATGCGGGGGGTGTCATAGGCTAGGTCAAAAACCTTTAAGACTTATAGTTCAGATGTCACGGGTTCGAAACTGTGAATCCGAAAAGTTTCAGATTAGCGTTATATTTTAATATTGCGTATTTGGTTTCTAATTTTTATTTTCTATATGCAGAAAGGAGGGCGAGGTTAGCTCAGTGGTAGAGCACTCGACTAATGAACTGGAGGACCAGGTTCAAAACCCGAGCGCGCACTAAAGATTTTTTCTTCTAGTGCTGCCGTTCGAGGGTTGGATTTGGGGTCCCAGATCGTCCCTAGGCTCACCCATCCTTTAATTAATTTAATTAATAATGGGTACCTTGGTGCTAATGACTCTAGCAGTCGAAGGAGCAAGGGGAAAATCAGGCGGCCGGAGCATAGTATTGACCACACTATCTCCCTAGTGTGCCGTATGGTCAAGAATCAGATACCTCTACAGTATCTGCCCTTCTGGGCCCTTGTGGCCTGTTACGAGACTGATTTTCTGATATGCAGAAAGTAGGTGTAACATAGCACACCGGTAACAGCTAGTAATAAATATGATTGAAATGGTCGTGGGTCAATTCCCAGTAGGTAGGATGGCTTTTCTACCCACTTTTTAGGTGGCTTTTCACTTTTTTTTTTGCTAAAAAAAGTGAGGTAATCTGTAGTGATGCTGCCCCCAAAAATCTTATTAGTGGATATTAAAATTAAAATTAAAGAAAATATATGATTAAACATAGGGGATTAACAGACGAGTAAATACAAAGAAAAAATATTTAGATAATATATTTTTCCAAATAATAAATACAATTTAGGAATATTTATATCGTTCTTTATTTATTTCACTTTTTCTTTAATAACATACCTTGCCTCTAGAAATGGATTTTTCTCCATGAAACTAGCTGATTAATATCGGCCATATTTATTTTACTAGTGGTCCTATCAGTTGAAGGTCCTTCTTGTATATGGATCAAAGAATAATACAAATTGTCCTTGAAGGAGCAGTGTATGAAATGCAGGCAGGACATTATTAGAGTGTAATTTATTTTTTCTAAAGAAATGATCATCCGCATTTTTAGAAATAAAATGTTGATGATATTACAACATTAATAATACCTAATTAGACAAAATACAAACACAGCAATTTAATATCATTTAAAACGCTGACCTAACGTAATATAATTTTAACTAAATTCATATTAATACAAATTAAAGAGTATTGGTTTCTTTATGTCTTCTAGGGTATCCATGCCCCATGAAGTCACTGGATGGAAATTCTGTTCTTTGGTTGTCGGCTCAATGAAGAGTCTTCGAACAAGTTTCTTGACAATCTCACTTCTTGCGTTGACAAGGATATCTCTTGATGTTACATCATTGCCGAATATCCGTCAGTTCTTCCTCTTTGGTTGATACCGGCCTGTATTCTGGGAGGTATCTATATATCAGCGGAGAAAGGAGTTCTCTCTTCACATCTTCTGGCTTGTTAGGTCCAGTGAGGAAGCTGACCGTAATGCCGACAAGCATGGAGATTATGCAAGATAGGATGCTGAAGTACCAGACGGAAATCTCGTACAAAGGGAAAGCCTTTCCGAAACTGGGTTCCGGAACAGTTCTGAAACAAAGCAAATCACATTGATTTAGAAGATAGAATTAAACAAGGACTCATGATAGGAACATTAATCTAACTTCTAACTTTTATACTAAACGCATAGTTAGTTTCGTCAGAGGTCGGCCGTTGGTTTGGTAAAAACTATTACATAGGATTTCGGAAGAGTCGTGGGATCCACAGCTCCGTTTTTACGTTTCAAAAACAGTGTTCCAACTTCCAGCATCTAATGAGGTGCGTTACCTGGAACTTCTACTAGACAGCAGACACACATGGAAGCCACACACACGACTGAAAAGACAAGAGCTAAACAGGAGATATGGACTCCTACGAAGACTACTCGGTCCTTTTTCAAAGCTGTCGATACAAAACAAACTCACTATTTACAAAACTATAATCAGACCTTCTGGACTTACGGACTTGAATTATGGGGAACAGCAAAACACTCGAACATACAACGAATACAAGCATTCCAATCCAAAGTCCTTCGTAGAATAGTCAATGCTCCCTTTTATGTCTCCAACAAAACCCTACACAACGACCTTAATATTCCTTTTGTAATGCTCTTTACTTAAAACTTCATTTATTTTCATTGTAAAATAGAACAGATTGAAACACAACATAACATAACATTGAATGAATTGTAACTAATTGAAAACATGTGTTCAAGTAACCTTATTGTTACTAAGCAACAGCAAATGTCTATTGAATATTGAGAAATGCTTAGATATTACACATCTCCCCCTCCCTCTGAAGCCAGACGTTCTCTCAGCTGGTCTGCGTGTCTGCGATGCATCTTGCCGTCAACTTCAACTTCGTATGATAATTTTCCGGTCTTCTTCATTACTCTTCCTTCCTGGTAGCCTTGTCCGTCGTTTTTCCTAACCCAGACATCTTGTCCTTCCTGGAACTCTTTCCATTTCTTCCCTTTGTCAGCATACTTCTTTTGTTTCGTGAGTTGTTCCTGGATTGATGTCTCTAAAGAAGGTTTCAATAAAGTCAATTTTGTCTGCAATTGTCGTCCAAACATGAGCTCTGCTGGTGTGCGGTCTGCTGTCTTGGGTATCGATGTCCTGTATGATAATAGAAATCTGTTGAGTCGTGTATGGATGTCCAGTTTGTCGTCCTTGGAAGCAATGAATCGAGTCTTGAAAGTTCTTACTGTACGCTCTGCTAGACCATTGCTCCTCGGGTGGTACGGAAAAGTTCTTATATGTCGGATGTTTTGTTCTTCACAGAATGTTTTGAAAAGTTGGCTTGTGAACTGTGGTCCGTTATCTGAAACGATGATACGAGGAAGTCCAAAACGTGAGAATATTTCCTGGAGAGCCGAAATAGTCCGTTTTGTCGTGCTTGTCTTCATAGGGATTACTTCCAGCCACTTCGTTGTAGCATCGGCGAGAACTAGCCAATAGTAACCCTCCATAGGACCTGCGAAGTCTATGTGTACCCTGGTCCACGGGTTCTGAGGAACTGTCCATGAAAGTAGAGTCGTTTCCGGTTCTGTGGGTCTATTCCTCTGACAGCTTTTGCATTTCTTGACAGATTCTTCTATGTTTTTATCCATTCGATACCACCAAACATGGAATCGAGCAAACGACTTCATGGCACAAATTCCGGAATGTCCCTCATGCATAACGTTTAGAACTGAAGTCTGAAGAGATTTCGGTACGACGATTCGTCCCTTCCACATCACTATTCCGCGTTCGTAGGAAAGTTCGTCCCGCTTATCCCAGAAACTTTTCATCTGATCGTCTTCAATGAGATGCCGTTCTGGAAACTCTGACTGAAGCCAGTGTATTACCATGCCTAACGTCGAGTCCTTGATTGTTTCTTGACGTAGTTGTCTGCGTGTAAGGCAAACATTCTCCCTTTTCAGTGAATATAAATGTTTTTCATACGGTTTCATGGTTGGATCTTCAGGTAAATTTGTCAAATTTTGCGTTGGTAATCGGGATAACATGTCTGGAATGGCATTGTTTTTGCTAGGAACGTATTCTATAATGTAATTGTACGCAGTCAAAATTAGTGCCCATCTCGTCATCCGATCAGATGCTATTTTTGGCAGTTCTGAATGTTCCCCTAGTAGACTGATGAGAGGTTTGTGGTCGGTCCGAAGAATGAAAGGGTAGCCGAAGATGTACTGGTGGAATTTCCGGACAGCGAAGATAATTCCCAATGCCTCACGATCGATTACCGAGTATTTCTTCTCACTTTGCTTCAATGTCCGCGACGCAAAAGCCACTGGTCGTTCTGAACCATCTGGAAGTTTGTGAGATAGTGTGGCTCCTAAACCGTCTTCACTAGCATCAGACGAAACGATTATGTGTAAGTCTGGATTAAAGTGGATGAGAGTGTCTGAAGAGCATAAGATATTTCTCAGAGTCTTGATTGTTTTACTGTCTTCTTCCGTCCAGTTCCACTTTGCTCCTTTCTGTAAATGTCTGTGCAGAGAAGAGCAAATGCTTTGAAGATTTGGCACGAATTTCTGGTAATAATTAATTGTTCCCAGAAATGAACGAAGTTGCCGCGGGTTAGAGGGCTCCGGCATTTTCTTTATAGCTTCGACGTGATCTTCAGTAGGATGTATACCCGTGCGATCAAGTTTGTGTCCAAGGTAAATAACGGATTCTTGAAGCCACTTGCATTTCTCTTTCTTCAATCTAATTCCTTCTTTTTCAAGTCTTTTTAAGACTAAGCCAAGATGTTGGAGATGCTCGTTGTCGTCCGCTCCTGTGACAATCACGTCGTCCAAGAAGCAGCCTACTCCCGGGATACCTACTAGGATGTGATCCATGCGTTCTTGAAAAGTCGAAGGCGCTTTATTTATGCCGAAGGTAAGCCGTCGATATCTGAAGAAACCCAAATGCGTTGAAATCGTTACATACTTTTGTGAATCAGGGTGAATGGGCATTTGTAAGTACGCATCTTTCAGATCGAGTGTGGTGAATTTTTCACCTCCCCTAAGTTTGTCAACAATCTCTTCAAAACGTGGTAAAGGGTGAGGATCCACGTGAACGTAAGGGTTAATTGTGACTTTAAAATCGCCGCATATACGAACCTCGTTGTTTGGTTTTAGCTTCAGTACAATAGGTGAAGCCCACTCGATTGGTGTGCTGTTGGTATCGACTGGTTCGAGTACACCTGTTTCTACGAGACGACTGATCTTCTTTTCAACGGCTGTTCTCAAAGCGAATGGGACAGGACGAGGTTTGAACACCCTTGGTTTCGCGTCTTTGGAAATGTGAATCACAGCAGGAGGCCCCCTCATAGTTCCGAGTTCTGACGAAAATACAGGAGAGTATTTATTCATTAATTCGTTTAGAGTACTCGCTAGGTCTACTTTCTTCTGTTTTATTGCACACAGCAGTGCTCCCTCAGGTAGTGGCAATTTAAACTCCAGGACCCAATCCATCCCAAATAATGGCAGGTCATTCTTTTCTACAACGACTACTGGTAGGTTCATCGTTTTCTTGAACGCGTGAACTCAAATAATCGCTTCGCCATGACATTTAATTGGCACGCCAGTATATGCAGTCAATTCACCAGTTGGTCGTAAGTGAGGCGAGCCGATTTTTTCCCACAGTTTTACTAATTACTGAAGCTGCTGCACCCGGATCGTACAGCATTTGAGTTTCCACTCCGTTTAGTTTTACTGGAATCATCGCTCTGGACCCTCTTTTGCCGGCGCATTTGCTGATGTTTGAACCACGACTCGAGGTGCTGGATGCATCAGATGATTGACTAGAACTAGGTCTAATGTTTGAACCACGACTCGAGGTGCTGGATGCATCAGATGATTGACTAGAACTAGGTCTAATGTTTGAACCACGACTCGAGGTGCTGGATGCATCAGATGATAGACTAGAACTAGGTCTAATGTTTGAACCACGACTCGAGGTGCTGGATGCATCAGATGATAGACTAGAACTAGGTCTAATGTTTGAACCACGACTCGAGGTGCTGGATGCATCAGATGATAGACTAGAACTAGGTCTAATGTTTGAACCACGACTCGAGGTGCTGGATGCATCAGATGATTGACTAGAACTAGGTCTAATGTTTGAACCACGACTCGAGGTGCTGGATGCATCAGATGATAGACTAGAACTAGGTCTAATATTGTTTGCTTTCCTAGACTGTCTCTTTATTTTAGCTCGACCTTTCTTCAAACAGCAGCGGCCAAAATGGTTCTCCATCCCACATTCAAAACAGGTCGCACCCCTTGCTGGACATCGTTCGTTTTGCCTATGTTTATTTTTCCCACAGTTTAGACAATCTAGCCCTTTTATAAGTATAGTTATATTGCTTCGTCTAGTAGTCTCTGGTTTATTGGACTTTCGAGGACGTTCTACCACATTACATTTGGTTCTAGAACCTTCTAAAAGTTTGTGATGGGTTTTGTCGGCGCGTTCCAAGCTTAGGGCAGTCTGAAGGACCTCTTCGAGAGTACTACTTAGGTCGGAATGTACACGTATGAGCTCTTTTTGCCAGGAGTCGTGAGCTATGCCTACAATTAGTTGATCGCGTAACCTTTCTTTCATTGACTCGCCAAACCCGCAAAGAGAAGCTTGAGCTTTTAAAGCATTAACGTACTGACCTACGGGTTCATCTTCCTCTCGCGTTCTTCTGATGAAGGATACACGCTCCCCTATCGTACAACCCGCAGTTTTGAAATAGTCATCAAGGACCCGTAATAAATCAGAGAATGTCCGCTCGCCGACGTCGTCAGGTCTGAAGTAGTTTACTAAGACTTTGAAGGTATCTGGTCCAACCCTAGACAGAAGGAGGTCTCTCTTTATGTCGTCAGAAAGAACTCCGTGTAATCGAAGTTCGACTAGGAATCGTTGTTTGTAGTAGAGCCATTCCTCCTCTTCTGGGTTAAACCTTTCAATCTGAAAATGTAGGGAATAATTCTGAGGCCTATCTTCATCTGCATCTTCCACTTCAACTTGCTTCATCGTTTTCTTTCGTGGCATTATTACTGTCCGCAGCGCCAGTTGTAATGCTCTTTACTTAAAACTTCATTTATTTTCATTGTAAAATAGAACAGATTGAAACACAACATAACATAACATTGAATGAATTGTAACTAATTGAAAACATGTGTTCAAGTAACCTTATTGTTACTAAGCAACAGCAAATGTCTATTGAATATTGAGAAATGCTTAGATATTACACCTTTCGTAAAAGATCTCACCAAATCGCGATTCCTAACCTTTCATTCCAAATTGTCATCCCACCCAAATCCTAGAGGTGAGACCAGGAGGCCTAAGAGACTTTAGTCCCGTGACCAGGTACCCTAACAGCGATTAAAAATAGTGAACATAAAAAATGTAAGCATAACTTAGGAAGTGTCAATAACACAGGCACACAGAAAAAAAGTGGTATTTTCCAAAGACACCATACATATATTCTTATGTATTTTAAGCTGAAGCCGAATCCGGAGTCTGTTTCACCCCAGCACGTCAGGTTTAAGAGTATTTGAAGGTCAAATTTCGAATGAAGTCGTAAAAGAGAGGGTCAGGGAATTCGAATCCGGGGTATGTTTTACCTCATCGGCACAAAATGAAGGTAATTTCAATTTGTATTTTGAAAAAAAAAAAAAAAAAAAAAAATAGATTTGAGAAAAAAAATTTGACTGCAGATTCATTTATTGCAAAAAAAAACAACATATTTGTCCTTGACCTTAATTTTGCGCCAATGGGGTGAAACATACCTCGGATTCGAAAAACCATGGATGCTTGTAAACGATTTCATACGAAATTTTACTTTCATGGTGTCTTTGGAAAATACCATTTTTCTGTGTCTGTGTAATGATTGGCTCCTTCCATATACTATTCATTGACATGTATACTTAGGAAGGCACAATTAATTATTGTGCTATATAAATTGTATAGATATTAAATGTATGTTTGTTTTTGAATTTCTAGCCTAGACTCATTTAAATACTTATATTATTAAAATAGAGAAAATGACATGAAAATGTCTTTACTCGATTACTTGATGAAAATATAGGCCCGAGCACCATTGACCCATATTTGATATTGGGGTTGCTGAAACCGAATCGTGATTCGGTGGAGGTGAAGACACCTGTATGCACACCTGCTTTTTAGTAGTTATGTTGAACACACAACTTCATGTGATTTGTTTAATAGACAAATGCCTCATGTTGGTGGTTATGTCCCATCCTCGCCTACCTTTTAGTGGTTATGTTGAATAAGCATTCCTCGACAGACACTGGCTTCCTCTCGTAGACAATCTCCCCGGACTGCTGTGCTGCCTTCGATCCAAGGAGGATCCAGCCCATGATGAGTAGCCCTGTCAGTCCACCAGCTGAGGCTCCCTGAAAAGTAGCAGAGTGGTAATGGAAACATACAACAGTGAACGAATTCTCAAAGCTGTGATTTGCCTATTGTGACGAGCCCGGAGCCGGTGATAGCAAGGACAGATCCTCCGATATCACAGATCTTTCAATCTTCGAAAGCGCTTATTTCGATTGTCTAGTTTGTGATTCTTACACGATATTAGCTAAAGGACGATTTTGTTCCATGTTTTAAGAGGATAGTCCCATTAATTTAGACTTAAGTTGAGAATAGTGGAAGTTTGACCGAATTACACACTAGGTACTCTAAATTAGTGATATATTAGTGATATATTAGTGATATATTGTAAGGCCCCGTATTCTCTTGGACATTGTTGAACAAATTTCTTCTTCTTTTCTCTCATGTGAATAAACATGAGAAAAACTTTGGCTGTCCATCTCTGGAGATGTGGGAACAACGAATCTGCAAACGTTGCGTCTAGCCACGTGCTAAAGCAGGGGTGGGGTTAAAGGATATAAAGAGCTGGCTTACCTCCGACGGGTCAGAGTCCACGCCCTTTCCTGAGGACTTAGCCGAGATGGCGATGAGAGGTAGGTCAGTTCCAAAATATTCTCTAACCACCCCGAAAGGGTATAGTTGCTATAAATTGTAGTATCGAAAGGAATTTCCGCCATTATCTATTCCTTTAAATCCCGTCCTTGCTAATAGGGGAAAAAACTATCAAATTTTCCCCCTGCTCTACGATGGTCAACTAAGCCACCCATTAGTGAAACTGGGTTTAAAAAACGCCGGTAGCGATTAGTGATGAGTTTATAGTTCCTGTTAGCATTATTCTGTACGGTCTACACTTTCTTAGGAATTTTCTTAGCAACTCAGCTCGTGATGGACTTTTATTTTTGTAAAACATAAAACACTGTAGTATATTGTCCAAAGTGATGATTTCCTATTTTAATTCTAATGCTCTAATTATAATTTTTCCTTGTTCGATTTCTTGTGATTAATTTCTTTTTTAAATACAAATATTTATCTTCATAAAATTTAAGGGAATTAACCGCTTTGAATCTTACAAAAGATGAATTTTTCTACCCTCAATTAAAACAAAAATGAGACCCGTAAGCACCAGTCTAGTGCTCTACTACTGAGCTGTCTCCTTCAGATAACCGTTTTCGTAATTATAGCACATTTATATATAGCACAGTTTAAATGAATATAGAGGTGGAACTTATAACAGGATTTTGGAGTTCATTTCTTTATCCATTCTATAAATAAATAAATGGTTATGTCCTTGTTCTGTATTTAGAATATGCAAATAGAACCATTTTCAAGGATTGCTCTTTAAATAACAATTATTAAAAATTATCTCTTTCTCCTAATGACCTGAAATAGTGAATCTTTTGAACTGTTTTAAGGTTTATTGCTGATAAAGTTGTAAAACATGTTAACTGTAAGTTCTCCACTTAGCTTACCTTGCTCGTCGTCTGTGGTATGAAAATCCCGAGGAATATTATACCCAGGATGACTCCACTGAAGACACCGACCATTGAGAAAGTCAGCTGTAAACATAAGACAAATAAATAAATATTGACTGTCTATTCTATAAGAGAAATCATTTTTTTTTTTTCTATTTAGAGACAGCAAAAGCTTATCACTCCAGAAAGAATGGCGTATTTGCAGTGGCGGCTAAAGGGGGGGGCTTGGAATTTAGAAAAATAAATTGTTTAGGCAATAGTTAATGATTTCCAGGTGCCTGGTTATAAAAATTTTAGTTTTACACCCCCAAGCACGGCGGTAAGCCCATACGTAATTAGCCCCCCCCCCCAGAAATGTTTGTCTTGTGCCGCCTATGTGCGTATTTTGGAGAACATAAATACCAATTAATGTAATACGGGGTCACATTAGCACAGAGTGGTGAAATGTGCAAACATATACTGCTTATCGTCCCTACCATTTCAAACTATCGAATATGCAAAATATCGTTTTTCAGATTCTATATAATAACGAACAGTTATACACCCCTGGCCAAATTTTGTTGTACACCTATTATCCGGGTTGTATCTCTATTATTCCAAGAGAAAGACAATAGCATAATTTGGGTGCCTAAAACTAAAAACAAAACTCCTTTTGAAATGATTTTATTATAAGTATAAGCTTTATAATAATTTTTTAAAAGATTTATACAGTCAAAAGTTGGCCAAATTTAATTGTACACTTAAAATTTAATTCAAAAACATAAAAAAATAATTAAAAAACTAGTAATCAATGGTACTACCATTTAGTTTAATATCATTTATCACTCTTCTGTTCATTGAGCAGCACAAATTTTTCAATTATTCTGGCTATTTGATTTTAATATTATCAAGTGCTTTTAAAATAGCCTACCATAATTATTCATCGTTTTGGAATGCTCTATTCTTGTAAACTTCTGAAGATAATAATAGTCGATAGGCTTAAGGTCAGGAGATCGTCCTGGCCACTCTAACACTTGAAGACCCATTTCGAATAGCCCTTGTTTTATCACTCTGGAAGTATGAACGGGTGCATTATCTTGCAAAAAATAACTGGGAACACAGATTTCATCCAAGCCAAGACTTCTTCTTGCAAAAGTGTTAAATACAGCCAGCTATTAATTCTCCCTGAGAGAATTAATAGCTGGCTGAGAGAAAATCGCCTGATGCTGTGATTGCACCCCAAACCATGACTACCCCGTCTCTCATATGCCGTCTAGGAATGAGGTACTAGGACCATCTTCCATATAACTATACCCCTCATCTGGACCATCTTTAGAAAAATCTTTCTCTTCGGTGAATACGGTTCGTGTCCAGAAGAACTTGTCTAATGACAGCCACTTGCGAGATTTTTTTTTAAGCGAAATTCCCGACGAGCGTTGGTAAGAGGATTTTTTTTTAGAATTTTTTTCCATTTTACACCAATTTCTGGCAGAAATCTTCTTATTGTTCTCGTCGAGGCAATTGAATAGATTTTCCTTGAGGTTCCTATAAGTTACCAGTTCTCCTTCATTAGCTAATCGACTGATTTCTCTTCTTATGTGCGATTTCGATCTCCTATTTATTTTTCGGTTGGTCCTCTTTTAATTTTTATTCTATTATAATCGGTTTTTACCATATACGCCACTGTAGTATGCGGAAGATTCAATTTTTCCGCTACAGCTATGAATGATGATATCCGGTCTACTTATTTTTTTACTTTTAAAATTAGACCAAATGAATAAGTTTAGCTTTAATGAAAGACCTGTCTTAAACAGTAGGAAACTTTAAACTAACATAAACCATCGGTTTCAGGGTAGATAACAAGTGTACAATTTTATTTAGCCAAGTTTTGTTTTTCATTTTCTGATTAATCCTATTTCTATTCCAAAATAGAGTTAGCAAATATTCTAGCCAGGTTATTCTAGCCAGGTTATTCTAGCCAGGTTATTCTAGCCAGGTTATTCTAGTCAGGTTATTCTAGCCAGGTTATTCTAGCCAGGTTATTCTAGCCAGGTTATTCTAGCCAGGTTATTCTAGCCAGGTTATTCTAGTCAGGTTATTCTAGCCAGGTTATTCTAGCCAGGTTATTCTAGTCAGGTTATTCTAGCCAGGTTATTCTAGTCAGGTTATTCTAGCCAGGTTATTCTAGCCAGGTTATTGACCTTATTATTAGTTTTACATACCATTTTTCCATTTTATTTATTTATTTACTATCAAGACTCTCATAACGCAGATGATTCGCTTGATAATTACAAATGTGTTCTTATAATTACAGTTGTTACAATTTCTTATTGATATTTCATATAAAGTAAAAACATTAATTTACAATAAAAGTATTTTACAAATTAATATAACAGTTATAAGTATGCACACTATAATATATATATATATATATATATATATATATATATACATGTATATATATATATATATATATATATATACATGTATATATATTAAAACATTACTATATACATTACAGATGTATATGCAAGTGCACAACACATGCATATACATTGCTTTTATACACTATGTGTAATTCATGTTATACACATGTACATACATACGTATTCATACACTCACGCATATAAATCACGATTAAGTGAAAATAAAATTAATTTAAAATAACAAATAATTATAATGAAAATTATCTTTTCACCAATGCTACCAGATATCAGAAGTAACTTCAGAGTCTAAAATTAAATCTTGTTGTATAGCTGTGTGTGCTTTAGATGTTGAAAAATAGTGTTTATCGATTGGCTACACTCTTTCAAAAGTTCAGTCATGTCGGGAGGTATTTGTAAGTAATCACGTCTTCTACATTCTGTCAATATGTGTTTAACTGTTAGAGGTAAGTTACACTGTCTGCAAGTAGGTTTTCAGTATTAGTCATTAAAAACGAGTTTGTGAGTAAATTATGTCCGATTCTTAAACGACATAAGACTACTTCTTCTCGTCTCACATCCCGTCAGCTTGATAACCAAGCTTGATTTACTAGTTTTACATACAATCAAACAGTGATTTCCAATCCTTAGAAATTAAAAATTAAATCAAGATTTAATGTTTTGCACTAAAAACAAAGTGTACAAATAAATTTGGCCAGTGTCGATGGAAATTTTTGGAACACAATTTTTAACTTCATAACTTTGTTTCGGCTAGTTAGGAGGTCAACGTATCAAAAGTCCTCGCCCGTAGCCTTTGAGCCGGGGGGAGGGGGGTTTAGAAGGCCCCATTTTTCGGGTTTTCACTTATATCTCGGAAACCGTGGGTCCTAGCGACATGACCACTCTATAACAAATGAAAGCTGATTCAATTTCCTACATGTTCTAACCAATAAAGTTTTTTGGAGATATATTTAGCTTTCGAAATATCCGCTCTTGAATGTCTGTAATTTTGGGAAAAAACACACATTTTTTTATTCTCGACCGGATATCTCTTCAACGATGAACCCAAAAAATAAACATCAGCCATAGGGTTGTAGAGCATTACATTCGCTTTAATAATATATATTACTTTACTAGTTTATGTATTTTCTTTCAAACGTTATATACGCACTCACATAGTCTTAGCAAAACCATGGACAAGATCTTATCTAATCTTATCTGAGTTTGAATAACAGGTCAATCGGCCCAAAATTATATATTTTGTGCTATATTATATATATATATATTGAGTACTGGACGTATGCACTCACTATATTTACATAATGGAGCACATTTTGGACTAAACATTGGCTCGAAATGGTGACAAATTAAAAGGTTCATTGTTCAGTCGTCGCCAGATATCACGATAAACATTAAAACTGTTTTCACGCTTGAAGGAACGTACATAAAATAGTAAAGTTATATATATTCTTGAAGAGAATGTAATGCTCTAGAACCCTATTAACAGCATTTATTTTTGGGTTTATTTTTTAAGATTTATCCGGTCAAAAAGAGCAAAAAGTGTGTTTTTTCCCAAAATGACAGACATTCAAGAGCGGATATTTTGAAAACTAAAGATCTCTCGAAAAACTTCATTGAATAGAACCTGTAGCATATTTAATCATCATTCATTTGTTATAGAATGGTCATGTTGCTAGGACCCACGGGTTCCGAGATATAAGTGAAAACCCGAAAAATGGGACCTTCTAAGCCCCCCTCCCCCCCCCCCCCAGCACAAAGACTACGTGCGAGGACTTTTGATATGTTCACCTCCTATCCTGCCCAAACAAAGTTATGAAGTCAAAAATTGTGTTCCAAAAATTTCCACCTATAGCTGTTTTTAAGCATTCGTTGACTGGACTGTTGTCGCAAATTGTTCCAACTCTAAACCCTTTAGAATAGCCTTTGATGTCTTAAATAAAGTATCGAATTACTTCGTCAATGGAGAGAATATGTTCGGTTCTCTAGTTTGCTCCGATTTGCCTATTCCATAGTTTGACATGGTATGGACGATATACGCTCATACGAGTATATTTCTCTCAGAGCGAACGCACAAAATATATAAGCATATATTTGTCTGTTCGCACTCTTTGGACAAAGTTTGATAGCATAGTTCTTTTACCAGTTACATGAAAATATCCTGGCAGCAGAGTTGGGCAAACGTTAGCGGTCGCTAATATCTAATACCTTCTCGCTAATTTAGCGGTACTGATAAGAGCCTGCACTAACGATTAGCGCATAGCGACGGTAGAGCGCTAATCGCTAATTCATTCATGAAATGTTTAAATATCGTGATAGCTAATACCTTTAGCTACAGTTACAACATTTTGTCATCTCAAAGTTCACTTCCGGTCTGCTCTGAGCCGGGGGCATGCACCGCATATAACTTTAGGTAAAACTGAAGTTTAGCGTCCTCCAAACCGATTACTTTCAAATTTTGTACAATATTGTATTTTGATGCACTAAACACGACTCTGCTAAAAAAAAAGTTCGCATTCAACTAGGAAAGAAGTTATTAAGCTCTAAAGTTCATTGTTAGGAAGGTTATAAAAGTAGGCGTAAACAGCGTATTTGTAAACACGCGCATGCGCAGATATGTAACATTGGGAAACAGAGTACTCTCGTTTGAAATGTTCATAAACCATTTATTCAAAAATATTGTGAATTTTAAGGGCATCCTCACCCCTGGGTTTTGATATCTTCTTGAGCGAGCGTAGCGAGAGGAAACGCATACCATGTATGCCTAAAAGCGTCGTCCTAGATATTCTTCTTATCTTCCTAGACATCTTTCTTAGCTTTCTTCTTCTTCTTGAGACGCGATGTTCCGTGGACACAAATCTCCAATCACAGAAAAATGCCTTTAAGCGCTCTCCATATTTATGAGCCCGTTTGAAGAGAATAATAAATTCGTGCAACTTTATTGCTATTTTTTTTTTATAAAATAAGAGTATGTTGACAATTAAAGTTCAGCAGGCGTGAATTAGAACGAACTAATAATTATAAAGGCATTAGCTAATTATTTAGGGATTTCTGTTATATAATACTTTTAATGAACGAAACAAGAAATGTGAAGAGTGTTTCATTATTTTAAAAAAATGGTTGTGAATAAATAACTGCAGTTGAATTCACATAATTGATGGTAAATTTCAATTAAACTTGTTTATTACGAACTTTTCCATAAGCGCGCATGCGCATGTTGACAAATTTAGTTGTCATTAGCTCTCATAACTCCCATAACAGCGAACTTTAGTGCTTAATAACTTCTTTCCTAGTTGAATGCGAACTTTTATTTAGCAGATTCGTGTTTAGTGCATCAAAATACGTTATTGTGCAAAATTTGAAAGAAATCGGTTTGGAGGACGCTAAACTTCAGTTTTCCCTAAAGTTATATGCGGTGCATGCCCCCGGGCTCAGAGCAGACCGGAAGTGAACTTTGAGATGATAAAATGTTGTAACTATAGCTAAAGGTATTAGCTATCACGATGATTAAACATTTCATGAATAAATTAGCGATTAGCGCTCTGCCGTCGCTATGCGCTAATCGTTAGCGCAGGCTCTTATCAGTACCGCTAAATTAGCGAGAAGGTATTAGATATTAGCGACCGCTAACATTTGCCCAACTCTGCCTGGCAGTAAAGGTTTGTAACAATTTCACCACGCAGTACTAACGGGACCCCATTTTACGGTATGAAATTTCATAAATGACTGCAATATTACCTCCAAGATGGCTTCAAGTTTTTCCACGACCGTAACGAGGACAAGACAAGTAATGCCGAAAACCGCTGCCAATATCTTCAATATGGTGCTTGTTCGTTTTTCCGAGCTTTTCCCCAACCAACCTTCTAGGAAATCGTAGTAGATCGTCCCCGCCACAGTGTTGATTCCTGTAGACATTGTACTAGAAAAGAAGGATTCGTGTTTGCAGGTTATGTCCTTGGTTCGGTGGTATTGTGACGTATCTGTGCATGGAGTATGTTAATGTCATACAGGAGATAGTTCCTACCTCAGAGCAGCACAGACTATTCCAGCGAGGAATGCTCCAGCGAGGCCTCTCAAGCTTCTTGTGGCGTTCATGACGAACAATGGCAGGATTTGGTCGGGCTTCGAAATTTGCTAGGGAAAAAAAGTACAGAAAAAATATGAAACAACAACATAAGTTGAAGGGGTCACATTTTTAACAACCAGCTGAAATGGTTACGGGCCACAAGAGTATGTAGCAAGCAGAACTTGTAGTCATATTTTAGTAGCATTTGCATCATAGAGTGATAGACCCACGTAATGTCAAACATATAGTACCGACAGTTAAGTTTTATTAAATCCACTCCAAATTGTCTTACCATCCTAATCCTGAAGGTCTATCCTTATCATCCCAATCCCGTCCAGACAATCCTCCCAGGCGGCTCAAGAGACAGTGGCCTCGAGACAATTTAATCATCTGATCTTATCGTGACCATTAAAACATTTACCAAGACATCTCTGGAAGTACCAACAGTGGTTGTCTTCTTCCATATTTTGTATGTTTTTTATTTTATTTTACCGTTTTTGTCAACTTGTACATAATATCTGCATCAACAAACTTGATCATTGTACTGTTAACAATTTGTACAGATTTCAAATAAATAAATGAAGAAATAAAAAAAAAAAGTTTTATTAAAAATGTTGCTTGGCATTATTTTGCCCCGACCCCTTTAATTATCCATTTATACAATTTTTACTACTTGCACAATCTTCATGACGTTCTGGGAATTATTGCAACCTACCTCATAGGATGTTTCAAGTCCATCCGTTTCCTCTCTGTTTAGTAGCTGTTCGCATGGTTGTATCATAGTCATAATTCCACGATGGATGAAAACAACGAGGCAAATTTTAATTATTCTACCGTCAGAAATGGTCCCCTCTTCCAAAGTCAATTTTAATTTAAGGATCAGGAATATTAATTAATTTAATAATAATATGGTAGACGACAGAACAAAATCCGGGGCGGACGATGACTGAGTAATGACTGTGCCAAGATTGTCCGTAGCCACGGTGGTGGCGATTGGGTCGGAGGTGGTTCCCCTCGTAAATAGAGCTTCCTCAGCCCTACACTCTACCACTAGAAGGCGAAGGAGACGGTGCAAGTTCCGTCGCGAAGAGGCAAGTCATCCAAAAACACAAGTACTAGTAGACCAGAGCGGAATTGATAGACACCTGTGTTTTGGACGGTGACTCTATTGGAGCTGGTTCCCCTTCTAAATCACTGTTTCGGGCTTAGCAGCACTGCCCTAAATCACTTGAAAGCGACGGAGCCAGGGCCGGGTTTGACCAGATTCGAGTTTGATAGTGACTACTATAGTGGGATAGATATAACTTGCCACTTGGCTGTGGAGGGATAGGGGAAGGTGGGGGCGCCTCTAGCCTATGACGGTCTTGCTGGGTTGCCACTCCTCCCTCTCCTAGTCCCGCACCTAGGCCGAGCGGGTGCTGGGAGTGTTGTATAACTGGCAACGTCGAGCCCCCTCTACGCTTTCCCTAAATGACAAGTGATATCTCTCACACTATAGTGGCGAGAGCAGTGACTGGCTTGACGCGGGTTCCTCTCCTAAATCGCCACTCAAGTACTACACCGGAAAGTTGTAGAACCTTTGAGCTAAATAGCCGCACTAGCAGTACCGATTTTATAGCTGAAGTTTTCATACTTCGGGGACACATTTATTAGTCCTACTTCAAAAGTAAAAGTAGAGAATAGGAGATTGCCTTCTGGTGTTGGAACTCCCCGGTATGGAATAGCAATGTTTTCTCGGGCATCGAGGACTTACTGAGCTTTGAGGTTACTCATTAAGTGGGAGACTTCTGTTCTTTTTAACTTGGAATTTGTCAACTTAATTTAATTAATACATAACAAAATGCAATACAAACATACAACTTACGCCACTCAGAAGAGGATCGCAGTTTCTGTAGTAGCTGTATAGAATCAATCCCATGTAGCAGCTGATGAAGTAGAAGAAGTAGGCACCGATGGAGAAATACAATGCTGACCTGAAGGAAGTTTAGTTTCAGAAATTAGATGAAGGTTTGGCTGTGGATTGAGGAGAAGGTAGAGTTGCTGTTATGCTTACCACTGAGCCTTGCGGATAGTCGGCAAGGAGAGGAACCTCTGCGTGAAGGAAGGGTTTATAGCGGAAGTACTGCAGAAGATGAAGGGAACTCCGATAAACATTGTCCAGAAGGTTGAGCGTCTCCTAGGATCCGGGTCGAAGCTGAAAATTACATTTTTTTTTTATTGGTTACGTCAAAAGTTCTTCGTAAAATTGTAAATGCCCCCTTCTATGTATCCAACAAACCCCTACACAATAATCTTAACATCCCATTTGTCCTTAACCTTGCTAAAACCCGTTTCCAAATGTTCCACTCCAAATTGTCTCACCATCCTCATCCTGAAGGTCTATCCTTATCTTCCCAATTCCATCCGGACAATCCTCGCAGGCGGCTTAAAAGACAGTGGCCCCAGATAAACTTAACTTGCCGATCGCATTGTGATCATTGAAATAATTGTTTACCTCTGGAATTACCAACAATGCTTGGGTTCTTCCAAATACTTTATTGTTTTTATTTTCTTTTAATTTTACTGTTTTAACCAACTTGTATATAATTATGTATGTCAACAAACTTGACAATTATACTTTGATTTACGTACATATTTCGAATAAACAAATAACAAAAATATTAAAAAAAATCGTTCGATCCTAGTCTTAAAATATTGAGATAGATCACCAGTAGTTCAAGTTTGAGCACCTCTTCCCTAGCGTGTACAAGATCCACCAATATTGAGATAGATCACCAGTAGTTCAAGTTTGAGCACCTCTTCCCTAGCGTGCACAAGATCCACCAATATTGAGACAGATCACCAGTAGTTCAAGTTTGAGCACCTCTTCCCTAGCGTGTACAAGATCTACCAATATTGAGATAGATCACCAGTAGTTCAAGTTTGAGCACCTCTTCCCTAGCGTGTACAAGAACCACCTATATTGAGATAGATCACCAGTAGTTCAAGTTTGAGCACCTCTTCCCTAGCGTGTACAAGAACCACCACAAAAGTGATACCATGATCAGACCTACCAATCACCCCATAATATCCCCTTTGTTCTTTAAATCAAGGACTGCATCCTCACATCAAAGTTTGAGGCGCAAACTAGAGCCCCCACCATGGAATAAGTGTAATGCCATTACGCCATCACTCCTAGATAGAATACAGATATAAGGTAGGGATTGTCGGGGTCACTGCTACTTAATAAAACTACATTTTATCATAAAAATGGTTTTATTGTGCCGACGTTTCGGCTTGAACTTCAAGCCTTCATCAGGGCTGTAAAAAACAAGTAGGACGGATGTAGTACTGAAATACACACATATATATATATATATATATATATATATATATATATATATATATACATATGCCTACAAACATAAATACACATACATATATACATACATACATATGTGGAAAAAGACAAAAACATAAAATACTAGAACATAATATATAGAAGTGAACATAATATATAGTGTTTGGAAGAACATAATATATAGTGTTTGGATTATTAGGAAAACAGATATAAGAATAACAGATTACATATTAGATTAGATATAAGAATAACAATATGGGCCTTAGATATTATTCTTATATCTAATCTAATATGTAATCTGTTATTCTTATATCTGTTTTCCTAATAATCCAAACACTATATATTATGTTCTTCCAAACACTATATATTATGTTCACTTCTATATATTATGTTCTAGTATTTTATGTTTTTGTCTTTTTCCACATATGTATGTATGTATATATGTATGTGTATTTATGTTTGTAGGCATATGTGTATATATATATATATATGTGTGTGTATTTCAGTACTACATCCGTCCTACTTGTTTTTTACAGCCCTGATGAAGGCTTGAAGTTCAAGCCGAAACGTCGGCACAATAAAACCATTTTTATGATAAAATGTAGTTTTATTAAGTAGCAGTGACCGAACCCCGACAATCCCTACCTTGCATCATCAACGGTCAACGATCCCCTCTCAAAGAATACAGATATCTTCCTCAGTGACTATTTTCACAATCAAGAACGCTACAAGCACCATAAGATACGATACTATCATGAGAGATATCAGGATACTTACTTGAACAGCTCCAATATATCTCCTTCTCTCGCTGCTTCCAAGATTGCAGACCATCCTCCGACGTGTACCGTACCAACCACAGCCACGATCAGGCATGATATCAGCATCATACCGCCTTGGAGTGTGTCTGTCCACACAACTGCTTTTAATCCTCCCTAGAAAACTTTATATTGTTAAATAATTCTTAAAAAAAAAAAAAAAAAAAAAAAAAAAAAAAAAAAAAAAAAATACCACACATATATATAGAGGGAAGAGTACTCACAAATGTGGTGTAGAATATACAGATGGCTGACAGCACACCGGACACCCCAAGAACGCTGAATCCTGAAACTAGTTCAAAGTATATATTATATTATAAATAAGTATTACTTTTTAAAGGATACAATCAAAAAGTATCCAAATTAATATTTATTTATTTTTTTTGCTTTTGATACAAATGCTTAAAAAAAATAGTATTATGTTTACTTATTCCAATTTTAAAGCCTCTTTGTTAATATTACTGATTTATTAGGAGGGGTTATTTTCAGCCAGGATATTGAGGGTGTCTTCCTATTTTTAGAAAAACTCACAACCCTTGGCTTGGTGTCTAAACGCCTTAACACTCACTATGATGACACAGTTTTTTTCCTACTTTTTTTTCTATTCAACGTGCCAATGATCTTGAATCTGATGTGATGAAGTTTTACCAACCCGCTCATCGTAATCAGCGACTCCAAAAACCCCATAAGGACCGTATCATTTTTTTCTTCTCCTTGGAATGATAATCAGCTCCCGGCCAACGTATTGCTTTCATCTGTTTTATTTTATTAATTCTTTTTGTGGATGTAATATTGTCATTCATAACGTGAAATAAATTTACCTTGGTTCATGGCGAGGCCTGGGCCGTAAGTTACCACGGGGATATACAGAAGCTGCAAAACAGAAAAAAAATACATTCAGTAAAGACGCCTGTCTCAATTAACGCGTGTCTTTTCTTTAAAAGAAAATCATTTTGATAATGAAAATGTCATTTGGGAAGTAAGTAAAAAATTATATGATTTTCTGGCGAATAAGGCGGAAGGTCAATAAAATATCCCCACACACTTTTGCACTTTTT
Organism: Gonocerus acuteangulatus; assembly: GCA_946811695.1. Classification (NCBI taxonomy): domain Eukaryota; kingdom Metazoa; phylum Arthropoda; class Insecta; order Hemiptera; family Coreidae; genus Gonocerus; species Gonocerus acuteangulatus. The sequence continues at coordinate 112,399,685 of OX328125.1, read as the reverse complement.
ATTTCTCTTCCCTACATGTTTCGCACCCTTTTTGGTGCCTCTTCAGGGGAACACACTTAAACATTAAATTCAGCCTCAACCTGAGGAATGGAACCTTCCACTAGCAGGTCCTCGTCTAGACTGGTCATGGACTGAACGAATCCAATATGGTGTCAAATAGTCAGCTGATCGATAATCGATCTGTCATAAATTTAAAATTGATTTTAATTTCCAGATGAAATATAGTCCTTTAATGCCATTTTCCTATTTTTTTATCAAATAAATTAATGAAAATATTATTAAGATGGTGTATTTCCGTTTTTTTATTTATCACTTTTTTCCTGTCTTTAATCTTTCTTTTCATTCTATTTCTTTCTTTCCCTAATATTCTGATGTTTTCAAAATAAAATTCATGACCTGAAGAGGCACCAAAAAGGGTGCGAAACATGTAGGGAAGATAAATAAAAAGTGTAAAAGTGTGTGGCGATATTTTATTGAGCTTCCGCCTTATTCGCCAGTTATATTTATTTGAGCTAAGGGTCATTTAATGAATAGATATGACTTTCTTTTATATGAAATGAAAATCATACTAGACGAATCCTCAGGTCCTTAGTTGTTTATTATCCATGATACATAATAGGTAGATCATCCGGTTTATGATTAATATTCAAAAGAATTGGAAAATCCGCACATAGACCCCTTAATTTCCTTCTGGATCTAATATTACAAAAGTGACAATATTCAAGAGAACACAAGCTAGGTGACAGCAACTGTCAAGAAAATCACTTGGATCTCTTTACCGTCCACAAGATTACGGTGTTCACAACCTATTCCTGTATCTAACTCATTTTTTTTCAAAAATTTCACTTACACCTTGACCTTCTGGGGCCCTAATTTATTTTTTATTTCTTTATTTACTTTACATATATGCCATTATGAAAAAGTCCGTCACGCAGGAGCTGCATAACTAAGCACTTTCCTCAGAGTTTGGGTAGTGTAGACTGCTTTCCACAACAATTTGCTTAAAATATCCTACATAAATAAAATAAAAACATGAATAGTTCTCTTTTAAATTTATAATGAGTAACTGATCAATTATTAATTTGCTTCCAGAGTTATGTTTACACATGGTACCTATTACACTACGTAATAAATACAAAAAACCTCATATTATCGTATTTTGATCTAACGCAGGAACAGGATACAGTCACTCTAGTGGTAGAAAGCGCTCCTTGCGGCGGCTTTGTGAACCTACGTCTGGCGGGCTTTTCTATTGAAATATATTACAAATTAAACCCCCGCTTTCCGATTGACCGATTCAGCTCATTTTTACAACACTTCTTTCTCATGAGTTACCCACGACGTATACCGCGTTTCGTTACAATACAGCAGAAATTACGACCGGTATGAGTATATTAGGAATTTGGGTCCGGAGTAAACCCCCCCTTCTAATGAACCGATTTAGTTTATTTTTACAACACATATTTACCTGTAGATTACCACTACGAATACCGAGTTTCGTCGAAATATAACAAAAATCACGGCTGGTAGTGGCGAATTGGTATTGTGGGTCCGGAGTAAACCCCCCGTCCTGATGAACCGATTCAGTTTATTTTTACAACACATATTTACCTGTGGATTAACACTACGAATACCGAGTTTCGTCGAAATATACCAAAAATCACGGCTGGTAGTGGCGAATTGGTATTGTGGGTCCGGAGTAACCCCCCCCCCCCCTTCTAATTAACCGATTTAGTTCATTTTTATATCTCACTTTTCTCTCTATATTACCACTACGAATACCAAGTTTCGTTGAAATATAACAAATATTACGACTGACATAGTCAAATTAGTGTTTTGGGTTCGTGGTAAACCCCCCCTTCCGGTGGACTGACTTTGGTGGTTAACGAACTCGTTCAATCGTTTGCTAATTGAATGCTATATACCAAGTTTCGTGACGAAAAAACAAAAACTCTGGCCGCTATCGTGTTAACAGACACATATATATATACATATATATATATATATATATATATATATATATATATATATATATATATATGCATATATAAATATATATATGCACATATATATATATATATGCATATATATATATATATATAGAGAGAGAGAGAGAGAGAGAGAGAGAGATATAAATTTTAACGGGGGTCATTTTCGGTGTCTACTAGGTATGATCGATGAAGATTTGAAGAAATTTTTCAAAAATTCCGTCATGAGTCCAACCTCAATAGCTACTTTCCTTCGGAGGAAAGTGCTAAAACGTAATAAACATTTTGAATTTATATAAATGTACCAAACATTGCGCGCTTTAAAAACATAAATAAATAATAATATTTTTCATTATAATCGGTAATTAAAATGTTTAAATTTTGTAGTAATGAAAATTGATTTTTAGTAATCTATCAATATTTCATATTTCTTGCATATGGACCTTTTCAACCTTTCCATATGAGGCTTGAAGGTCCGCTGCGCAATGTCCATGGGTTTTTTAGATTTTTATAATTTCCTTTTACTATTAATGCCGTTTTATAAATAAATAAACACATTTTCTATAAACAAAGGTCCATTTGACAGAATAATAGATCTTGTGCGTATGAACCACTCCAGAGCACAAATGCCAATTTCTAAATTAACACTACTAATAACCAATAACATTTTATAATCACACTAATCCTCGTAAAATATTTACTATAAATTCACTTCTACTCACCAAATGTATTGTATAAATGAATGAAACCACTTTTCGGACGGAGGAATCAAATCTCATCTCCAAGTACTGAAAATAAAAAAAGGAATGCACTAAAAAAGTTAATGTGTAACCATAAAAATGAAAACTGATGTATAATTATTGTATAAAATTAAAATATAGTATTCCGCTTGGTAGTACGTTGGTAGTTTGTCTGCTAGTTTTGCTTGTATACGAAAAGCCCCTGGGAAAGGCCCCAACTCGACTTTTCTCTATTTTCCATTTAGTTTTAGGTTCTCCTTACCGGTACGATTCATTTGATACTCCCACTTGATTAGTTTAAGATGAAACAAAAAATACTTAAAAAACACCCCCTACGTGGAGGCGCCAAACACAGGCGCCTCCACATAGGGTTTATCTATGTCTTTGCCCTGGCGATAAAACACATACCGACAGACTGCAGAAGACTAGACAATTTACTCATGCCACATGACTTACACACATTACTCGCAGAAGGTAGCCCACACATCAACACTATACTACATTATCTAAAGAACTCTAATTTATACAAAAAAATCTAGCCAATCTCCCTTCTTCTCCTTGTGCTTTCGATTTTAATAGTTTAATTTAATAACCTATAGATCTGATTTAATTACGCTAATGTAACTTATTTTAATTATGTTGTGTTTTATATTTGTATTGTAATGCTTTGTAACTGTAAATGAATTGTGGTTTATATTTGTATTTATTATTTTTATTCATATGAATCTTGTGGTAGATGCCTGTATGTTTATAAGATCGTATATACATGTGGATATGTATGTTTGTATATATATGTATAAAAGTGTAAAAGAAGTGTACCTATACGTAACATAGTGTAAATAACATAGTGTAAAATAAGTGTATATATTTTATAATCTGTATTAGAGCTCATAGCCATAGTTGCGGAGCCCTTATAATGAAATAAATAAAATAAAAAAAAATATCTATGTTCCCCTTAAATATCACCCTAAGATCTATCATCCTCCAAATTTCAAGTTTCTAGCTTGTAGGGAAGTACCTTATAATATCACCCTAAGATCTATCATCCTCCAAATTTCAGGTTTCTAGCTTGTAGGGAAGTACCTTATAATATCACCCTAAGATCTATCATCCTCCAAATTTCAAGTTTCTAGCTTGTAGGGAAGTACCTTATAATATCACCCTAAGATCTATCATCCTTCAAATTTCAAGTTTCTAGCTTGTAGGGAAGTACCTTATAATATCACCCTAAGATCTATCATCCTCCAAATTTCAAGTTTCTAGCTTGTAGGGAAGTACCTTATAATATCACCCTAAGATCTATCATCCTCCAAATTTCAAGTTTCTAGCTTGTAGGGAAGTACCTTATAATATCACCCTAAGATCTATCATCCTCCAAATTTCAAGTTTCTAGCTTGTAGGGAAGTACCTTATAATATCACCCTAAGATCTATCATCCTCCAAATTTCAAGTTTCTAGCTTGTAGGGAGGTACCTTATAATATCACCCTAAGATCTATCATCCTCCAAATTTCAAGTTTCTAGCTTGTAGGGAGGTACCTTATAATATCACCCTAAGATCTATCATCCTTCAAATTTCAAGTTTCTAGCTTGTAGGGAAGTACCTTATAATATCACCCTAAGATCTATCATCCTCCAAATTTCAAGTTTCTAGCTTGTAGGGAAGTACCTTATAATATCACCCTAAGATCTATCATCCTCCAAATTTCAAGTTTCTAGCTTGTAGGGAAGTACCTTATAATATCACCCTAAGATCTATCATCCTCCAAATTTCAAGTTTCTAGCTTGTAGGGAAGTACCTTATAATATCACCCTAAGATCTATCATCCTCCAAATTCCAAGTTTCTAGCTTGTAGGGAAGTACCTTATAATATCACCCTAAGATCTATCATCCTCCAAATTTCAAGTTTCTAGCTTGTAGGGAAGTACCTTATAATATCACCCTAAGATCTATCATCCTCCAAATTTCAAGTTTCTAGCTTGTAGGGAAGTACCTTATAATATCACCCTAAGATCTATCATCCTCCAAATTTCAAGTTTCTAGCTTGTAGGGAAGTACCTTATAATATCACCCTAAGATCTATCATCCTCCAAATTTCAAGTTTCTAGCTTGTAGGGAAGTACCTTATAATATCACCCTAAGATCTATCATCCTTCAAATTTCAAGTTTCTAGCTTGTAGGGAAGTACCTTATAATATCACCCTAAGATCTATCATCCTCCAAATTTCAAGTTTCTAGCTTGTAGGGAAGTACCTTATAATATCACCCTAAGATCTATCATCCTCCAAATTTCAAGTTTCTAGCTTGCAGGGAAGTACCTTATAATATCACCCTAAGATCTATCATCCTCCAAATTTCAAGTTTCTAGCTTGTAGGGAAGTACCTTATAATATCACCCTAAGATCTATCATCCTCCAAATTTCAAGTTTCTAGCTTGCAGGGAAGTACCTTATAATATCACCCTAAGATCTATCATCCTCCAAATTTCAAGTTTCTAGCTTGCAGGGAAGTACCTTATAATTTTGATGACGAATGAGTGAGTGTTAAAATGCTGAGTTTTGAAATTCTCCGCTTTCAAGAATGACTGAATAATGATGAAAATATTATTCATTATTCAGAATGAAATTACAGTTTTATTCATTAGTCATTAGCGTAAAATGGGGTCACATTCGTACAGTGTGGTGAATTTGGTAAAAACCTATACTGCTTATATATTTGTCTTAGAGCGAACAGACAAATATATAATTATATTTTTGTCATTGGTCAATGTTCGACCCTTTGGTATCTGTTAAATCAAAATATTCTAGCAATATAGATTTAATCTACCCCATTTGAAGGTAGTCATTTGCGCAAATTGCGTAGTCTCGTAGGCAAGGTCAAAAAAGTCTACCAGCTGTCTGTCTGTGTGTTTGTTCTTTATACAAATCCACACCTTTCGACCGATTTTGACGAAACTTGGCAAACAGGTAGGTGTTGATACGGGGAGAGTCGTCGGCTTAGTCAAAAACATTTACCTCCTGTCTGTCTGTCTGTATGTTCCTTATACAAATCCACAACGTTTGACCGATTTTGACCAAGCTCATGTAGCTCTTGATCCGGGGAGTGTCATAGGCTAGGTCAAAATCTTCCAGGACTAACAGTTCCGAGGTGACGGGTTCCAAACTGTGATCCCGAACAATTACAGAATTGTGTTATTAGATTTTCATATTACTTATTTAGGCTTTTCTAGATGCAGAAAGTAGGTGTAGCATGGCACACCGGGTAACAGCTAGTAAACTATATTTTACTTGAAACACTATAAAAACTTATAAAGCCTCGCTTAGAAGCGGGAAGGCTTTGCCTTCTAAGTACAAACATTATTGGTAGATGCCTTACCTCGTATAGAGATATGATCTGTAGATTGTAGAATATCGGTATGAGTACGAATGCGAACATCAAACCCATCATCATGAAGCCTGCAGAAGATGCCATGTACTGGATGCCGAACATGTAAATCTCTGTAGGCATCCCAAGAAGTGTAACGCCGGATATAAAGCTAGATAATCAAATAATATACATTAGATTGGATTCGAAATAAAATGTGGACATTAGATCGGGTGTATCTTTGAAATGTTATAAAACATGCATCAACTTTTCAGTTGATCTCATGTACACAATAAAGTACTTATTACTATAGTCCACCCGCAAACAAAAGAGCCAGAAGGGGCGTGGCCGGAGAGGAGCTAAGCATTCTCACACATAGGCAGGATGCTGCGCTTACGCAACTTGATTGTTTTGTTTGCGGGCGGACTATAGTCGCCTTCTCCTGTCCCTACTACTTTAGCCAGGATTGTTACCGTACCTACCCCCTGGCTTCCTTGACCGGGCAGGTCTAGGAGGTCAGTTGATCTCAAGGTGAAGATAATAAAGTCCGAGAAAATTGATTAAACAGAACGAGAAAAATCCGGTACATACAGGGTGTTCAAAACTCGATTGACACCCCACTTTTTTCCCACAATTTTTGAAATTTAAAAACGAAACTTGGTGGGTCTTAACGTGGTCAAATGAACTTAGAGACCTTAACTCTGGAATCTCCAATGGAAAGGGGTTATTTTTATGACGGATTATTGTAGAGAATTGAATTTTAAGCCGATTTTATATCTGTCATATCAGTTAAAATTTGGAGGCTGTAGCCTTTTTTGAAACTCGAAAAGTAGTTTGGCCCCACTGTGCTGCAGCAGGAATTTTCGTATCTTACGGCTCGTTGTGAAAATTCCTCGCTGCACCCTTGATGTCGGCACTAATGGCCTAGATGTAGAGGGACCGTAAAAAAATAAATAAAAAATGAAATAAAACCGTCCAACACAAAAATAATTACTACAAAATTCTAATCTTGAGGTGAGTTCTATTCATTTAAATTTAATATTTTATTTTTTTAATCCCTTTATAAAGTAATTGAATATGATTTTTTCTTCAAACGTTCTTAAATCCAAAACTAGGGGGAGCAAAAATGGTTTAGGAAATGTTTATTAAGTTTTATGATCACGTTGATAATACACTTTTCTGAAAACTTCAAAAACAAAACTGTATTTTGCTCCATTCTTATTAGCATTTTAGCCATTTAAAGGTACTTTTTGGGAAGTAAATTTAATCCTCTACAACATTTATATCGACTACTTTTTTCAGTTCGGGCATACTTTCTACGTTATTCGCAGAAAAGTGATGAAAAACAAGGGTTTTCTCGGTTTTGGGCAATTTGTTACTCATTGATGCGCTTTAGCGAAAAAATGACAGATATAAAATCGACATAAAATTCAATTCTCTACAATAATCCGTCATAAAAATAACCCCTTTCCATTGGAAATTCCAGAGTTAGGGTCTCTGGAGAAGAACTGGAGAAAGTTTCGTTTTTAAATTTCAAAAATTGTGGGAAAAAAGGGAGGTGTCAATCGAGTTTTGAACACCCTGTATAAGGACCTTGGAAGAGTAAGGGTGAATCAGGAATTTTGGATGTTGTGAAATCGAAATCAAAGTTCTAGAAGCGCTTCAAAATAGCAAGGGCGAATGTTTACTTTATGGAATGCTGATTCATAAATCTGATTGAAAAAGCACGCGATTAAAATTCAATGTTTTAATTATAAGTTTTACGAGTAACCAATGGGTAACAAAATGCTAGGAGGGACGTTTCAGACCCGGGATTCGTCCTTTGAAATAAAACATTGAACGTTTCATGATGATGGTGCTATTCACTTTAACTTGAAACTCTGAGAGAACTAAAGGCGAACACAGGGAAACAAGGCGAAGCGTCGTTTTACCTACATGATGTAGGCTACATCTTTGTGAATCAAAAAATAAAATTAAAAAAAAATCGATTTTTCTGATTTGCCATTACACTTCCCAGGTCCTGCGTTTTTGGCAATGTCTTTAGGGTTCATACATACAGTATACGGGCATGTCCTTGAGGGAAAGTCTTTAGGGCGTGTTTATTTACGGACGTTGCATTCTGAGGGAGGGTTAATATTGTCACTAACCAGAAAAGCAGAATGCTAAAGCCTTTCATGCGAGTCCTTATGAATTCTCCAACATTTATTTCGACTTTTACATTTTCTGAAGTTGCCTTAATGAAATGTTTTTGAAGGTTTGGAGTACTTACCTGCATACTATAGAAATCGACACAGGAAGCAGTTGCATCTTCTTTTCGCCCAGGAGATATCCACTGACCGTGTCCTGTCCTCCTTTGATAAAGCCGAAATACACCCCGATGAGGGCAGACAGTCCCAGCATCCCTCCGAACACTGTGTACTCCAGCCAGTCGAACTCCACCACTGTACCCTTCATCTCGATCCAGTTTGGAGAGGCGAGAAGCTCAGATGATCCAATATAAAGCAGAATTCGTTATCTCTCTCCTCAAGGCGACTTGTATCGTTAAAGAAACCATTGGACAAAGCTCCTAATGTTTTAATGGGCGTAGATAAGCTGGCGTTGTAGCATCGGAAACTATAGACCAATATAGTCAACAGAGTGACTCATTAGTACAACTGTCTTTCTCCCAAATGCACAATTAGTTCAAGTTGTAGATACTTGACGTCATGGTATAGCTATGTATGATTTACTACTATAGATTCCAAAGTTATATTTTGTGAAAACAGGAAATTTCAATCAATTACAGCCAAATCTTAACAGCTACATCCGTATTTCGTCTACGTCTAACGTCACGTCTATGTTTCTATCAGCAAAATACGAGCATGAACCGGGCAGCTTATTATGTGTTTTATCTGGTCTCGTTTATCATACTATATAAGTTGATTCTGCCGTGAAATAGAGAACCGAGGTATTTCTGTGGCGGCTCAGGATGGACAAACCAAAGAGATCCATCTCGTGTCATTCCTATCTGAGGATAAGAAGCAACGGAGTAACAATTAATTTTTTTTTTTTTTTTTAAGGAAACAGGATTTTATTATTATTGTTGTAAAATAAGACACCTCACCAGCTCGTAGAGAAGGCATTCATTGGGGACTGGGCCGTCCAAATCTTGAGATATTCCTCATCGTGTATGAGACAGCCTTGAGGCCAGAGTTGAACTATACAGTCCATCGAAGTAGAAAGATAAGACCAATAGATTAACTGTACAGACCAATGAGGCCGGGGCTGAGCAGGCCAGGCCTGATGTGTGTGTACAAGAGGATATTTGCTTCACATTCAGTGGGTCTACTATAACTGGACTGTGCAGTCCCTGTCTTCAGGTTTATTAACTCTTGTGTGTGCTAGACCCGTTCAGTCCAAACCTTGGGGCCAAACTGTGCAGTACCGACCTTGATATTTAAACCGAACGTGTATGACCACCTCAACACTACCATGCAATATACCAAACGTACTAACTATGTGTACAATCGTGTCGGAAGTCAGAGAGTCGCCTGGGTGACGCAGACACCAAATGTGTATAAACTGGTACCGCGGTCTTGAGTATCTGACCAGCCTGCCAAGCTGCCAATGGATTGTCCAGCCTGACCTTCGCCACTCCTATAATTTGGTAACTGGCACCTTTGTCTTGATTGTCCGACCAACCTGCCGATTGGTGTCAATGGATTGGCCAGTCTGACCTTCGCCACTCCTAAAATCTTTGATTTTTCCAAAGGACGTTAAAATTTAAATAAATAAATAATCTTTGTATAAGGCCTGGAAGTCGGCAGGAAGCTGGATGCAGCAAGCAAACAAATGCTCGAACGGGTGTAAAATATTATTATTACATACATTTCAACGTACTAGCGAGGAAAGGGCTGATCCCAAATAAAAACATTTACAACTAATGGGAATCAAATAAATTAAGATAATCCATTTATGCGGCATAATCAGTTCTTATCTCTTGCAGGTTGCCAATGTTTGGTGTTCTCAGGGACCTACGGTAAGGAATACGGAGTGTTCTCAAGTCCCGATTACCCCAAACCTCATCTTGGAGAAGTGGACTGTCTGCTCTACACTTTCATCGGAGGACCCCACGAACTCATAGAGGTAGTCTTCACACACTTCGACCTCTATGGGGCTTCTGAAGAGTAAGTCCTCCATTGATACCACATCCATATTACTCACAAGAATCCATATTACCACATCCATATTACTCACAAGAATAACGTACAGGTGCTAATTCAAAGCTTGTTGTGGTTCCAGTCATAGTTATTCATCAATTTATAAGTAATCAGAGGGGGTATATTAGCGCGGTTCCTCCCTATCTCCATAAGGAGAACCCGCTTATGAGGTTGACCTCACGGCGCAATCCGGACGTGCCGACCAGAAACTTTCTCGTTTCAGACCCTATAGATCACGAAAATATAGGTGGTTCAAATTTGTATATATATATATAAATATAAATATATATATATATATATATATATATATATATATATATATATATATAAATTTTTCAAAAATTCCGTCATGAGTCCAACCTCAATAGCTACTTTCCTTCGGAGGAAAGTGCTAAAAGGAACTTAAAATGACAACGAATTTTCGGTTGTTTGGAATACAGCCTGCTGAGCAGTATTCGTAGAGTGAGTACGTTTTTAGTACATAATTGTATTGACTTATTCAGCCTTCCTCAAGAATGAGGATTAAGAATTATCCGCTTCTGTGTAACTTCTTCAAGATATACGGAACCGCTCTAAGATGATGCAGTTCCTGCGAGTCGGACTTTTTTTTTCTTAACTCTGGAGTATTCCAGACCTTCATAGCGGATGAACATGCAAAACTTGCTACTAGAAACCAACCGAACGACCAGTACTTACTTACAGTTAAAGACCTACAAATAAAAATAACAGTAGCTATCCTGAATAGATAGCATGTAATGTGGTATAACACTCAAGATAATCGCCTAAGGGAAATAAAGAGCAATACACACGTGATGAAGTTGTACTAACAAGACTTAGACTCGGTCATTATCGGATTATCAACTATTTGGGTTGACGAGACTTTCGATATAACCCTGAGGAAACGCGTAGTATTTATGTTAATTGCATAATTGCTATGTGTTTCCGCTCGCTCAAGGTTATATCGAAACTCTAGTCAATCCAACTCGTTGATAATATAGATCAAGGATGGTTTTTCGGTGGAAAATGGGCGGATATGCCCATGCTCTTTCAGTCTTAGGTTCCAAAGACGCATTTTCCTAGCAGAAACAAGAACAGTACAAACACTAAGAACTCAATCAACAAACAATGAAAAAAAATCGCGTAAATAACACAAATCTACGAGTGAATTGAAAACAGAAAGTAAACAAGACGGTTACTACAACGGCCAATAGAATTGCCCATAGGAATAGGCCGATAGAAATGCTAATGAGTTATGCGCATGCGCTGATGATCTAGATCTCTGAACGAGACCCACATCTCTAACCTGCGTTGAAGCTGATCGGTAAGTACCAAAATTAACATGGGAATTGAACCGGCACAATGTTCATCTAGACTTTGTGTTACAGCTGTACTTCCGGAGACTACTTGAAGGTGTTCCTGCACTTGGAGGATGTTGAAGTTAACGAACTGACACCATGGACTGGCTTGCTATGCGGTAGAGAAGTCCCCAGGATCCTGTACAGCTCAGGACCAGCTCTTGTACTGCATCTGCATTCCGTTGCTAACTACTCCAGATTCATCGGAACCTTCAGGTTTATAGACAAAGGTACAAGCAAGTCCGACTCACAGGAACTGCTTCGTCTTAACGTTTACATTGCTCATTTCTGTTGTGTTTTAGGAGTTTTCTCCGAAGGAAAGTAGCTATTGAGGTTGCACTCATAACGGAATTTGCGAAAAATGTCTTCAAATCGATCCTACTTAGTAGACACCGAAAATAACCTTCTAACGAACTCGTTCTCCTATCAAACTATTGAACGAGTTCGATAACCAGCAAAATTGGTCTATCTGGAGGGGGGATTTACCTTGGAACCAAAGTAGTTTTTGCCAATACCAGCCGTAATCGTTGTTATATTTCAACAAAACTCATTATTCGCTGTGATCATCTAAAGAGAAAAATGTGTTGTAATAAAATTTTGTTTAGAGCCTTCTGCTCAAATTCAGGAACATAAATATGCTTCAGGCCCACCCGACAAACCTATGTATTGCACTGTATAACATATAGTCTTCTTTTTCGTACATGGCCACCGCGCATGCGCGAACGCCAGCGGACACATTTTTGTGACACCTTTTTGGAACGCCTAGGTCTACCCGACAAACCTATGTAAAGTGCTGTATAACATACAGTCTTCTTTTTCATACGTGGCGTGCGCATGCGCGAACGCCAGCGGACACTTTTCTTGTAATGTTTTTTTCCAGTTTAGTCACTGCTAAAGCATATTTATGCTAAAAATAAACTAAATCGGTTCATTAGGAGGAGGGGGGGGTTACTTCGGACTCTAATTACTAATTTGCTCATACCGCTCGTAATTTCGATTGTATTGTAGCGAAACTCGGTATACGTTGTGGGTATCTTTATATATTTAAATATTTTTATTAAAAATTAGCTAAATGGGTCCATTAGAAGTAGGAGTTTACTCTGTAATATGTTCAAATTAAATTAAGCCGGGTCCAGCATTGGTTGTTATTTGTAACACTAGAGGCGCTGATCGTGGGCAGTGTACCCGGATTCCACTGTTCATTGAGTAAGATGTTCATTACTAACATTTTATTAATATGGGTTACTAGCTGAATACCCGTGCTTCGCCACGGCAGATAAGTAGTCATTTTATTATGTTAAATAATTTTTCATCAAAATTAACGCTACTACATAATTTTGTGCAGTTTATTACATCACGGTTCCCGTCATACTATATGTTATTCATCAATTGATAAGTAATCAAAGTATAATGTTTTTTTTTGACACTGGGGCACTACGGGCCAATGTCAACAAACAGATAACCCGTTAACTATAGGTTACCTGTAACAGGAGTTTAACCAGTACAGGTTATAATTTGTTGTCAATAATAAATCTACGTTAAAATTTAAAAATTTATGTTTCCAAGGTGTCATTCGGAAACACCCATTATATCTGCGAGCATTACCAACAAGTGTTCTGACTGGGGATGCTGATGGGTGAGGAGGCTGTGCAAGGGTTCGGGATATAATTACCTCGGATGGACCATCACCAGGTATAGCGTAAACTCTATGAGGGACAAAATCACAGTTCAGTCAAATAAAAATAATATTATGAAATAGATACAATACGGTAACAGGTGACCTGTTATCGTCCAACAACGCATGCTCTCTTTAAAACCAACTAAAAAGTCAAACCCCTCTAAAAATAGTTAAAACTTTGAATATAAAAAAAAAAACTTTCTAAAGGAGTGTTTGCGTCCTAAAGGGAGTGTTCATGCAAAATTTCAAATTTTACTATCAAGTGGTTTGGGCTGGGCGATGATAGCTCAGTGAGTGAGTGGTATTTGACAAATATATAGTTGAATTATTTATAATTTAATTTTAACGTCCACTTATTATTAACGACGAATTTTAGGACGGGTTATCTATAGGTTACCGCCCTTTTCTACCCAGGATAGAGGTAATGCCTTTTCTAATTATTTATAAGACACACGTGAGTCGATTATGTCAAAACCAACATGAAATCCATAGAGGTATGTGAATTGGTAAAAGAAATGTTTTGCTTTGCTATTATCTACTTGCTAGGAGATAAAACCGATACTAACCAGCTTCAAGAACCCTCGTCGATCGCTGACAAAGCCTCTTCAGATATCTGAAATCTCTCACACTCTCTCTCATCTCTTACATAGCCAGTATCTTATCATCGAATTCATAGAATATATCGGGAAAAATAGAACAGAAATCTATGGATGAACTCTACACTCTGTCTGATCTCGTCGAATTCGAACTAATATTAACCACTTGATGGCGGAAATTAATAATATGCAGCTTTGTAAGGCGCAAAATACATTTATTCATTATCCTTTTTTTAAGAAAAATTATATTTATTATGGCTTATAGCATTATCCGAATAAACTCGGGCTTTTATGAATCAGCCAAAACACAATGTAGCCAAAAGTAATACAATACGGTAGATTGGTTAATAAGAAAAAAAAAAAGCTTTATTCAATAGTGCTGCCCAAATCTATTGGGTTGCTATACACACAGCCTGCTAGTCATTCTTTCGGGAAAAAATGAATTAATTTTGCTAATGTCTGTTAATTTATTTTAGGGTGGGTTTACACTAGGATAGTTATTGCAGGATATTTATATCAAAGCGAAATTCTGACTAATGTAAACCATATAGAATTTATGTCAGACATAAATTTTACATGGTTTTCATTAGTCGCAATTTCTCTCTGATATACAGTGGCTCACAGTCAAAATGATGCAAGATATTTACTTTTAAAAAAATATATTTAATACCAATCCACAATTTATTCTGAAAAATCTTTGTTTACAAAAATACAGTAGGATCATTAGGCTAGAACTTACAATAGTTAAAAATTTATTTGAGATCAAATCATAAAATTAAACAAAAACTTTATAAATTAATATACATTTCTAAGGTCACAGTGAAAATGATGCAAAATGGAAAACGTCCAAAAATTCAAAAATATTTTAAATTTTAGTACTTTTTAGGTAATCCTTAATTATTATTTATCACATGCAAACAACCGGGCATGAATTGGACAAGCTTTTCTGTGCAAGATAGATATGGCTTCTCCCATTCTTCTTGATGCGTCGTTATGAGATATTCTTGGTTGGATATTTTATGTTCCCTCACTTCTGTTTATAATTAACTTCATAAATTCTCTGTGACATTGAGGTCCAGTGATTGGAGGGGTGATTTTATAGTTTTGGAGGTATTATATGAACCCATTCTCTTGCGAGATAAGAAGAATACTTGGGATCGTGATGTCTATAAAAAGCAAAATAATTTATTATTCCGAACTTGGTTGCAATATTTTCTTCAGGATGTCACAATATTAATGTTTATCCATTGTTTCCTCAATAAAATGATGATATCCTACCACCGAAGCAGCCATACTCCCCCAAACCATAACATGATCACCGCAATGTTTGATGTTCAGGCGAAGATTATTCCCATGGAGCTCTTCATCTGCCTTTCTCCAGTCGAAATTTGTTCTATCAGGGCCAAAAAGTGAATTTTGACTTATCCAAAAACAAAACCGTTCTCCAGAAGTCCATCTCTTCTTTAAATAATTCTTGGGAGAAATAATTTGCATCTTTTTATATTTCTCGTTGATGTAAGAATTTAGCCTTGGAACTCTACCATTGTATTGCCTTGCAACTCTACCATTGTATTGCCTTGGAACTCTACCATTGTATTGCCTTGCAACTCTACCATTGTATTGCCTTGCAACTCTACCATTGTATTGCCTCGGAACTCTACCATTGTATTGCCTTGCAACTCTACCATTGTATTGCCTTGCAACTCTACCATTGTATTGCCTTGGAACTCTACCATTGTATTGCCTTGGAACTCTACCATTGTATTGCCTTGCAACTCTACCATTGTATTGCCTTGCAACTCTACCATTGTATTGCCTTGGAACTCTACCATTGTATTGCCTTGCAACTCTACCATTGTATTGCCTTGGAACTCTACCATTGTATTGCCTTGCAACTCTACCATTGTATTGCCTTGGAACTCTACCATTGTATTGCCTTGCAACTCTACCATTGTATTGCCTTGCAACTCTACCATTGTATTGCCTTGCAACTCTACCATTGTATTGCCTTGCAACTCTACCATTGTATTGCCTTGCAACTCTACCATTGTATTGCCTTGGAACTCTACCATTGTATTGCCTTGGAACTCTACCATTGTATTGCCTTGGAACTCTACCATTGTATTGCCTTGCAACTCTACCATTGTATTGCCTTGCAACTCTACCATTGTATTGACTTGCAACTCTACCATTGTATTGCCTTGGAACTCTACCATTGTATTGCCTTGCAACTCTACCATTGTATTGCCTTGCAACTCTACCATTGTATTGCCTTGCAACTCTACCATTGTATTGCCTTGCAACTCTACCATTGTATTGCCTTGGAACTCTACCATTGTATTGCCTTGGAACTCTACCATTGTATTGCCTTGCAACTCTACCATTGTATTGCCTTGCAACTCTACCATTGTATTGCCTTGCAACTCTACCATTGTATTGCCTTGGAACTCTACCATTGTATTGCCTTGCAACTCTACCATTGTATTGCCTTGCAACTCTACCATTGTATTGCCTTGGAACTCTACCATTGTATTGCCTTGCAACTCTACCATTGTATTGCCTTGCAACTCTACCATTGTATTGCCTTGCAACTCTACCATTGTATTGCCTTGCAACTCTACCATTGTATTGCCTTGGAACTCTACCATTGTATTGCCTTGCAACTCTACCATTGTATTGCCTCGGAACTCTACCATTGTATTGCCTTGCAACTCTACCGTTGTATTGCCTCGCAACTCTACCGTTGTATTGCCTCGCAACTCTACCGTTGTATTGCCTCGCAACTCTACCATTGTATTGCCTTGCAACTCTACCATTGTATTGCCTCGCAACTCTACCATTGTATTGCCCTGGAACTCTACCATTGTATTGCCTTTATTTTTTAAAATTCTTTGAATGGTTTCAGCACACACCGTTTTATTTAAACATTTTTTAACTAATGTATTCTAGTTTGCAGCACTTGATTTTGAATTATTTTTTATTTGGCAGATAATCCACCGTTTGTCATTGCCAGTAAAACGTTTCTTTTGTAATGACTCTAGATTTTCTTATTATTCTGTTTTCTTTTTTAAAAAGTTCAATAATATGTTGAATGGTCGCATAAATCCTATTGATAATACGGGTGATTTCATGTTGTTTTGCCCATTTTAAATTTGTTAATCACTATTTCTCGTTCAGGAATAGTTGTATGTGTAACAAATTTAAGCAAATGCTCGAACAAGACTGATTACTTGTATTCATATTGTTTATTTTCGGGTTTAATAAAAGAATGAAAAGTAATTAAAATATTAGTAAACTCATGTCCCCAAAAATTGAAGAATATTTATTTTCTAAGCAGAACTAAACTTTGCATCTTTTTCACTGTGACCTTCGATTCCTATGAGTTTTAATGAAGCGTTTTTTTTCTATTTGTATAAATGTTGTAGAGTTGATTTGCTTACCTAAATTCAATGCAGGACCATGGATCATTATGCCCTAGTGTGATTTGCTTACCTAAATTCAATGCAGGACCATGGATCATTATGCCCTAGTGTGATTTGCTTACCTAAATTCAATGCAGGACCATGGATCATTATGCCCTAGTGTGATTTGCTTACCTAAATTCAATGCATGACCATGGATCATTATGCCCTAGTGTGATTTGCTTACCTAAATTCAATGCAGGACCATGGATCATTATGCCCTAGTGTGATTTGCTTACCTAAATTCAATGCAGGACCATGGATCATTATGCCCTAGTGTGATTTGCTTACCTAAATTCAATGCAGGACCATGGATCATTATGCCCTAGTGTGATTTGCTTACCTAAATTCAATGCAGGACCATGGATCATTATGCCCTAGTGTGATTTGCTTACCTAAATTCAATGCAGGACCATGGATCATTATGCCCTAGTGTGATTTGCTTACCTAAATTCAATGTATGACCATGGATCATTATGCCCTAGTGTGATTTGCTTACCTAAATTCAATGCAGGACCATGGATCATTATGCCCTAGTGTGATTTGCTTACCTAAATTCAATGCAGGACCATGGATCATTATGCCCTAGTGTGATTTGCTTACCTAAATTCAATGTATGACCATGGATCATTATGCCCTAGTGTGATTTGCTTACCTAAATTCAATGCAGGACCATGGATCATTATGCCCTAGTGTGATTTGCTTACCTAAATTCAATGTATGACCATGGATCATTATGCCCTAGTGTGATTTGCTTACCTAAATTCAATGCAGGACCATGGATCATTATGCCCTAGTGTGATTTGCTTACGTAAATTCAATGCAGGACCATGGATCATTATGCCCTAGTGTGATTTGCTTACCTAAATTCAATGTATGACCATGGATCATTATGTCCTAGTGTGATTTGCTTACCTAAATTCAATGCAGGACCATGGATCATTATGCCCTAGTGTGATTTGCTTACCTAAATTCAATGCAGGACCATGGATCATTATGCCCTAGTGTGATTTGCTTACCTAAATTCAATGCAGGACCATGGATCATTATGCCCTAGTGTGATTTGCTTACCTAAATTCAATGCAGGACCATGGATCATTATGCCCTAGTGTGATTTGCTTACCTAAATTCAATGTATGACCATGGATCATTATGCCCTAGTGTGATTTGCTTACCTAAATTCAATGCAGGACCATGGATCATTATGCCCTAGTGTGATTTGCTTACCTAAATTCAATGCAGGACCATGGATCATTATGCCCTAGTGTGATTTGCTTACCTAAATTCAATGTATGACCATGGATCATTATGCCCTAGTGTGATTTGCTTACCTAAATTCAATGCAGGACCATGGATCATTATGCCCTAGTGTGATTTGCTTACCTAAATTCAATGTATGACCATGGATCATTATGCCCTAGTGTGATTTGCTTACCTAAATTCAATGCAGGACCATGGATCATTATGCCCTAGTGTGATTTGCTTACCTAAATTCAATGCAGGACCATGGATCATTATGCCCTAGTGTGATTTGCTTACCTAAATTCAATGTATGACCATGGATCATTATGCCCTAGTGTGATTTGCTTACCTAAATTCAATGCAGGACCATGGATCATTATGCCCTAGTGTGATTTGCTTACCTAAATTCAATGCAGGACCATGGATCATTATGCCCTAGTGTGATTTGCTTACCTAAATTCAATGTATGACCATGGATCATTATGCCCTAATGTGCATTGGCATTTAAATTGTAACAAATTGAGAAGAAATAGCAATAGAAATATAAATCTTGGCTTGCATCATTTTGACTGTGAGCCACTGTAAATATCCTGCAATAACTATCCTAGTGTAAACCCACCCCTAGAGTATGAAGAGAAAGAAAAAGAAATGTCGTAAGACTATTTTTAAAAATTAATTTATAAGTAAATTTTTAAACCGGGAATACATCGATTCCCGTTGATCACGGAAGTTAAGCAACTTTGGGCATGGACAGTATCTAAATGGGTGACCGTTTTCATACTGTTGATATTGTAAAAGAGTGGTAACCTGTAGATAGCCCGGCGTTAATAACCAAATTTTTGATCCGCCAATTTCCTGTAATGAATAGAAACTCAGGATTAAGCATAATTAAGAAAGACTTATTTATTACTTATACATTAGGCCTATGTTACTTTATGCATGTCCTATTTGGTCTATGACATGTGAAACCAACAAGATAAAATTACAGGTGACTCAAAATAAATGCTTGACATTCATTGGATCTTTTCCCTGATGGAATCCTATCATGCATATACATCAAATTCTTGACATTCCTACAATAAGTCAGTACATAATTAAAGTGACAGAGCACTTCTTTGTAGCATAACAAAACAGGAAGTATAAGCATATTCCTGATATAGTTAACTATCTAGGCGCACGGTAGTGCGCCAGGCCAAGTTCCGGCCTAAGCATACTGTGTGTATATTACAGGAGGTCTTAGAGCCGATTTTTACCCTCTCATAACTTTCAACCAGGTAAAGATAAAGTTATGAAATTTTACACAGGTATTATACTACTAGATGTGAGTAAAACTGGAAATTTTCATAATTCTACATCGAATAGTTTCCGAGATATAAGCGATCGAAAATGGGGATTTATAGGACTCACTCACTGACTCATCAAAATTATTAGGCACTTCCCATGGTGCTAGAGACTTGAAATTTAGCATGATGATAGATATGAAGGTGTTATTAAAGGAAAAAATCGAAAAAGCCTGAAAAGTTGTGTTTGACTCCGCTTCCGGGGCGGGGGCGCGCCAGTTTTGTACTTCCTTCGGAAACCCATCATTCCGTTCGAAACCCATGATGTAGGGTATCAAGGGGGTGGGACACAGGTGGGTCTTGATACGGGGAGAATCATAGGCTAGGTTAAATTGTCTATCAGCTGTCTGTCTGTCTGCCTGCCTGTTTGTTCCTTACACAAATACACACCGTTTGACCGATTTTGACAAAATTAGACACACATGTCGGTCTTGATCCGGGGAGTGTCATAGGCTAGGCCAAAATCATTTATCAGCTGTCTGTCTCCATGTTTGTTCCTTACACAAATTCACACCGTTTGACCGATTTTGACCTAACTTGGCACACAGGTAGGTCTTGGTCCGGGGAATGCACTAGGATAGGTAAAAAAGGTCTTTCAGCTGTCTGTCTGCATGTTCGTTCCTTACACAAATTCACACCGTTTGGCCTATTTTGACCAAACTTGGGACACAGGTGGGTCTTGATACGGGGAATGCACCAGGATAGGTAAAAAAGGTCTTTCAGCTGTCTGTCTGCATGTTCGCTCCTTACACAAATTCACACCGTTTGGCCTATTTTGACAAAACTTGGCACGCAGGTAGGTCTTGATACGGGAGTGTCATATTACCTATGACGTTTTGTACTTTTTGTTCCATCGGAAAGCCATCATTCCTTCTGAAATCCATCATGTGGGGTATCAAATGAATCGTCTTGGTAAGGAGAACCTACATTTGATGTTTTAAGAAACATTTCGACGCATCTTAACAACAACAGTTGTGACTTCTTTCTTAAATGTAGTAAATAAAGTCGTAGGGGTTAACTGCATAATATACTTGAAAGCAGATAAGAGATAGTTAAGAGAGCAATCAATTTGTCCTCTAAAGTAATGTCATCTGGAAGAGCTTCTAACTTTTCTAGTCGAGTGATTAGATGTTTGTAGGTTGATTATTGGTATCAAATATCAAGCAGCAAGGAGAACTTTATGCAGAATCCAAAGACCCTGGTTTTATATGAAGTACAAAAACCAGTACGTATGCGGCACCTAAATTTTAATTAATATTTAGAAAAAAGTGATGAGATCCCAAAAAAAACATAAATGTGAAATAGAGGCCAAGCTCCTCCCCCCCAAAAGAAACACTCCCTTGCCCAAAAATATCCCCTCCTAAAACCCCCCCAAAACGCCTTACCATCCTACACTCCGAAAAAGGAGTATGAGTTAGTGTATTAAGTGCACCATATTGTCTACCAAAAATATTTGCCAATACAAGAGATGATACAAGAAAGAAATGTCCAAGTTCATTACTTGGAAGACCTCACAGTTACTTACTAAGAACAGTAAAGACACTTCAACTGACCTTTAAAAACAACAATAAAAATACTTATATCCAGTTACTAAAATATCACTTTCCTCAACCAGGTATATTCTTAAACTTGGCAATGTTTTATTTGTGCCGAAATTATCTTTAGAGAGAAAACTAAACATTGCCAAGTTTATTTGTAAGTATATAGTTTACAGTGTTTGCTGTGTATTGTTACTCAGTTAGGGAGGTCCTAAAGCATCGTAGCTGTGCAGATCAGTCGCTTCTTGCCGGCTTATTATTATTATATAGAGAATTATTTTTATCTAAGATTTACTAAGCTAATAACATATTTCCAACCCTCAGAGATTGTATTGTCTAGGCAGCAAATTGTAAGAACCAGCCCGTTATAGGCTGATCCCTCTGACCACTATCTTTGCTACAGCTTCCTTCTTTAATTATTTTGTCTGGTAGATCCTCAAACTATTGAACGTGTAGTTGGTTTATTGCTCTCTGTTTTTCAGCCGAATCTATTTTCTTTGCCTAGATACCTACAGAATGGAAGGGAGAAGAGTGAGAGATTCTAACTGTGACTTTAGGTTCTACAAGCCTCAAGGGAGGTTCTTCTCGCCCAGATATCCTTCCAGCTATCCCAGGGCCACCACGTGCCTCTACTTCTTCACAGCAAGGTAATTCCTCTTCTGCACATAAGAAAGCAGTTTCATTCATTGTGCAAGTGAGTTTCCTCCCTATGAAAGGAGGGAGGAACTGCGCTAAAAGTGCTTCATATTTCTTTTTTTTAAAATTTGATGTTTTCTTTTTTCTTTTTTTCTTTTTTTTTTTTTTTTTTTTTTTTTGGTTGATGTTTTCTTTATTGGTAAAATTGTATGGATTCAGACTAAAACTAGTAACATTCTGCTTTCCAGGGCAAGAGAGCAAATTTATATAGTTTTTGAAGAAGTAAATCTACAAACTGGAGAAATAAGGTGAGAACTTCACTGATTTTTTCTTCGTCAACTTCAGATTCCATAGTTTTTATAAAAGAATATTTCTGATCAATTTAACAAGAATTACAATGATAGAATTTGAAAAGAAAATTTTGTCCTTTGGTATTTTTTCCTATTTAATAATTTTACCATTTTGCCGATTTTTCTCCAACATTGTACAGGAATTGACATTTTATATTTTACATAGTACCCACATTGATACCTCAAACCACCAAAACGTTATAGATTTTCTATTTTTTTTTTTTTTTTTTTTTTTTATTTATTTATTTTTTAAATCTGTTGACTCTTGTATAATCCTACTGATGTTTTTAAAGCATTATTTTGGTCAAAGAGAAGTAGCTTTCTTTTTAGGCGAGACATAAAACTTTATAAAACCATTGTTTACCATTATAGTAGTTATTTCCTTAAAAGTAATTATAAGTTGCTATCAGTTTAATATCTATTATATAAAAATGAATCGCTAAATGTGTTGCTAAGCGCAAATCTCGAGAACAACTAAACCGATTTCGCTAATTATTTTTTTATAATATTCCTTGAACTACAAGGATGGTTCTTACGGAGATAACCCATCCTAAAATTTGTATTTGATAATAATGGACGTTAAAATTTAAATAAATAAGAACATGTAATCACTAGGTGGCAATTGAATCACATCTTAATAATGTAATTCCAATTAATTTATATTTGCGTTAACGAAGAAAAAAAAAGACCCCATTTTTCTATATTCCCATACAAAAGATTTGTAATAATACTTAAAGGTCAATTTGAACTTTAATACCATACCATAAAGTTGAAGTGTTAGTGGAGGGGAAATATACCATTGTATATTTATATGATGGTAACGTTACTCAAAAACAAATTGTCTATGGTAAAATGTAAATTGTCTGTGGTAATATGTCACTTGAAATGTCTACGTCTCATTCCTGTGCATCTATAATATTACAAAAGTGTTGTGTGTTTGTATCTTACTAAATATGCCTCCTATAAGACATATTTAGGCACAAGAACCCGAAATGCAATGAATCAAATTAATTATCAATCTAATCGTACTGCCCAGGGACGTGAAGATCGCAATGATCGTGAAAGAATTCAGTTAAGGCAGACCCGTGAAGCGCGACATTCGAATAATAATGGTGCAAGTTTGAATCGAGCTGCTGTCAATTGATTACAGTGCCTATGAACTCAGTTTGACTATAAACAAATCCCAGGGTCAGTCATTAAGTGTTTGTGGTATTAATCTAGAAAACCCATGTTTCTCGCATGGTCAATTGTATGTTGCCTGTTGGAAAACCATCTGCTCTGTTTGTTTACGCGCAAGGTAATCAAACAAAAAATATCGTGTACCATAAAGTACTACAATAAAAATGAAACTTAATTTAGAATAAATAAAAATAAAATGAAATATAATAAGTAGGTATCATAATAAGAAATCTGATATTGTAATTTTCATTGTTATTTTTTAGTGACTATTAAAAGAATTTTAAGTGTTTTATAATTTTTATTTTTTGACATAATGTAATTGTTGACTTATTAAGTTTCTTTTTTCTTTTTTTTTTATCTTACTAGCTGACCCGGTGTCCCAAATAGCAGAATAAGTATTAAAACAAAAATTAAAGAATCGACTGTTAGGCGGTATGAAGTTTGCCGGGTCAGCTAGTTAAAAATAAGTAAAAAACAGAAATGAAAATGTTAAGAATAATCACAAGGACTTTGATCTTAGAGAGGTGATGTTAGCTCAGTGGTAGAGTACTTGACTAATATGCTGGAGGACCCGAGTTCAAAATTGGAGCAAACAAAAGATTATATCTTCTAGTTTCACTCATGAGTTGGATTCGGGGTCGCCGACCGTTCCTAGGACCGCCCAGCCTTTAATTAATTTATTAATGGGTACCTGCAAAGGGAAAAATCAGGTTGCTGGAGCACTATCTCCCTAGTGTGCCATATGGTCAAAAATCATGTCTTGAATGTGCCTTTTGGTTGGCATGGAATGAAATTAAAAAATATAACACTATTTTATTGACTACAAAATTAACAAAGTTCTTTTTGGAAATTAAAATTAAAAATGAATTTAGCTCAATACAGTAAGTGGTCAGTACTAAAGTTCTTAAGGTGAATGGTAGCAACTGATGGAGGTTAGGGAAATTTCAGCATTTTTAATTATCTACACAAAAATTGGGACTCACTGATGTAGCTCAGATCTTGATTTTCCAAACCAACAGCTGCTTGAGTACACTGTGTACAATTTAACATAGGCACAAAACTTCTTTCATTTAGAATACTACACTTTTTAATTTGTAAAGTATGCAACACAAATTACTTTTTTTTTTTTTTTTTTTATCTGTGTAGTCTCTTGTTATATAACATATCGCACTAGTATTTCTAAAGTGACACAACTCAAAAATCAGTTTTATTCTCACCATCATAGTTATGACTGTGAAAGGGTGAAAACATAGTGGAGCGGCGAGGGTAGAGGGTAGCCGAGAGGGTTAGAAATAATGCATGTATTTACACTTGCCAAAACATAGTGGAGCGGCGTTGTCAAAGCGCCGTAAAAAAAAAAAAAAAAAAAAAAAAAAAAAAAAAAAAAAAAAAAAAAAAAAATTAGTTAAGGGGAAATTGGGGGAAAATCAGAGAACCATTTGCCGGCTTTTAGAATAAGGATTTGAGGAAATATACAATGAAACTCCTGATAGGAGCTGCCAGAAAGAAGAGACTATTGTTATGGTGTACGATGGCGCTGCTAGATCTGCACCCAAGGCATCACTCCGCTGTAGAGACCAGCTTTGGCAGTTCCTCTCCACATCCAACCAACTATCGCTGGAGTTCACTACTGCTTCGGATTGGCCTACTATTGGTTTGAGGGCATTCTATAGATTCGTCCCTGCCAACGGTGAGAATAACTTTTAGACAAACATTCAAAGTCTTTCGGTTAGCCTTCTCACTAAATAAATCAAATTAATAAATTACACAAGTGTCTCAGTACTATTAAGGTTATATATTTTAAATAAACCGTTTTATATATTAATTCTATACATAAAATGGTAGTATATCAGATTCAATCAGCAAAAATGTGTCATAAAAACCTCAAAAATAAATTAAATAAGATCACTTAGTTCAGAAAAAAATACTTTTTTGTGTGTGTGTTTGTAATAGTGTTTTAATTGGCTAACTATTCCAATCTCTAGGTCATGAGCCTATAAAAGGGGGGCTGCAGCCTCCCCCTTCCCAAAATTTTGATTTATTTGGTAAAAATGTGTCATAAGAACCTCAAAAGTAAATTAAATAAAGTCACTTCAATCATAAATAATAATTTTTTAGGGGTGTAATTACTTTTTAGTTGGATAACTATTCCAAGTTCTAGGTTCTTAGTATTCCCAAATCCCCTGGTGCATCCCTGCATGATTAGCAAGTAATTCAATGATAAGCAATCAGGGATTAGTTGGGATTCGGCTAAGAAAACACCAATATAATTTTTGTAAAAAAATCTGTATTAAGGACGTTTTGGCTACTCTTTGGTAGCCTTGGTCAGCTAAAATGACAAAAACAAAGAAAAAACAGAATTAATAAACAGAAAAAAGGTTTATCAATAGGATAAGAAACGTCCTTAATACAGATTTTTTACAAAAATCGTATTGATGCTTTCTTAGCCGAATCCCAACTAATCCCTGATTGCTTATCACCTCAACGGTTAACTATATAATCTTCATTAGGAATTCAATGGTAATACTGATAGAAGACCAGAGTCACTAACCACTCTATCTCCCTAGTGTGCTGTACAGTAACGAATCATATGTCTCAAATGTCCCTCGCAACAAGTCAAGGATCCCGATCTTGTCTAACACTAAAGCCAATTTCCTGAAAATCTGTCAACTCATTAAATGAACTTCATTCCTATGTGCCCCCCCCCCCATGCTTTTCCTCACACCTATTACAGAGCCATTGATATTACTTGTTTTTTTTTTTTCAGATACTCAGATCGCTACTACAGAGGGCTTTACAGTTAGTGCAATGAGTAGCTACAACCAAACGGATTGTAAGTCCAGGTCCTCTTTTATTCGAATTCGAAATGTGATATCAAATCCTGGCGTTTTTTTTTTTTTTTTTTTTTTTTTTACTTTCATAGCTTCAAACAAAAAAAAGTAAAGAGCTCGTGTAAAGTCAAAAACACTGGTTCATGAAAATCATACATGACATGTGAAATCCCTGATGAGTAATTTCAGCGCTTGATAGAGCTTATGGCCAAGAGCTCTTGATAAACTTGGAGAATAACCTCATGAAGGCATTCCTGTCAATTATAAAATGTGAGTTATGGTCCTTCAATTAATGTCACTCAGAGGGCCGTTTTTCAATATACATGTGAAGGAGTACTTTTCACTTGTCACTAAGCCAACTTAGTAAGAGGCACAAGTACTTTGCTTGCGTAACTAAGCATGACAGTTGGCTTCCTTCGACCTTCTGGTTATTGTACTCTTTCTGTGATTTATTATTGCAGTGTATTTTATATATTACCTTTAAACAAATATTTATTTTTGTTTTAATTGTATTGCAATGAAATGGTAACTAAATTTGCAGCTGACACTGCAATACAGACTACGGAAGGTGCTTTGCCTACAGACTCCGGAGCAATACTCTGCAAAGGCATGTAATGTTTTATTCTTTGTTCCGAGTAGATGAAGTTTTTTCGAATGCTGAGATTAGTTTAACTAGACATTAGTTAGTCTTTATTAGACTTTTCATAATGAGCTAAAGAAAATGCTATATATTCGACATAATTTCCATAAGAACATAAATATTATAGTCAAGAACTATAAGTAAGCGATCTCTTCTCACGTCCCCCTTAAACCACAGTTCATACCTCCCAACAATCAATTCCCATAACGGAATTGTTTATTTATAGAGATTCTTAATCCTTTTGCTGCGGTTGTAATTGTTTGGGAATACCTTTGTATACGGTGCATTTTTTGTTTGAATTTTTCATGTAGACATTTTGTTTTTCATAAAAAATTCATAACGAATATTCGCGTCAGGTGATTTGAAAACGGAAAAGCCCAAACAATTCTGAAGGCAACTGTCTTAACCTCGAGCTGTAAAAGTGAATCCCCTCCATTTACTAGCCTTTTGAATCTAAAGGGAAAAGTAATGGAGGAGTGTCCTTCCGAAGGGATACTCGTAAGCGGGTAGGATCACTAGTGTCCTTCCGTAATGATACCTGCAGCGAATGTTTTACTCTCAAGTGTCACAATTATGGACCTTAACATGACTTAATTTAAAGTACCTTTTATATTTTATTATTATTATATACCTTAAATATTGTATTTATATTAGTATAGTGACATAGGAGTAGTATTCTCCTTATTCTTGGTTTTTATTTTACATAGTAGATGCCTGAAGATGAACCTAAACATGTTCGAAACATCACAATTATAACTTAATGTTTTAAACAATTTTGGAGAGCCACTCCTACTAGTTATTTCAAGAATTGTTTACATTTTTAGTTTTGTGTATGTATTAGTAAGTTCAATATATTTTTCCAAAACGTTCATCTTCTGCACTAAAGTATAAAATTATTTAAAAATAATTTGAGGCGGTAAAGATTGGCGGGTTTTGGTCATAAGAGTTAATAAAACTACAGTTTTTATATAAAAATGAGTTATATTGGGTCATTCCATATCAAGTGATCCACAGTTTTTCCCCTCATATTTTTTGATTTTTTTAAAATTTGGCTCATCAATAGTACCCCATACGACGATTAAAAATCCAAGTTTTTATAAATTTATCTTTATTAGTTTTCGAGTTATGAAAGTTTAAGTTTTTTAAAAAAGCACATTTCAGGACAGACTCTTGATCATAAAATGTACCATAACTCCCAAACGAAATGAGCTAGAGAGGTGTGGTAAAAAGCATTCGTTAGTGTATTAAATGATATATATCGTGACTTATTTATGAAAATTGAAATTTTAAGGTAATTTTTAAAACTTTAACATTTAAATTTCTCTTAAAACGTATGTTTAAATATTTTCAAAAAATTTGTAATTTTTCTTTGATGTGTGTAAATTTCAAGCTGGGATCTCAATGGGATCATATTTATTTTAATTATTAACTATATGTTGGTACTTAAAAAAATTGAAATTTTCAGAAAAAGAAATGAAATCCATCTAACATATACAGGGTGTAAAGGAGGTGGGGGTGAAAGGGTGAGGGGAGGGGTGGGTTTGATACGTGTACTTAAAGAAAAAATTGATATCCCTTTTAATAGACGTATTTTTCATCATTTCTTTTAGTTTTTGGCATTTTTCTCGGACACTAAGCCAAAACGAGATGTATGCCAAAGGACTTTTTTTCTTTGTTTTTTTCGTCTTGTGTCTATATTAGATAGATTTCATTTCATTTTCTAAAAATTTTTAATTTTTGACATACCAACGAGATACCAAGCTACCTTTCATTAAGTTATTAATTAAAATAAATATGATCCCATTGAGATCCCAACTTGAAATTTACACAAAACTGAGATAAAATATTTAAAAAAATTACAATTTTTTTTTAAATTTTTTAACATACGTTTTAAGAGAAATTTAAATTTTAAAGTTTTAAAAATTGCCTTAAAATTTCAATTTTCATAAATAAGTCATGATATATATCATTTTAATCAGCATTTAATACACTAGCGAATGCTTTTTACCACACCTCTCTAGCTCATTTCGTTTGGGAGTTATGGTACATTTTATAATCAAATGTCGGTCCTAAAATGTGCATTTTTAAAAAACTTAAACTTTCATAACTCGAAAACTAATAAAGATAAATTTATAAAAACTTGGATTTTTAATCGTCGTATGGGGTAGTATTGGTGAGCCAAATTTTAAAAAATCAAAAAATATGAGGGAAATTTTTTCGTTGTTTTTGGATCACTTGATATGGAATGACCCTATTTGCCAACATTTCCGAGAGATGTAGCAACTTCCTTAGCCATCAGTTTCTCCTCTCCTCATACCCCTGATGAAGGCAAGCCAAAACATTAGCAAATATAACTCATATTTAAATAAAAAAATTAGTTTTATCAACTCTCATGACCAAACCCCAACAATCTCCATCTCCGCAATGATCAACAATCTCTTCTTCTGAAAATAATTTGTTGTGAAATTATTTCAGGAATGGGCTGTGACACTGTGTTCAATAGCAATTTTCATAAAGAAGGAATTATTACATCACCAAATTTTCCCAATCCTTATCCAGGACGTATTACCTGTAATTACCACCTCATTGGGAGCAAAAAGGAAAGGGTACAAATAGCCTTCACACATTTCAATCTTTCAAATAACCGGATTATTCATGGAGAGTAAGTATGTAAAAGAAGAAAGTATATATATATTTTATTTTTTTTTTAACCATAGAATGGATGAGATTAGCTCAGCTTGTCTTCTGGCAGATCTGTGTTCAAAACTCGGGCAAGCACTAAATGTCATGCGAGGGTTTGATTCGGAATTCAGTTACTACCTGAAGGAAGAAGTTCTTATTTCTGTCTGGTTGGTTGTTGTGGACAAAGTCTTGAAACAAGAAGGATGAGAAACTTATTGGCCATCGTCATTGAGTATATATTTCACTTGTTTATTATTCATAACATATAGGACAAATGGTAAACAAGAAAGCTTTTTTCTCTTTATTTGTTTTTACAATATAACTTTTTAATAACATTCTTTTAGACAAAGTTATTCAACTTAAAATTAATTCAAGATAAATACAAATTAATAATGATTGTAAACAAAACTAAAATCAAAATTATAAAAGACGAGTTTTAATTTGGTGAGGAGATAGCTGATAGTCATGGCGCTATGAGTGACAGTTGTAAAATTATCCCTTACAGGGGACCTGGGGCTAGGTGCGAGTATCCCATACAGGGGACCTGGGGCTGGGAGTACACTTCACCGTGTGCCTCTCTTGGTAGGATAAGGGTTAATTGATTTAATGGGTATCTGCAAAGGGGGAACGTCAGGTGGCCAAAGCATAGTACTGATCACGCTGTTTGAGAGGCCAAAGTCCATTTTGGACTGTAGAGCCACATAAGTAAGCGCAATAAAATGCAAAGTCAACTGTTGTACGACTCGAGACACAATGTTTGAGAATATACATTCATGAGATTCTCAATTCCCTGGTCCTTCCCAAAGCTAAAGAGAATGTGCTTGGGGAAATATAAATTAAACTGGATAAAATTAACCCAAATAGAAGGAATCCTGCAATTCTATTTTGATATTTGGAAATAGAAATTTGACAAGCAAAAAACCTTTCCTCTTGAGCAGTTTACTGACTCCAGTAAGGAATATGTAGTTTTTGAGGGGCGAGGGTCTCTTTTGCAATTTAATTCGTTTATTTTTAAGTAATTTGATTCTTCTTTTGGAAAATCTGAAAATGACTTATTTTACATGGTTATAACATAAAATAATTTTTATTAGGTGTGAAGGGAAAGACTCTCTAACAATATACATGCTTATTGATGAAGAAATGGAGATGATCGAGACATTCTGTGGAGAATTGCTCCCTAAACCAGTCATGTCGAATGGACCAAGACTCACTCTTCAGTTTAAAGCTGGGAATAGTTCTCACAAGTCTAGAGGTTTTCGAGTACGTTTCATATTTACTCAAGGTAATGAAAACATAATTACATTCAACTAGCACTTAATTTTTTTTTTAAGGTTTAACGGCGTATCAACACTAGCCCTTAATAATAATTTAATTTAATTTTAACGTCCATTTATTATTAACGACGAATTTTAGGACGGGTTATCTATAGGTTACCACCCTTTTCTAGCCAGGATAGAGGTAATGCCTTTTCTTTTTTCTAAAGAAAAGCCACCACCCCTAGTGGGAATCGAACCCACGACCTTTGGCACGGAGTGTTAAGTGCTCACACCTTAACCCTCACGGCCATCGGGTCTCCCTAGGCCTTAATATAAGTGCTCACACCTTAACCCTCATGGCCACCGGGCCTCCTGTTACAATATATACAATTAAGTAGATTTAATTGTTTTAATAATTACTGACCTGCTATTTTTATGCAAAGCAGCTTATTCACAAAGTTTTCTTACTTTCTAGACTTTGGGCTTAAGACGGGGGTGCAGCTATCTCAATATCCTTGTGTATTTCGATTCCATTCAGAGAAGGAGAAAGCTGGGTTCTTCCAGAGTCCGAACTATCCTGGAAACTACCCGAGGAATGTAGAATGTCATTACTTATTCTATGGCAGTGCGGGCGAAAAAGTGAGGATAAACTTCTTGCATTTCGATGTTGAAGGAGTCTTGCCGTAAGTATGGTCTTATAGTACAGATTCTGCTTGACTATTTGGGAGTGGTGAGTGTTTTGCAAGATGTGGGATAATGTCATGGGAGCTGAAGCTATAATAGAACTTATATTCGAAGACCGCCTGTCTTTCTGCATATAATGTTCTTTAGCATTCTAAATTTATATATATAAAATTCAGCGGTTTGTTTGTTTGTTCCTTATACAAATCCACACCGTTTGACCAAGCATGGAACACTGGTAGGTCTTGATTTGGGAAGTGTCATAGGCTAGGTCAAAATCCTCTAGGAATCACAGTTCGAAGGTCACGAGTTCAAAACTGTGAACCTGAACAGTTATAGAAGAGTGAATTGTCACTCTGAAAAATGAGATATTCCCCAAGAGGAATCATCATTCTATCATCAGTGGCATATTCTCTGTTGTTTGATCAGTGAAGTGCAAGGCTAAATATGTTATCCCCTACACTGCTGCTTTCTCGTGTCTGGTTGCGGATAACTGCAAGGTTCCAAGTTCGAATCGCCCTGTAGGATTTTTTTTTTTTTTTTTTCTATTCTTCAAATTTATTTGTACTATTAGATTTTAATATTACTTATTTGGTTTCTAATTTGTTTTTGCTTTTTATGCACTAACTATGAGCACATTTATTATTTAACGGTTTAATGAAACAGCTTTTGTATTCTGTGAATATATATATATTATATATATATATATATATATATATATATATATATATATATATATATATATAAAAACTGCTTGTTGGTTAAGATCAATTTTCTTAATTTCCATTGAAGAAGAAGGCACAACACTGATTGGAACAGGTTTTGTACTCTGTGAATATATATTATCTACATTTTTTTAAATTTTATATATATATATATATATATATATATATATATATATATATATATATATATATATATATATATATATATATATAATATAAAGTAGGTGAAGTATGGCACACCGGCTAACAGCTTTTTAATATAAAGTAGGTGTAGTATGGCACACCGGGTAACAACTTTTTAATAAAAAGTAGGTGTAGTATGGCACGCCGGGTAACAGCTATTCAATATGAAGTAGGTGTAGTAGCATTGCACACCGGGTAAAAGCTAGACATAAATAATTAATAACCTTTATATTTTAAATTAATTTAAAATACATCTTAATTTTGCTTTCAGATGTTGGAGTAATTCTGCGAGTGATTACATTGAAGTTTCCAATTACATGAGCCATGATATGAGACACTCGAGGTATTGCGGGCATTTGGAACCATTCCAAATAGTATCTCAGAGAAACTTTTACAGAATAACTTTCAAATCAAACGAGAGGTTAGATAGTGAAGGATTTAATGCAACATACCAATTTACTGGGCCACCTGAAAGGCTCAACTTTACCGCTAACACTAACAATGGATTCATGAATTCCATTGAACGTGAAGTATTCAAAATCATTTTCCTTTACTTGTTTATTTATGGAAAATGAATTAATATATTTATTTTTCAATTTTATCACACAGTAAACGCAGTATTAATAATAATGAAAAATTGGCCATTTAAGAACACTAGATTTCCAAAAACTTGGGAGCACATGAATCTTGTTGTATTGTTATTATAACGTAGCTATTTTCGTGTTTTTATATATATTGACAATGGCATGAGCCAAAATGTCTCAACAAAAAATAATAATAATAATATTTGAAGATCCCTAAGCTGGCATAACTTTATAGAACCCTGAGTCTTCCACCAGTAAACATAATTTAAAGAATTTAGTTCTAGTTTTTCTCAGTAAGGAAGCCAGCTTGAATAGGACAGTATACAAATAAATAGTGTTTTTAAAACAAAACTATAACTGTGGAAAAGTTATAGGACACCAGGAATTATTCACATTTTGCAAGAATAAAATATTTTTCCAAAATTTATTGTAAACAAAACTCAGAGGTCAAATCTGTTTTTTGAATGTTATAAATTATTTTAAATATGAACTAATTATTTTTAAGTTTGATCTATATAAACTAATAGAAAATTCTATCTGCATGTATATAATTTGCTCAATTTATATTTGAATTACTCTGTTTAAACTTAACTTGTTTATTTTTTGTTTGTTATTTATTAAAATAATTCCTTAACTGTACTTTTACAGTGTGTGGTTCACTTTGCTTTTGTAGACCTTATGAAGGATTGAAAACTAAGCTGAAACATAACAGTTTTAAATTTAAAAGGTTATAAGAATTGAAAGTATTTCTTTTTTGTTTTGTGTTTTAGCCCTTTCCTTTGAAGGAAAGTAGCTATCTTAAATTATGTTGAGCTTGTAGCTTTACATGGCGTCAGTTAATTTTTTCGACCAAAAAGATTTTTGTTGTTTTTTTGGGGGTGGAAGATAAAACATGTACTTTTACAAAATAGGCATTTTGATTTTTATATAGGCATTATGAAAGAATGCCTTTTCAGAATTGTGTTTTCGTTTTTCTCGGAAATTAAGCAAAACATATATATGCCAATGTACTTTGTTTTTTCTTCTTTCATCCTTCACAAATTCCTGAAGTATGTCTATTTATTTTAGGGACACCCTGTATAATTACAAATCTATAAATTACAAATCTATTCTATTGTTATTTTATTTTAATGTTTATAAAATTATGTGATGTCACTTAATTTTAAGTGACATCACATAATTATTGTAAATATCTTAAAGACATATTATTTTGTATCTGTAT
Source organism: Gonocerus acuteangulatus (assembly GCA_946811695.1). NCBI lineage: Eukaryota > Metazoa > Arthropoda > Insecta > Hemiptera > Coreidae > Gonocerus > Gonocerus acuteangulatus. The sequence continues at coordinate 112,365,216 of OX328125.1, read as the reverse complement.
ATAATAAAATTTACTTCTACTACTAAATTTAACTATTGATACCTCTCCCCAACTATGACCTTCTTGGTAATCTTTATGGCCAACAAAAAAAAACTAAATGAAGCTAATGGAGCATTATAGTAAGGGTAAGATAGTCTTAAGGACCTCTCTTCTTTAGGAATTGTAAATCTCTAATGTTTTTCGTATAATTATTTTTTTAGTTATTAGCGCTTAGTATTCAAACTAGTCCCATTTATAACCAAGAGCCCAAATCAGCAGTAAAAATAATTACGACACTCTTGAAATAAGCAACAATAACAAACACATTTTTGACGTTTTTTTAGATTTCCAACTAGATGTAGGACCAACAAAAATCTACCAGAAACCAATCACATCCATAATGACACCCATTGTAAAAAAAAACTGTAATATTTTCAGCAATTTAAATTATTTATTTATTTAAATTTTAACCCCCATTATAATTAACTCAGAATTTTAGGATGGTTTATCTATAGGTCACCACCCTATTCTAGCCCGGATAGGGTTGATACTTATTTTTTTTTCTAAAGAAAAGCCACCATCCCTAGTGGGAATCGAATCCACGATCCTTGGCCAATGTAAATTATATTAATTCTGCGAGTAGACTACTTTGGATAATAACACCAGTATTTGGCAATTACTCGAGTAATATTAATGAGTGAAAATTCTTCATTAAGCAGAAGCTGATGAACATTCCTGATGTTTGTTTGGACCCCAGCTTGCTCACCAATTTCTCTCGCCTTGGCTGAAGAGTTGGAAGCATGACGTAAAATGGCGAGCCTTTCACTACCCAGCCTAAAGAAATTCTTTAGAGACGCCAACTTTTATATAAAGATGGGGTCATTTTCAATATTGTCCAAATTTCGGTGGGCCTTGGGTTCCTACATACATATACAGGGTGTCCCGATTTTAAATGGCAAAACTTCAGGAGCATGTAGGGGACCGAAAAACTAAGGCAAAAAGTCCTTTAAAGATTTGCTCGTTTTGGAGGAAATTGCAAAACAAGTTTTCATGTTTGTTCTTACTTATTTAAATTTTCAATGGAAAAAAATTGTCATTACAAATTATTTCAAGAGACAAATGACTGAAATTCAATCTCTTGATGTAGTATATGTGTAAAGTTTCTTAAACTTGCTTTAGATGCAGTGCGAGCTTAATCGACGAGTCTTTTTGTTAACTTTTAATAGACAAAAAGAGACTGGGTCATTCTTACTTCATAATGGAGGCGACCAATTCCAGGCAGCATTAAGAACAAATTTTCGGTGAAGAAATGGAGTCCAACGCCTGCATTAGGAATATCGTAGCAGGCAATATGACCAACTTTGAAAGGTGATAATCACCTCCCATACCATCTTTAAATATTGCAGAATTTATTACTTCAAATTATGCAAAGTTATTGAATTTTAGTAATTGGTTTCTTCGTATGAGACACCTTGAAGCAGGAAGGTTTAATCTGTGTTAATCAACTCAAAAGAGCAATTAAGATACCGAATCATAGATGAAGTGCACCAAATATCATCAGAACAGTGTTTAGCTGCAATTTATCAAGTCAGTGCTAAATTTATTGCTTACTTATCTGCAAGAAGGCAACATTTAATAACTAAACTAAATGGATAACAACAAAAAATGTGAATAAATAAAATGACTCAGTCCCTCATAGTCTATTAAAATTAACAAAACGACACGTCAATTAAGCAGTCTTCCATTTCTGAATCGGCACACAAACAATCACACCGCTTCTAAAGCATTACCATTGCTGAAATCATACACGAAAACTATATCAGCATCAAGAAATTGAATTTTAGGAATTGTTCTCTTGAAACAATTCGCATTGACAATTTTTTTTCCATTGAAAATTTACATAAGTCCAAAAAATAAAACTAGTCTCGTTTCTTGTTTTGCGATTTTCTCCAAAACGAAGCAAAAATGAGCAAATCTCTAAAGGACTTTTTGTCTTAGTGTTTTGGTACTCTACACGCTCCTAAAGTTTTGCCATTTAAAATCGGGACACCCTGCTTATTGTTGATATTTATTTATTTCAGGAGCTCTGTAATGCAGGGGATTGGCTCCATGAAATGTTAAACATGATATCTCTAACATATTTTATGAATTCAGGTGCAATGTTAAATTAGATGGCAGGAGCAAATAAATCAAAATTAATATTTAAAACTAATGTTTATTTTTAGGTAATCCATTTAAAATTAAACAATTAAAAAATTATTATTATTATATTGAACTGTTTCGTAGAAAGGTATAGTCGTGTAAAGATGAAACAGTTTAATCTATGTCATAAGTCCTTGCTTAACCATGAAAAGGGAAGCATCTCTCTCTAAGGTGTCGATGGCTTAACATCATTGTACGTTGTTTGGCTTCCTTTGGGGAAGCATTTTTTTTATTTTACATATCTGGATACTACTGTGGAAACATAAATCTTAATTCTGGTCGCCCAGAAGTTTTTGCCTGAAAAAGAATATCTGTTGTTCTTCTTAACCAAGCTGCTGAAAAGGAAGAATTTATTGATTGGGACATTATTCAAGATGTTTATTGAACGGTCAAATAATTTTTATAGCTGATCTGCCTAAATGAGGTAAATTGTTCATTTTTCATATTTCACCTGGCAATACATTTTAATATTACCAGTCAATTAATATGAAAAAGGCTCTGAGATTCAAAGATTATAAATATTTTTATTTAATAAAAATTGCCTATTAATATAGGTATTTTGATAGAAAGTAACCTCAATTAAATTATAAATGTTTTATATTATTACAATATATATACACACACACATACATATTAACCAACTTTATCTTCGAGATTTATGGGTTCTGAAACATGAAATTTTCTAGTCAGCACTTCCGGATTGCGCCATGAATGATTCCTCTTATGATGATGTCATAAGTGGGGTTTCTCTCTAGAGGGAAGGAGGAAAAGAGCAAAAATGAAGGACAATTACAGGAAAAAATATCTAAACACAAGTTCGTTTTTTGTTTTTTTTTTTTAATATATGTATTTTATAAAATTCATAACACAAAAATTACGTTGCTGCCTTCTTTGGTTTTGTTGAAGGCTGCTGTGATTTGAGTACTTTTTGGACTATTTTCTGTTCTTCGATAAGGAAGGCTCGAACAATCCTTAAACAAAAAGATATATAACATTAAAATATATAAAAACATATAAAAAGCATTTAAAGTAGAACTATATTAGTATTGGCACAATTGAGCGAACTCCTAGGATTTACAAGAGGTTTGTATCTATACACCCCCCCCCCCAGGCCAAATTTATTTGTACATTGTTGTATTGTTGTTAGTGAAAAAAATCAAGTCTTGCTTTTATTATTGTCAAAGTTCAAATGGATAGAATTCACTCTTTGATTGTATCTAAAACAAAGGTTAATTACCTGGCTAGAATATATGCTAACTCTATTTTGGAATAGAAATAGGATTAATCAGAAAATGAAAAACAAAACTTGGCTAAATAAAATTGTACACTTCTTATCCACCCTTATACCGATGGATTGAGTCAGTTTAAAGTTTCCTACAGTCTGAGGCAGGTCTTGAGCAAAATGTATTCATTTGGTCTAATTTCAAGATTAAAAAAAAAAAAGGAGTAGAAAGAGTTTCATCATATAGAGCTATGATGGAAAAATTTAGTCTTCCGCATACTCGGTGACGTGTATGGCAAAAACTGGCTATAATAGAATTGAAATCAAGAGGACCCAACCAAAAAATACAAAGAAGATTGGAATCGCGCGTAAAAAGACAAATCAACAAGGAGAAAGTGGTGGAATAAACAAGGAGAAGTGGTAACTTCCAGAAAGCTCAAGGAAAATCTCAATTTAATTTCCTCCTTGAGAACAATAAGAGCATTTCTGCCAGAAATTGGTGTAAAAAGTTTTAAAACAAAATGCCTCTTACCAATGCTATGTATGTTAAAATGTTTTTTTTTTTAAGACATTCTAGCGGATACAAGAGCGACTAAAGCAGTACCAGGGTGTCTAATACTTTTGTGAAAGCCAATTTCAGGACTTTTTCATGATTAGAAAAGCAAATTTCATGCCCAGAAAATAATTTCACTTAAAAAAGAAAAGCCTTTACATATAGCTTAAAATTATTTGTAACCTTACACAAATATCTATAACTTACAATTTCTACATACATATATTTAAACAATTAATAAGACTGTATAAAATGGACATCATATGCCAGAGGGGATAGAAGGAATAAAGGAATCTAACAGAGGAAGGGGGAGAGAGAGGCAAATAAAATTGCGTCGCCATACAAAAACGACAACAATTACGAATGCGTCAAAGTACCGGAATTACGTTAGACTCCAGTAAAACTAAAACTTCCTGACATGGCGCTAATGACCGAGATGTTGATGCGCCGTATAAAAAAAAAAAAATTTGTGAAAAATTTGTGCTGCTCAATGAACAGAAGAAAGTTATTGAACTAAATGGTAATACCATTGATTACTAGTTTTTTAATTATCTTTTTATTTAACAATGCCAGTATTGTGACAAGGCCATTTTTTTGCTTTGAGACTAAAAGTTCGAGTCGCTCTGAAGGGCATCATTTGTTTTTATCAGTTGACTGCTAATGGTCGTGCATTGGTAAAGGATTGTTAAGTTCATTTTAAAAGCGAAGAAACAATAATACTAAACATTTTAGAATGACTATGGAATTAGCAGGCTAAAAAATATTGAAGGGTCAATCCATTAGAAATCACCCAAATTGAATAAACTCTGTTGCTCAACATTTATGATTTTCCTAATTTAGTTACCAGTTATTCCCCTATACCAAATGAGTTCAAACCTCCAGTAAACAAATTTTCAGGGTCATAGGTTTTTTCCTCGGCCATTTTAAGTTTGCATTTTTTATGTAAATGTATCTAACTCACTTAATTTCATAGATATCAAAATAGAATAAACACTAAAATTATCAGAACGACATGCTCTTGATTTTTGTTCCTGCTTTGTGTTTTGTAAATAGATTGGAAATTGAAGACAAAAAATGAAAAGTGATTAAAATTTAACGTAAAACGGGAGTTTTAGGGCTGCAAAATTATTAGAAGGAATAAAGACTCACCTTCAATTTGTTTATTTTGCATGAATGTATTATATGACTACTTGCTGCAGAAATTTCAAGCTTGAGAGCTTTTTACTTTTTTTTAAATATTTATTCAAAGTTTGCCATAATCGTATTTTTTGCGAGATTAGAAGCACAATATCTCTAAAGGGCCTCAGTCTAAATTTATGAAATTTTTATAAATAAGACCTCATTATGACATAAACAAATTATATCAATTTGGTGACTGAGACTGAACTGGTTAAAGAGTTGTAGTGCATCAAACTTGGGCTAAAATTACGTTACATATTTAAAAGGAACAAAATGTTAATTATGCATTCAGAAGTATTCGCTAGTACCACAGAATCAAATATTTAGAAAAGTTTAACTATATATTTAATGAAAATAAGTTTATTGTTATTTAAAATTAAAAATGAAATAAAATTCTGACATTGTCACTTACAAAGTGACTATCAATGAACATAACAAGCCACATCTCGGAGTTCCCTTAATGACTACAAAACATGATCCATATGTACACAACAACTCGTCAAAGACAACTAAAGGTCCTTCAAAAGTACGAAGGGCTCTAACTGCATCCTATGACCTCTAGTGGACAGAAGGGTAATAATGAGCGAGAGCTGCCCGGAGCCCGATCTTCATGAAACTTTGTATACTTATTCATTTTGACCTAATTTAGAAGAAAAAATTAAAAATCACTCGCGGTCAGGCCTAGAACAGTATTTATTAAGCACTAAAGTTGAGTGTTATACAGGTTAAAAGCTGGTGTAAACGACGTATTTGTAAACACGCGCATGCGCGGTAATGTCAAATTAGGAGAGCCAGAATTGACCTAACTCCGATTTTCCTAAAACTTCGTATACTTATTCAATTCAACCCAATTATGAATAAAAACGTGAAAAAAATATCACAAACGACTAATTGTTTTCCCCATTGTTATGATACAGCTCGTAATGTTATGATAAAACTTGTTTATAGCCTGTATATTAGTCAACTTTAGTGCTTAATAAATACTGTTCTAGGCCTGACCGCGAGTGATTTTTAATTTTTTCTTCTTAATTAGGTCAAAATGAATAAGTACACGAAGTTTCATGAAGATCGGGCTCTGGGCAGCTCTCGCTCAGACCGACAGAAGGGAATGACTAAATTGAGGCGAATTACTGATAGATATCGCACTGTACATTGTTTATTGGGTAAATGTGAAGGAGCGCGGTCTCCACACCGATCCTTTTGAAATGTTGCACTATTACGTATTTTGATGCACTAAACACGAATCCGTTAAAAAAAAAGCTCGCTTTTCACTAGGAAAGAAGTTATTAAGCACTAAAGTTCACTGTTATGGAGGTTATAAAAGACGGGGTAACAGCCTATTTGTAAACACGCGCATGCGCAATAGTCCTTAATGACGAAGTGTAATTGAAATTTAGACTCACCTTGTGGTAGCTGACTTGGTCATAAATTGTCGCTTTTGGGCATACGTGCTATGCGTTTCCGCTCGCTCAAGAAGATATCAAAACCCCTAGCCAATCCAACTCGCTAAAATTAATAGAATTCTATTAATTTTAGCGAGTTGGATTGACTAGAGTTTTGATATCTTCTTAAAATTTAAAAAAAATAATTAAAGAATGGTTTATTATTTAAAAAAATATTTTTGAATGAAAAATATTTTTGAAATTTGAAACTGGAGGTAAATTGATAAATAATTGATGGTAAATTTCAATTAGACATCCTTATTACGAACTTTTCCATACCCGCGCATGCGCATGTTGACAAACATAGTAGGTTACATTACCTTTCAGAACCCGCAAAACAGTGAACTTTAGTGTTTCATAACTTCTTTCCTAGTGAAAAGCGAGCTTTTTTTTTTAACGGATTCGTGTTTAGTGCATCAAAATACGTTATAGTGCAACATTTCAAAAGGATCGGTGTGGAGACCGCGCTCCTTCACATTTACTGTCTATTGATGTATGAGTAACCACTAATACAAGAATAAACAACCTACAAATAAAAAGGTCCTACTATTGAAAGATGTCTGCCATCTAAAACTCATACCAAATGAAAAACATACAAGACAAAAAATCAAGTTGTTTGTTTCTTATGTATGATCCATACTCAGCCCAAAGGAATTTTATTTCGCATAATTTATGCCCTAAATCTAAAACGAAGCCTCAGAATAAAGCATCAAATGTTGAAAATAACTGCCTAAATGTCAAATTAGAACTTCACTTAGACATTAATTTACCTTTCTTTGACGCATTTGTGGCAGAGAACACCACCATACGCCCTCTTGACTGTCTGTTTCCTCCTGCAGATCCTTGCACGTTCCATAGGTCTAGCAGGGATGATACCCCTCAACTTGTCTTTGCATTGTCCGCATCTAGGTATCCTCTTAGGCTTCTTCAAGTACTGGTAGACAAGCCTTCCACCAGGAGTCCGCACACTGAAAAATAAACAAACAGCATATAGAACTCAAACATCAACAATTCATTATAATAGGAAAACTCTGCTGCAAAAGTTACTTTGTCTATGAGTGTATCTACATTCATATATACACACATAAACATACAAATAAGTCTGTATATGGTTCTAATGTAATATACTGCAAAGAACTAGGCAAGCATTCATTAAACCTAAACAGTACACAACTTATCTATATAAGGAGGTTATGACAAACTATTCTAATTACATAAAACATACATCAACAACTAAACCATAACTTTTTAGTATAAAACTTAACATACATTCTCCTTCTATTGCTCTTGGTGTTGTAGGACAACCTCCTTCGGTACACGAGACGCTGAACCATTGCTATCCTAGAAATATTTATCACAAGAAATTAGAACTATGTCGAATGACACCAATAAAATATAAATAACTCTTTATATCAAATAATTTACAAGAGTTCTACAATACACAACGATTGACCGAATAAAGACGGATAAAATATAGAGAAAACAAGTACCTTTGCACCGACGAACTGAAAGGATAATCTAATGGAAGGTTAAATGAGAAATGGCACTGGCAGAGAGTTCTTAACACAATTATATATTAAAATAAATGGTACATTTAACAAAATTATATTAATTAAATAAATACACAATTTATGTATGCCTTAATAATTGTAAATTATTACATTACATAAAATATCTGTAAAATTGAAGGGTTTGTGAACTATCTTCATAGCATTGAGAAGCTTTACAAGTGCAAGGCTTGAAGTTCGAAAATTTCAAATTTTATTTTCTTAAGTATCAATTCAATTACAATTTAACTACAATTCTTATATTAATTCTATCTCTTTAGGGTTAAAACTTCTGTTATAAGTTCTATCATTTTGCATGCCAAATCTTAAAAAAAAAAAAAAAATTATCTGTTAAAAGTATTTCCCCAGCTATGTACCTAAATATGTATAGTTTTCCTGTAAAAACAAGTGAATTGAGTCACTTTGTTATTGATATGGAGGATATAAGTTTTAACATATGCCTTCTTGGAGGGCATGTTAGTTATCGGACATCGCCCTTTTCTATCTAAAAGGGTAGTGCTTTACTTTATTTTTAGTTAATTCGGGAGAAAGAAGAAGTGGGTTGTTTCCGAATAAAATCCGTATAGTTGCTTTCTGTAGAAAATCTACATTTTCCTTGGCATTTCATTTCAACAGGCGTTTAAAATTGTTTCATGATGAAATGAGTTAAATTTCAGTTTTCATCGAATAAGATAAAAAGAAAAAATATTTTAAGCTTTACAAATCATACAATACTATATAAGAACGATATGGGAGGGCGCAAAAAAATAAGCTCCTGGTAGTCGGGGGTCCGTTTTTCTCTAAAATGTGTATGAAATATAAGTCAAGGTGTTCATGGGTCGGGGACTAGTTTGAAAAGTGTAGGCAGTTTGTTTGAGTTTTTATACTTCGTTTAGGAGTACGGATATTTTTTTGTTTATGTATATATTTTTTCTAATATTTTATTGTTTTTACTTTATGCTTATAAACTAAGTCAAAAATAGTGAATGGACGTTTTGTTCTTTATCCCTCTTTTATCCTCTCCTAAAAATAAAGTGTCTTAACATTAATTAAAGTAAAAAAAAAAATAGTTTTAACCAAGTTTGTTAAAATTCATTGATATTAAAAATCTTAACACTTTTTACAGCGGCGCAATATTTTAAGGTTGAAATAGATTTTGCATGTAGAACAAATCTAATTTTTGTATAAATGTCTACCTTTTATTAGAGTTAATAGTGAAATTGAATGGTTTATTTTGTTGGATAAAAGGCAACACTGCTCGAGAGTCAAGGAGAGGGAGTAGTAATGCAACAAAATGGCAGAGCCTTACTTGGTAAATCCCGATTGGGGTGAAAAATCTCGTTTCCTTCTCGGATTGGGTCTTTTACTCAGCCACGGAAAATTTGGTAAGTCTAACAAGAAATTTAAATTAATAGCATGCATACTTTCACTCCTCAGCTGTTGTTTAGATTGGGGCGTCTTATGTTATCTCAGGATATTTTGAATAACAAAATCCCACAATATTCGTATTACTTTTTCTTGATAAAAACGCTCGAATTGTTTATTATTCACATTATTGAAGAATATTTATGTAGAGTGAGGCCATATAATAGACTAGTGTGTGATAGTTTGCCTTTTGACAGTTTATGCGAAGTTATGGTTATAATTTCCAAACCTAACTCGGGACTCGTCACCATTGGGCGATCTGTTTCTCGCCAGACTTTTTTCTTTGTTTTGTTTTGTTTCGTTTAAACTTCATAATTAGCATGCTAGTAGTTGTTTGACATTTAATGAATTGTTTTGCCCTGACAGGTCATGTAATAATCATATATACTTGTTGACAGTCTACTTCCTTGTGATGTTTTTCTCAAAATAATTAACTTATTTTTGATAACTTATTATTCCTAGTGTTCTTTTTCTTTAATAAGAATTGGTTGCACGGAAATTTCATTGTAAAAATATACTGAAAAAGTCACATGATTTTCCTCTTTAAGAGGCTTTGATCTTGTGAACAAAATCATTTAAACTGTTTGTTTGTTTTGGAGTCCTGTTCGCCCTGAGTGTAAAGACCTGAGCACTTAACAGTCTGTGCTAAGGGTCGTGGGTTCGATTCCCAATAGGGGGTGGTGGCTTTTCTTTAGAAAAAATAAAAGGCATCAGCCCTTTCCTGGCTAGAAAAGGGTGGTAACCTATAGATAACTCGTACTAAAATTTGTAGTTAATAATAAAGGAAGTTAAAATTTAAATAATAATAATTTTAACTGCTTGATTGTGGTCTTAAAATTCTAATTCTTCATCTTTAAGTACATGACAACTTTAAGAGATTGTTTACAAATATCTGGTAATTGTTCGACAATTCTTAAACAGTGTTGAGGGAAAATGGAAGTTTAATTTAAATTTGCTTGGATTTCTATCTTAGCTGATTCTACTTCAGGCAAATATATGCTCTTATGACTAAATGAAACCTTCCCTCTTTTGGTTTTTGTTGTCTAAGTTAAATTTTAATTTGTTTACTTGTCAATTGTTAAAAAGATATAATCAGCAAGAAATTTAAACATGACACGAAAAATTGTTAAAATAAAGGATTAATCAAAATTGTCAACTCAATATGCTTTTCTTTGAAATTGTTACTTGGATAAGAAATTATATACACTGAAATTATTCTCTAGTTATCTATTTATTTTGTTCTTGTTGTGTCATTTGGTGAGTTGCTATGCTCCAGCTTTGTGATGTTCCACTTTACAGGTGCCCATTAATGGCTGGGTGGGCGTGGGGCCCCGATTACTAAATTGTACATGAAGATAAAATCAGTACATGCTCAAGTTTTGAACTCAGTTCCTGCAGATGATTCGAGTACTGAACCCACCCCTATACATAGGTGGTACATATATTTTTTTAATTTATCTAATGTAAAATACAAGATATACAATGTAATATACAAGCATCTAGGCAATCGAAAATGCTTCGGGTAAGTGTTACTATACTGGAGAGGGGTTCAGCTTACAATTACTTCAGATTAATCGATAACTTGGGCTTGCTTAGTTGTCATCTACCTCGCCCAGCAAGTCTGTTATGTAAATTGTTTTTATCATAATACCAAATACGGGATTATAGGTCAGTTACATCTATGAGGATTTTGCTAAAAATAAGTCATCTTCTAAGACTTTTGAATTTGTGGTAGGTTATTATTGGTTCTATCATAATATCTCTCTAATAAGAAAAAGTAGCAGTGTCTAGCATATAAAATATCTTCTCGACGTAATAGTAGGGCTAGTAGCCTGTAGCAGGTTCTCATGGCAGGTAATCCTATAACGTAAATCATTTTATAAATATCTTGGAATTATTAAAGTGCTGAGAGTATTCTGCTCAATGCAAAACTAAACTCTCTGTCAAAAAAATATAAATTTAATCAAAATAAAAAAATGTCTTCAAAAATGTAAAAAAAAAAAGGAAATTTCATTGTCTTACATGGCATTTAATAATAAGGATTGCCTTTTCTGGCTTAAATAACTGCTTCCATCCTTTTTGGCTTACTCATAAATAGGTTTTTAAAAATTCTTTAAGGATGTTGTCCCACTCCACCAATACCAACAGCATTTCAAGGAGGTGAATCCTGTGACCAAATTTTCCTTTTAAGTATGTCCCACACATGTTCCATTGGATGTCTTGGTCTGGGCTTCTCACAGGCCACTTTAAGTTATGGTTACCTGTTATGTTCAGGTACTCAGAAACATAGGCTGCTTTGTGCGGTGTGGCATTAACATGCGTAATCAATGCTTCAGTGCCAAGGCATGTAAGGCACTACACGATCATGTAATAGTATTTCCGCATTGAAGCATTGGAGACCCTTCCTTCGATCAGTACCAACTCGGTACGTTGCCACCCAGTATATGTTAGAGCTACCTCGAAATGCCACAGTTTCTCTCATACACAACACTGATTGAACCATTCTTCAAGTCTCATCCAAACTCTTTCAAGACCATCTGGATTGTTAACGCTCAGTCTCGTCTCTTCAGTAAAGAGTAAATTCTTCTTCAGTCCACGATTGGTTTTCCTTGCAAAACTTAGCCTCTTTTTGCGATTTTCTGCAGTAAGAAGCGACCCTTTCACAGACCTTCTTGAGCTAAAGCTGAATCTGTCAGACTTCTCATGGTTGAGATTGATATTTTTTTTTTTTTTTGACATCTAAGCAGTGTGGTAAACATCTAGGCCATTAGCGCCGACATCCAGGGTGCAGCGAGAAAATTCCTGCTGCCGGATGGGGATCGAACCCACCATCTCCTGCTTATGAGTCCAAGGCGCTATCCACTAGACCACGGGAAACCCAATTAACAACCAAATGTCGAATGCTAGAAGCAGAGGAATGGGCTTGTGGACTTCCTAAATTTTGTCATCTTGATTGACTTCCAGTCTCTGTACCATTTTATGGCCGATGAAATTGTAGAGTAATGGAAACCACAGTGATTGAGTAATTATTCTTAGTGAATCATTGTGACTTAAACGACTCATTATGACAAGAATAAACCAAATAATAAGAACGTGAGAGAGAAATCTATCAATACAAATTTTAATTCTTCATTTTTTGACAAACAGAGAGTAACATTGGTATGAATAATCCCTAAGGTCTCTCATGTGACTAATCCCATCCAAAAAATGGTAATTTTTTATTTTATTTTATGATTTCATTTGTTTTGTTAATCTGAAAAAATAACTTACCCATTGGAAATTCTAGATAATTTCCTTCAGAAACATGTTTTTTTACCATGACACACATGTGGTGAAGAAACTCCTGCAAAAAATCACAGAAAGGTCTGAGCCCGTAACAATTCCAGAAAAAGGCAGTAGAAACACTCCCTGAGACGGCGGAGGAACGAATAAACCAGCCTGGAGGTGTGTAGCCGATCCTCAAAACTTTTTAACTTTTTCTCTCAGCTTGCTAGGCAGCCCCCTAACGCACATGTGGCGTCATGCCACCACAGCGAGTGGGTTTGTGATGACGCACAAGCAGCAGCATCCGCAGCCAAGGTGTAAAACTAAAAAAATCTCAAATATATAGGTGTTGCGATATTTTTGATGGAATGTGTATTTAACTGAGATTACTTAAATCATTAAAGTTGATTTATTTTGATTAAACGTCTGTATACACTGTCAGTGACTTAATTTTCAAGTCCTTATTAATAAACAAACTACAGACTGGGATATAAGCCAAGAATATCCCTTTTTATGCTTGCTTATGTTGCCAATTAATATAAAGGATATATACATTTGAATTTGTACACTCAGGGCAATGTGTTAACAAATAGTATTTGATATTTTACAAAAACGTTAAAGATATACTCGATAATCGATACTTGAGAAATGGTGACATGATTGAACTTATATAACTGAAAATACATTAACTTTGTAAAAGCCTCTATAACTAACTGGTATTCATCGTAAAGCGACACGTGAAGTAGTCCTTGTGAGGTCGGGAATCAATCATACCCACGACTACCTAATGAAAAAAATCTGAAAAACCAACTTGTAGAATATTCAAAAATTATCTTACCATAAACAAGTATTTACTGACTGTCAATTACATTATAAGTGTGACATTCCTTAAAAAAGGCAGAACATCTTATTGATGGCTGCCATCATATAACGAATTATTTTCATAGCTAAAATCAGGGCATAAAAAAAACCCCAAAAAATCTGATTTTTTTATTACTAAAATTGGATTTAAAAAACGAAAAAATAGTAGAATTGACGGATCATATATTTTGAGACCGGAATTTCTGTAAATTTAAATTTAATGTATTTAATCAAAGAAAATCATTAATTATTGGCAATTAAAAACATTAAATTTAAACGTACAGAAGTTTCGGTCTTAAAATATAGGACAACTTTGGCCCCTGTATACATAATGACTTAATTTTCAAATTTTAAAGCTAAGATTTTAGAAATGAAGCTCTACAGAAATATTAATTACATGCAACAACAGTAATATTCTTTATTTAAAACTTTGAACAAAAATGCCAGTTTGGCAGCATTTTCCACCCCTAATTGGTTTATCATATGACTGTGAGCAAAACTAAACATTGAAAATGTTTTCAAGAATGTTCATTCTTTATCAATCTCTTTCATCTTAAACTTAAAAGGTACAGGTGCAGGGTAAAAAAAGAAAGGTTCATAAAAGAAAGAGACTTTGAACAGATAAGAATGGTCAAGTGAGAGTACGCCTTAGGGACAAAAATAAAGAGAAAATGTTTAATTGACAGGGGAAAAAACAGAACTAGTTAGATTTAAAATTTAAGAAAATTTCTAAAGTTAAAAAAAAGTATACCAATATTTTTTTTTTAATAAAATCAATTGGTTTAAATGAATGGTTTTTAATGAAATCAATGATTTAAAAAAAAAAAAAAAATCAACTGATTCAAATCTTTGACACCCTGGCTAGAATATATCAAAATATTGGAAAAAATCTTCATTATAAAATAAGAAGAATGTAGACCAAATGGCCCTCTTTTTTAATTTTATTTATTTATTGTTTTATTAAGAACAGACATTATAACAGTAATTACACTAATCATGGGCTGACCTGATAGTTTAATATCCAACCCTGAGGGTGCTAGATGGCTGAGAGTGTTAAGGAATAACACTCCTTGTCCATTGTTGTTACGATTCTCACTTGTGTAAGCGGCTTTTCTTTTAATAAAAAAAAAAAAATTGATCAGGTCTATCCTGGCTAGAAAAGGGAGGTAACCTGTGGACACACCGTCCTAAAACCTGAATCAGTCTTGTAACAGGCCACGACGGACCAGAAGGGCAGATACTCTATCTGATTCTTGACCATACAACACACTAGGGAGATAGTGTGGTCATTATTATGCTCAGGCCACTTGATTTTACCCTTTGCACGTACCCATTAATAAATTAATTAAAGGCTAGGTGGACCGAGCGACCGTCTAGGAACCCTAATCCAACCATAGAACTAAAAACAAAGTGTAATATAAATAATAAAATAAAGCTTTTGTACGCCCCCTCCTGATTCTTTTGTTTCTGGTCGGTCTATAATTTCAGACCCTGTGGCACACTATACTAAATGTAGTCAGAATTATTCTCTGGTGAAATTCGAGCCTTTGCATGTATTCATACGAGACTTAGTGGGCCTTCTGAATTCTCTGCTTCACTAGAAGATAGAAACTTTAGGGAGAATGTGGATTTGCATCTCGATTCCGCATGCTGTATCACTTCATCCCTGTCTGGCCCTGAAGGGACACTAAAATTATAGAAAAATCCAATCAAGCATGAATCAGAATGCTAATCAATTTGAAATTATATGTAAAATCTAGTTTGGCAAGCTTGTTGGTTGTTGGCCTCATTCGTTAATGGGAATTAAACATCAGAGCTTTGGCCTGAGCATTTTAAACTAATGATCTATGATAATTCATATGCTCAAGGTGAATGAATAAAGCAGTATTTATCAATGATGCTCTACTACTTTCTCGTCATACGTAATCTCTGCAGGAACTAACTACAGTATGATATGTCGACAGCCTCTTTGCAAAAACAGGAGTCTTCTACTATTTGTGATAATCTAGTAATCTTAAAGCCAATTCCGTGTTTTGCTAGCTGGCTGTAATCTCTCATTTAAATTTTAAGCTTTTGAAGATGTGTCCACACGACATGAAACAAGTAGATTAGTTTTCTTTAATGTTTAACACATATTGGGAGCCCCAATGTTAAGGCGTGCCAAAGGTCATGGGTTCGATACCCACTAAGGGGTAGTGGCTTTTCTTTAGAAAAAAAAGGGCCTCAGCCCTATTCAGGCTAGAAAAGGGTAGTAACCTATAGATATCCTGTCCCAAAATTCTTAGTTAATAATGGACGTTAAAATTTAAATAAGTAAATAACACTTATGGATTTTTAACTCAATAATCAACAGTACCAAAAACTGTTTGCTTGACCTCTTCGGCTTGCCATTGTTGCAGGGATGGGTTGACCAGATCTACTTGATTTATAAGTCCTGTCTGAGTGACGGTGATAGGTTTGCCAGTGTTGCATGGATGGACTGCCCAGATCTACTTGATTGATAAGTCCTGTCTGAGTGATGGTGATAGGTTTGCCAGTGTTGCATGGATGAACTGCCCAGATCTACTTGATTGATAAGTCCTGTCTGAGTGACGGTGATAGGTTTGCCAGTGTTGCATGGATGGACTGCCCAGATCTACTTGATTGATAAGTCCTGTCTGAGTGACGGTGATAGGTTTGCCAGTGTTGCAGGGATTGGCTGCCCAGATCTACTTGATTGATTAGTCCAGTCTGAGTGACTGTGATAGGTTTGCCAGTGTTGCATGGATGGACTGCCCAGATCTACTTGATTGATTAGTCCAGTCTGAGTGACGGTGATAGGTTTGCCAGTGTTGCGTGGATGGACTGCCCAGATCTACTTGATTGATTAGTCCAGTCTGAGTGACGGTGATAGGTTTGCCAGTGTTGCATGGATGGACTGCCCAGATCTACTTGATTGATTAGTCCAGTCTGAGTGACGGTGATAGGTTTGCCAGTGTTGCATGGATGGACTGCCCAGATCTACTTGATTGATTAGTCCAGTCTGAGTGACGGTGATAGGTTTGCCAGTGTTGCATGGATGGACTGCCCAGATCTACTTGATTGATTAGTCCAGTCTGAGTGACTGTGATAGGTTTGCCAGTGTTGCATGGATGGACTGCCCAGATCTACTTGATTGATTAGTCCAGTCTGAGTGACTGTGATAGGTTTGCCAGTGTTGCATGGATGGACTGCCCAGATCTACTTGATTGATTAGTCCAGTCTGAGTGACTGTGATAGGTTTGCCAGTGTTGCATGGATGGACTGCCCAGATCTACTTGATTGATTAGTCCAGTCTGAGTGACGGTGATAGGTTTGCCAGTGTTGCATGGATGGACTGCCCAGATCTACTTGATTGATTAGTCCAGTCTGAGTGACGGTGATAGGTTTGCCAGTGTTGCATGGATGGACTGCCCAGATCTACTTGATTGATTAGTCCAGTCTGAGTGACGGTGATAGGTTTGCCAGTGTTGCATGGATGGACTGCCCAGATCTACTTGATTGATTAGTCCAGTCTGAGTGACTGTGATAGGTTTGCCAGTGTTGCATGGATGGACTGCCCAGATCTACTTGATTGATTAGTCCAGTCTGAGTGACTGTGATAGGTTTGCCAGTGTTGCATGGATGGACTGCCCAGATCTACTTGATTGATTAGTCCAGTCTGAGTGACTGTGATAGGTTTGCCAGTGTTGCATGGATGGACTGCCCAGATCTACTTGATTGATTAGTCCAGTCTCAGTGACAGTGATAGGTTTGCCAGTGTTGCAGGGATGGACTGCCCAGATCTACTTGATTGATAAGTCCTGTCTGAGTGACGGTGATAGGTTTGCCAGTGTGGCAGGAATTGGCTGCCCAGATCTACTTGATTGATTAGTCCTGTCTGATTGACGGTGATAGGTTTGCCAGTGTTGCATGGATGGACTGCCCAGATCTACTTGATTGATAAGTCCTGTCTGAGTGACGGTGATAGGTTTGCCAGTGTTGCATGGATGGACTGCCCAGATCTACTTGATTGATAAGTCCTGTCTGAGTGACGGTGATAGGTTTGCCAGTGTTGCAGGGATGGACTGCCCAGATCTACTTGATTGATTAGTCCAGTCTCAGTGACGGTGATAGGTTTGCCAGTGTTGCAGGGATGGACTGCCCAGATATACTTGATTGATAAGTCCTGTCTGAGTGACGGTGATAGGTTTCTCAGTGTTGCAGGGATGGACTGCCCAGATCTACTTGATTGATAAGTCCTGTCTGAGTGACGGTGATAGGTTTGCCAGTGTTGCAGGGATGGACTGCCCAGATCTACTTGATTGATAAGTCCTGTCTGATTGCTGCTATTACTAGATTTGCCCGGACTGCCAATGGATCGGGACCAGATGAGCTGTCCATGTTCCCAGGCTGTTCCCGCCGGAAGTCCCAATAAAATCTCCCCCTTCACCAATTGTCTCTTCCTTTGATTAGCCCGTTGTTACAGTCTGCCTCTGGGTGATCTGTCAACTGTCAAAGCTCTTTCCTACAATTTTTATTAAGTGCGCCAGTCACTTGAACCTGTTGTCATAATATCGCATACTCCTCTCCGTCCGATGTATTTACTACTTTATCTTATCTTTCGTTGTCTACCTTCTTGAATGTGTCTTCATTCTTACGTGCAAGTATCGCCGTTCTATTGCGCAGGTCAACATTTGATCTAAAAAACAAACTCGAGACGGTATGATCCTGGCTTTTGGGGTCGCTGATAACGATGAGTGGGTTGGTTACCCTTCATCACATCAGAGGGTCATTTGTACGTCAAAAAGAGAAATAAACGTAGGAAAAATCTGAGAAAATTCAAAGGTATGTTTTTGACTTCCCTGTGTCCGAATCTCTAGTTTGTTTGGCATTTACGCCTTTTCCGCGAGGTATTTTCAATGCCATTTGAAGGTCAGATAGAGAAAAAAAAGAACTAATGGGTATGTTTTTGACTTCCCTGTGTCCGAATCTGTAGTTTGTTTGACATTTACGCCTTTTCCTAGAGGTATTTTCAATGCCATTTGAAGGTCAGATAGAGAAAAAAAGAACTAATGGGTATGTTTTTGACTTCCCTGTGTCCGAATCTGTAGTTTGTTTGACTTGCACTGCCTCCCAAAAATTGAACTTTTTCTGTTTTGTTTTTTTTTACGTTTTTTTCTCTGTTTGACCTTCAAATGACCTCTAGAAAAAGGCGTAAATGTCCAACAAACTACGGGTTCGGACTCAGGGACCTCAAAAACATTCGCATGAATTTTTCAGTTTTTGTCTTAAGTTTTTTTCTCTATTTGACCTTCATATGACCTTGAACCTGATGTGATGAAGGTTATCCAACCCGCTCCGAGTGTTTTTGTTTTTTTTAGATCTAATGTTGACCTGTGTTATCAATATTGTTTTGATTTTTGCACTTTATGAAGTATACATAAATCAGCCATATGCTTATCAGTTGTTATGACTAATAACATCTATCTATTCCCGAGTTGTAGAAGATGTTATCCCTGTATTATCCGAGTAAACGCGTCAGGAATATGGTATTTTGGCGGGAAGAAGGTGTTGAGATAGCGGTACCACGTCTCTTCTCTCTTCTAGTTTCTCCCTAAGTGGAGATAGCTCTTTATCCACGCTCTTCGCTCTTTTCACATCGCTCTCAACACAGTCCACCTGTTGGTGGGGAGGGGGCTGCGACCATTTCCGGTTTATGGAATACTAAAAATTTCGAACTTGAAATAGTTTTATGCAACTAAAACGCTATTACACCTAAAATAAAATATTTTTGATGAACTAAGTGATTTTATTGCATTTATTTTTAAGTGTTATACGACAAAGTTTTACCATCAAATCAAAATTTCGGTGGGGGCTGCAGCCCCTCCCCCTTCATGTCATGTTTTCCACGTCGGAGTATCCCTCCAGCGTGGGACTTTATTTAACTACGTATGCCATCCTCTGAATACTACACGTGAGCCCCCCCCCCCTTATATAGGCCCATGGTCTATGGCACGAAGTTTTTATAAGTTAAAACTCTTTAAACTGTCAAAGACCGATCAGTAGAATTCCCACGCCATTTACAATATCTCTATGCACATAGACACATTTATTTATATATGTATATGTGTGTAGAAAAGTCCGTCACGCAGGAGTTGCGTAACTAAACACGTTCCTCATAACATTCTTAAAATAAACTACAGTAGAACCTCTCATATCCCACCTTGACAGGACCGAGCCATGGTCGGAACGGCCAAAAGGTCGGATATCGGGAGGAAGAAAATAAAGTCTTTCAAAGTTATAAAAAAGTCCGACTCGCAGGAACTGCATCATCTTAGCGCGGTTCCTGTTCATATCCCTATTGTCATTTGAAAAGCTTAGAATAGAAACAGATAATATTTTCCTCGGCCTTTGTTCAAAGGGTTTTATGACTGGTCGGGTCCGCCAGACCCTAGAATCCTCTTCTACCGATACTTCATTTCATACGTTTCAATGAATTGGAAAATATCAAAATTATTCACATATTCCTGTGTTCTTTTACTATAGTTATAATTCTACAAATAAAATCAATTAAAAAATAAAATAAAAAACCAACAGAATAAAGTCAATTGAAAATATTCAAAAGACGTCATCGAATCTCTTTCTCTTGGCAAGCTATGTTTCTAACAATGAATTGCTTTCTTATTTTACTTAATCTTTTTTATTGTCAAATACATTATCCAACTTTATGCAATTAAAAAATAACAAGGAATAAAAACAGACAAAAAGAACTGTTCGAATAAACGAAATCAATTACTTCAAAGTTTAGGCTCTTATTTCTCCGATTGACATCGCTTATTCAAAACATTATTCAGAATTTTTTTTTGTAGACCATTTAGTAAGCTTTCGAATGGTAACCTTTCGCTTCCCTAATTTTCAACCGTTTTCGAGATATTATTGAAAGTATACGAAGTGCCCAAAACTTTTCATTATTTTTAGCAACAGAAAATGGGTCTCATTTTACCTATCCTGTTTTACACACAAATACATTTTCGTAACATAAAAAATTACAAAAATAAATAGCAATAAAAAACTAAGGGAAAGAGCCAATAATTACAAAAAGAACGACAAAAAACCGTTCATAAAAGCTAAACAGACGTATTTGAAGTTTTAAGCACTTATTTCTTCGATCGATATCACCTAATCAAAAATTGTTCCAGAATCTTTTTTGTAGAGAATTTAGAAAGCTTTCAAATAGTTTCTATCCACTGATCATAATTTCCCAACCGCGTTCGAGATATTGATGAAAGTAAACGAAGTTCCCAAAACTTTTCATGTCTGTTCATAAAATATTTTATTCTAACCCTTCCTCAACTCCAAACGTAACCAAAAGTTTAACATGTTAGTTTTGATGAAATTCAAACTTGCAAAAAATGTTATAACTGAATCCCATGATTGTAAGTACCAAAACCAAGCTAGGCTTTGTATTTGTGTCGGCAGTCACCTGGGGTATATTTACAACTCTTGAGGATTAACTCGTAGCAGGTACATTTTTTGTGGACCCACAGGCAGTGAACGGACTCTCTATTCCCTCATAGTATCTAACCTGTGTGAAGTTGAATATTGTTTCTAATTATACGTATCCTGTTTTATTGACAAATACATTTGACTACTATAAGCAATTACAAACACTAGGGACATGCCAAAGAACTCGGAGTAGGAGCCTTGACAGTTTCAAGTCATTTGAAGGAAATCGGCAAATCCAAAACTGACATTTCATACGGTACAGCCTGATATATTTCTAGCAATGAATTGTTTTTCTTATTTTTATTAATCTGTTTTATTGTCAAATACATTATCCAACTATAAGAAATGACAAAATAACAAGGAATAAAAACAAAAAAGAAGAACCGTTCAAATAAACGAAATCAATTACTTCAAAGTTTAAGCACGTATTTCTCTGATTGACATCGTCTAATCAAAAATTGTTTTAGAATCTTTTTTGTAGAACATTTAGTAAGCTTTCGCATGGTAACCCTCCGTTTGCCAATATTTCAAACAGTTTTCGAGATATTAGGGAAGGTATACGAAGTTTCCAAAACTTTTCATGTCTGTTAATAAAATATTTTATTCTAACCCTTCCTTAACTCCAAACGTAACCAAAATTTCAACATATTAGTTTTAATGATAGTAGAACATGTAGAAAATGTTTCAACTGAATCCTATGATTCTAAGTACCCAAACCAAAAACGGTATTCGAAAAATATTTTTCTAATTTTCTCGAAAACGGTTAAAGCTATCGCCTTGGAAATGGTTTCATTCGTTTTCCTAGCCCAAGAAGCCTATAAAACGAGTACTCACAAGCTTATGAAGTCAAAAACGTAAGCGTTACGATTTTTTGCGCGCGAATTTCGCCCCAAACGCCATCTTCCAGTGCGCGGATTCTGCTGGTTAACGAACTTGACCTTTCAAATTGGACGGCGGATTTTTGTACCAAATTTCATCACAATCGGACCATTAGGGAAGCCAGAAATGAGCGAACAGACAAATATATATATATATATATATATATATATATATAAATAAATATATACATATATATATATATATATACAAATTTGAACCACCGTTATTTTCGGTTTCTAGGGGTTCTGAAACGCGAAATTTTCTAGTCGGCACTTTCGGATTGTTTCATTGTATCAACCTTATAAGCGGGGTTCCTCCCTATGGGGAGGGAGGAACCGCGCTAAAAACAGCTATATTGTACAGCACAAGCAATTAGTGTAATTGTAGAACTGTTGCTGTATATATTTAGAGCTACTCTTTTGAAAATACGAACAAAATTTAAGCATACTTTATTTATAGAATTCAGTTATGGATTGTTGTTTTAATTTTGTTAATCTTGGCTTTGCGGAAGTATCCTCCACCCTTTAGCCCTCAATACATCCATTGCGGTTGCTCTTGGATGTTGCTTGATTTATTTCAGCGCTACGTCGAAGGCGTCCTTAGCAGCAGAATGACCCGCTACGTCGTCACTGGTGGGTTCGTATTCGTCCGAGTCTATTTCTTCGTCCGCGGTTTTGTTCTACAGAACAGCTATGATTTGGTCATTGTTAAGATATTCATTAGTAACTTCTGAAACATCAGCTTCAATAAGTCACTCTTCGTTAACAAATATAGAACAGCACAAGATTACAGCACATTCCACATCAACAATCACGTCAGAACTGACAGTTTGGGCCAGGAAAACAAAGCATAGTGTTGATGACTCACTATTTCAAGTCTGAACAGGCTCGCCAACGGGGCGCGTGTGAATCGGTCGGGCACTAGGTCGGATATCGGAAGGGGTCGGTTAAGGGAAGGCCGGATATGAGAGGTTCTACTGTATACAAATTAAACGAAAACATGAACAGTTCTGCTCTTTTACATATGTAATGAGAATCTGTTTCAATTATTACTTTTTTTTTTTATATTAATTTCCTGAAGGCCCGGTGGCCGTGAGTGTTAAGTCGTGAGCACCAAACACTCTGTGCCACTATGGAGTGGTGGCTTTTCTTTAGAAATAATGAAAAGGCTTCAGCTAGTAAAGGGCGTTGACCTATAGATAACCCGTCCTAAAATTCGTAGTTAATAATAATGGGCGCTAAAATTTAATTAAATAAATAAATAATTTCATTCCGGAGGTTTGTGTACGCGTGGTACTATACTCCTTACTAAATACACTAAAACTACACATTTTCGTCTACTGAGCTTGATGGTACAGCGCCACTGATTAGCACTCCTTGTGGTACAAGTTGGAAGAAAAGAAATCGTAACAATAAAGAAGGCAGAGGTCAGCGCACCTAGTGGTAGCTTTGCCAACCAACGTTTGGCGGCTCAATTCAATTTACATCTAATACAAAGTAAGCCCCCCATAGACTCATTTAGTTCGTTTTTACAACACATCTTTCTCTTTAGATGTCCTATGCACAAAGCCTAATGAGTATCGTTACAATACTACAGAAATTACGGCTGGTTTTGGAAATTTAGGTCCGGAATAAAAAAAAAAAATAAAAAAATCAGTCCCGTAACTGGCTACAAGGGCCCTGAGGGGCAGATACTATAGAGGTATCTGATTTATGACCATACGGCACACTAGGGAGATAGTGTGGTCAGTACTATGCTCCGGCCGCCTGATTTTCCCCTTGGCTGCTTCGACTGCTAGAGTTATTAGCACCAACCAAGGTACCCATTATTAAATTAATTGAAGGCTGGGTTGGCCTAGGGACGGTCAGGGAGGCCGAATTCAACCCATGAACGAAGACACTAGAAGAAAAAATCTTTAGTGCTTGCTCGGGATTTGAACTCAGGCCTCCAGCTTATTAGTCCAGTGTCCCCCGGAATAAACCCTTTCCTTTTAATGAATCGATTAAGTTTATTTTTACAACATATATTTTCTACCACTAGATCTAGGATTGTAATCCTGATATAATATAACAAAAAAAAACGGCTGGTGTTTAACTAAAACTGGCCAAGTTGGAATTTCACCAATAAGTGAGAGGGTATTATTAGGTTCTTGACAAGGTATTAAGGGCTTAAAAATTAGCACAATACTATGATATCATAACTTTCATAGGTCAACTGGGTTTTATTTGGGGGGGGGAGGCTGGTACTTGGCCTCTTTTATTTATTTTATTTTATTTATTTATTTATTTTTTGAGGATATCATTGCTTTTTGAGTGTGTGCCGTCGACGTTTGGCTTGAGGAGGGATGACGCTTGGTAGTGCCTCAAATTGTTCCAGTCGTTTGACACTCATCTAAATATTTAAATTTTTGTTGCGTTTGGAGATAAGGAAGTCCTAGGTAAAAAATGTCATTGACAGGCATGACAAGTTTTGAGATCTTTGTATATTTTCTAAAATACTCGATAACGGTTGGGAAATCGTGGTAAGTGGAAGGTGGCCATTCGAAAGATTACTAAATCCTCTTGTAGAAAAAGTTTTAATATAACTTTCGAAGGGGCGTTGTCAATCAAAGAAATAAGTGCTTATCCATGTGGAGGGGGGGGGGTTACTCCGGAGCCAAAATAGTTATTTACCAATACCAGTCGTAATATTTGTTATACTTTAAGGAAACTCGATATTCGTTGTGTTCAACTGAAGAGAAAAATGGTTGTAAAAATACACTAAATCGGTTGACTAGAAAGGGGGGTTTACTCCGGACAGAAATTACTAATTTCCTTATACCGGTCGTAATTTCTGTTTTATTGTAACGAAACTCTTTATACGTCCTGGCTATCTAATAAGAAAGAAGTGATATGAAAATGAACTAAATCAGTCTATCTGAAGGGGGGAGGGGGTGTGTTACTTGGTACTATGTTTGAATTGAATTCTTCCGCCAAAAGTAGGTTCGCTAAACTCATCAAGATCAACAAAATGTGAAACTTTGTGTATTTATTACGTACCCAGCATACACAAAACTCTGGAAGGAAATTAATTACAAAATTAATCATTGAAACATCGCACATTAGCGAGCTCTAAAACCCAAATAAATAAATAATTGAAACAGCTACTCTTAAAAAAATGCAAAAGAGTAGAACAATTTATGTTTTTATGTTATTTATCTATATAGGCTATTTTAAGCAAATTATTCAGGAATGCACTCGACACTACCCAATTCTGAGGAAAGTGCTTAGTTATGCAGCTCCTGCGTGACGGATTTTTTTTAAATTGCGTTTACCAGTATAATGATTATTTTAGTAAAAAGTGTTTCCAAGAGCAAACGTTGAGAAAGAGGATTGAGTAATTTCTGCTGAAGTTACAATTAGTTTCCTGTTATGGTGCTTATAATATTATATTACTTCTCTTTGAGATTTCATTCTACATTTTTTACTCAAGTTCGAAACGTATCAATAAATGCTTCTATTACATTACTAATCTCGAAAACGGTTGGGCAATCGTGGCAAGTGGAAGGTAACCGCCCGAAGTTTACTATATTTTCACAAAAAAAAAAAAATCTGAAGTGATTTTCGATCCGAGAAATAACTGCCTAATACTGTCGGTTTCGTTCTATTGACTTTTTTTTTTTTTTTTTTTTTTTTTTTTTTTTTTGTCTGTTGGCCTTAGTTTTTAATTGGCTATTTAACTAACAGTAAAATGAGTATTTTAACTCTTCAGAGCGAATGCGGAGAGAATAATTTCCGCTTTGGATCCTGTCAATTTCCTTTTGTGGCGCCTTAATCCTTCTCTTTGAGATTTTATTGTACATTTTTCGTGTACAAAAATGTATACTGTTTTTATTCTAAAACTGTTTTATTTCCCAACAGCATTAGGGATTAGAAGGGAAACTATCTGAGCAGTGGCGTATATAGGAAATAATTTCGGGGGGGGGGGGGCTGGGACCATTTCCGGGGTATGGACTCCAGGTCTAAATTGTTAGTATTGGTATACTAACAATTTAGAACTTGGAATAGTTTTAGGCGACTAAAAAGCTTTACACTTAAAATAAAATAGTTTTTATGAGCTAAGTGATCTTAATTAATTCATTTTTAAGGGTTTTATGACACATTTTTATTATCAAACCAAACTTTCGGCGGGGCTACAGTCCCCTCAGCCCCCCCCCCTTATGTATGTCATGTTTGAATAGGCAATATTATAGTCTAAATTGTTTTCAGCCTTAGCTTTGTCTATGTATTGATAAACATTAACCACTATCTCTCTTGTCTGACTTCTCAAAGCCTTTCCTAGTCCTAAACGAGACATAATCAGTTTTAATTGACTTTAAAGTAGCGTGTTGTTTATAGAAATACTAATGAAAATGGCGGACCCATTGGGAATAATTCCCGCAGGATTTCACGCATGCGTGATTTGAACTATTCCATCTAATTGAACGGGCTATAGTAGTAAGAGTTGTGCGAATTGTATTCTACTATCTTCTCTCATCGTCGCCTGCCTTGTTGTATGTGAGAAAGATGTCTATCTGTGTTGTTTTGCAGCAAGAAGAACTGGTAGCGTTGGTTTTATTCTCCCCTTCCTAACAAGGACCCCGACGCGATGGAAGCGACACCTCGTGGATTTATCATCCAAGCTCCTTTCAATGGAGATTGCGGCACGATAAGGAAGGTTCTTCTTGTTAGGGACTCTTCAAAAAACTCCAAGGGGTCGGCCTCTTTGAATCTACTGTCTTCTTCTCCGTAGGGAACTTGTTGGTTTTTTTTCTTGCAACAAGAAATACATGTATTGGCTGCTATTATGTTCACATTGCACGCCTCCTCGATGGGGAATGGAACATATTCTAAACCAACAGGATTCCTGTCTTCATGCATGCCTTTCACTTTGTCACTACTAAATATTTAACACATCTGGGAATAATTCTCATTAAATAAATCAGGTTTTTTCTATGTTATGTTCCCTATAAATATCCTAAGGAATTCTCTCTCTATAGGGTGGAAACACGCTTAACAAATTGAGCCGTTGACGCGATCCAAAGTCCAGCGCGGAATATCAACCTTTCATAATCGTAACTATATATATATATATATATATATATATATATATATATATATATATATATATATATATATATATATATAATTATATATATATATAAATATGTGTGTGTGTGTGTGTGTGTGTGTGTGTGTGTGTGTATATATACACACTTACATACATGCACTAGCTGTTACCCGGCGTACTATGCTACACCTACTTTCTGCATCTATAAAAACAAAAATAATTTAGAAACCAAATAATTAATATTAAAATCTAATAACGCAAATCTGTAGCTATTTGGGTTCATTGTTTCGAACTCGTGATCTCCGAACTGTGAGTAATAGACGATTTTAACCTAGCCTATAACAATCCCCGTATCACGACCCACCTGTGTGCCAAGTTTGGTCAAAATCGGACGAACGGTGTGGATTTGTATAAGGAACAAACGTAGAGACAGACAGCTGGTAGACGTTTTTGACTTAGCTTACGAGGCTTCCCGTATCTAGACCTACCAGTATTCCAAGTTTGGTCAAAATCGGACGAACAATGTGGATTTGTATAGAGAACAAACATAGAGACAGACAGCTGGTAGACGTTTTTGACTTAGCTTACGAGGCTTCCCGTATCAAGACCTACCAGTATTCCAAGTTTGGTCAAAATCGTTCAAACGGTGTGGATTTGTACAAGGGACAGACAGACAAACGGACAAACAGACAGACACGTGATTTTATATATACATATATGTATATATGTTTATATATATATATATATATATATATATATATATATATATATATATAAACATGCATGAGTGTGTGTCGTGGTCTACAAATTGCAATATGGTACAGCTTTTGACGTTTATGCAATGAAACAATCCAAAAGTGCCGCCTAGAAAATTTTTCGTTACAATATCCATAGATCACGAAATTATCGGTTAATAGTTTTACCAACAAAAAAAATTATGATATGAGCAATTTTATTATTTTCCTATATTTTGTCCAATATCTCGAAAACGGACGGGTAAGAAATCGTGGTTAGTTAACGATAACCATTTGAAGGCTTACTAAATTTCCTGCATTGAACAAATCGGTGCTTAAATTTCGAAAATGTCAGTTTCGATTGTTGTCGCTGTTTGTCTCAGTTTTTAATTCGTTGTTGTTGTTTTTTTTATTACATTTGAACTATATAGAGTAAAACAATTTGGGCATTTTAGTAAAACAAAAAAAGGCTCGCTCCTTCCTTGGAGATTTCTCTCCATACAAATATGTAAACAGCTAAACATTTTATCACCTCCCCGTGTTCAAAGGTGGCTAACGCCTTGAATCCGCACCTGCGGCAGGGGTTTTTCTCATTTAAGGGTACGTTTAGACGATTCCCTGCTGCACCATGTATGTTTAGGGAGGATAGCTCGGCACGAAATAGGCTGCTGATGTGGCATAACAAAAACACGGAAGGAAATATATCGTAAAATTGGTTCACATCACATTAGTACACTGTGGTAAAATGGCTACAATCCTATACTGTCTGTTTCTGTACCCCGTAGGTAAAGGACGCCATGTCACATGTTTGTAATTGTTCAGGAGAGCCAATTTTCCATAACTTGGAACAAATAAAATTTGTGGTAGGGATTGTCGGGGTTCGGTCACTGCTTCTTAATAAAACTACATTTTACCGTGAAAATGGTTTTATTGTTGCCGAGGTTTCGGCTTGAACTTCAAGCCTTCATCAGGGCGATGGGAAGATTGAGAACTATACCTCACAGATTCAAGGTAGGGATTGTCGGGGTTAGGTCACTGCTTCTTAATAAAACTACATTTTACCGTGAAAATGGTTTTATTGTTGCCGACGTTTCGGCTTGAACTTCAAGCCTTCATCAGGGCGTTGGGAAGATTGAGAACTATACCTCACAGATTCAAGATAGGGATTGTCGGGGTAAGGTCACTGCTTCTTAATAAAACTACATTTTACCTTAAAAATGGTTTTATTGTTGACTACATTTCGGCTTGAACTTCAAGCCTTCATCAGGGCGATGGGAAGATTGAGAACTATACCTCACAGATTCAAGGTAGGGATTGTCGGGGTAAGGTCACTGCTTCTTAATAAAACTACATTTTACCGTAAAAATGGTTTTATTGTTGCCGACGTTTCGGCTTGAACTTCAAGCCTTCATCAGGCCGTTGGGAAGATTGAGAACTATACCTCACAGATTCAAGGTAGGGATTGTCGGGGTAAGGTCACTGCTTCTTAATAAAACTACATTTTACCGTGAAAATGGTTTTATTGTTGACTACATTTCGGCTTGAACTTCAAGCCTTCATCAGGGCGATGGGAAGATTGAGAACTATGCCTCACAGCCCATGTAAAATGTAGTTTTATTAAGAAGCAGTGACCGAACCCCGAAAATCCCCAACTTGAATCATCAACGGTCATCGATCTCCTCTCAATGAAATAAAATTTGTTTCTTCGTTACTTAAAAAAAGCAAATTTTATTTGTTCGAAGTTAATAATGGACGTTGAAATTTAAATAAATAAATACTCACAGAACCAGTTTAAACAAAATTTGCCTCATTGTTATTGGCATTGCTAGGTAATTGTAAGTATTGATCATAGTCAAACAAAACCAAGTCCTCCACATGGTGTCTTATACCTCTAATGAAAACGGACATGATTTTATTTTTCACTGTCTTATCTTCGTTATTTATGGGAACAGGATATAGTGGTCTAGACCATTATATGGATCGAAAAATCAACATTTAGAACACGTTGTAAATGTAATAAACCAATGAACATGGTGTCCTTTATCTCAGGTGTACAGATATGTGCTTAATATTTGTCTAAAAGCGAACAGAAGGAAAGTATACAGCTATATATTTGTCTGTTCGCACTCTTTGTGCAAAGTTCGACCCTTTGATATTAGTTAAATTAATATATCCTACAAGTATATGTTTATACTAATTTCACCGCAATGAACTAATGTCATCCAATTTTACGGTAAAGATTTTATGAAATTTGTGTGAATCACTTTGTCACCTAATTGTACGCCTCTACAAGTAATGTTTATGATAATTTGTCTGGATCGCATTGCAGACAACACTATTTTCTACTATAATCTTTTAATAGCTTTGTGTAAATCTCCTGTTGATCGCCATTCTGCCAATTATTGATCTACGTTCTCTATTGATGACTATTGTTGCACCAGTGAAAATCCTGTTGATTAGCCACTCCTGATATATCTCTCGCTGCTATTAGTCCGATGGGCCGAATAGCGCTGGCTACTTAATCCTCAGGAACGGAGACTCCCCAAGCCGCGCCGGAGTCTTGTTGAGGTGTTGTAGAATATCCTCTTTTTTTGGATGGAGTTGGCGCCAACCCGATGGACTAGCTTTGATTCTTCCTCTCTCTCCTCGCCGTACAGTCCTAACTATACTAAACCTTCCTTCTTCTATGTCGGGCTTATCTTTATCTTCTATATAGCAATTGTGGGCTGTTTACCGAATTCACGAGGAATAAATATATATTTTCACGATTGAACCAAGAAATAATGTCCCAATAACAACAAAACTAGGTACAAAAAATTCGAAATCTATGAGGACGAGATATTCTGAAAATAGTGTAAATGCGGGAAGGAGGAAATTTATCTGTGAACTTGCTTTATTAAAAACAGGATGATTTTGTTGCTTCGTAGAACCCAGAGGTCTCGAAATTCGCTATATATATATATATATATATATATATATATATATATATATATATATATATATATATATATATATATATATATGGGGGCGAGGTTAGGTCAGTGGTAGAGCAGTGGACTAATAAGCTGGAGGCCTGAGTTCAAATCCCGAGCAAGCACTGAAGGTTTTTTCTTCTAGTGTCTTCGTTCATGGGTTGAATGCGGCCTCCCTGACCGTCCCTAGGCCAACCCAGCCTTTAATAAATTTAATATTGGGTGCTCATGACTCTAGCAGTCGAAGCAGCCAAGGGGAAAATCAGGCGAACGGAGCATAGTACTGACCACACTATCTCCTTAGTGTGCCGTAAGGTCATGAATCAGATACCTCTATAGTATCTGCCCCTCAGGGCAGTGGCTTGTTACGGGACTGATTTATATATATATATATATATATATATATATATATATATATATATATATATATATATATCTTTATCTGTGTGTTCGGTGTGTGTATATTTTCTTACCAGGACACCGGCGAAGGCAGTCCGCTTCTATCTATTGAATAAGATCGGTACTTATATAATTCTTCTCCTTTACCAACTACCTTCAGAGGAACCCCGAGTATGTATAAATATATATATATATATATATATATATATATATATATATATATATATATATACATAAACACACACAGTTTCCATGGACAATTGAATGTGGAGAATCAATTGAAATACTTACAAGGCGATATTTTCTTTAGAAATGTGATAGCAACTGAAATTTTTGTTTTGGAACTCCGAAACGGCGGTTTGAGTTCAAACGTTGCCATGTGTCCCAAATTAATCTAAACTAACACTAAATATCTTTGGTACTTTTGGAGAAAAGTGAACAGAAACGGTTAATAAATCTTGGTAAGTGGAATGTGGCCAGTCGGTAGCTTAACCCTTAAGTAGGGATGTGGTTTACTCTTAACGTAAGTAGGGAGGTGGGGTGCTCACGACACCCCAATGAAAAAAAAATCCACCCACAAAAAGGGGGTTTTAGAATTAGCAACTTCTTTATTATTTTACTTTTTTAAACGTATTACCAATATTATATAATCAAATAATTAATTAAAATGCTCAAATATGGTAGTTTTTTAAATAATAAAATTGTAATCGTTTTTCTTTTTTTTGTTTTTATACAGTAATCAAAAATATGGCTTTGTTGAATAATGAAAAATTATTAATCAAGTTAAAATTGATTATTAAGGGATACAAGAAGACTAATCAAGTACTTATTTTAGAAAATATTTTTGAAAAGTATACAAAATTTAATCTATAAAATACTTAATCGCTAACTCTAAACCTCCAGAATAAATTTGTTTCATGTCATTCATATGCACAAATGTTTTACGAAAACAACAAAAAATTGTTGTTTTATAACCTAAACTTTTCTTTCCGTGTGTCTTGGGCAAAGGCACATCAACCAGAACGTCTCTTCTCCGTTTTTGGTGCTGGTTCTGGTAATCTTCCCATGACCGGTCATACCATCATTTTGGCCGCATGATGTATTTTGAATTCCCAGATTCTGCTGCTTTCTTTTCAATTTGTGGTTTGGTCAGTTTAAGCCCAATATGTCTCAAGAACTCGACCTTCACCAGAGTTGGTAGTAGGATTATTTGCTACATATATTGCCTGAGAGTTAATGCCGGTTATGTGGAAGATTCTAAAGTAGACAGTTAGAGGACACGCCCAGCTACAGGATATGTAGCCTACATCTTGACAATGATGTCTACACCACCTTTTGGTAGATATTATTTCTAGCTTCTCATCTCAGCCTGCTATTCTTCATCCGACTGTTCACTTTATGTTTCATGCAATGATCTTTCAGAAATATCTCTTTCATCTTCGTCCGAATCAATAAACCCAAATTCTCCATCCTCTTCACAAACTTACTAAAAACGCCTCTTCATTCTGTCTTGATTATCTTCACATATAAAGTCAAACGGGGGTCGAAACAAAAAATTATATTGTAAATTTTTGTTACGTAAGTAGGGAGGTGGGGTGCTGTGAGCATCCCATGCCAATAAAAGACCCAAAAAACAAACAAATAAGGTTTTTTCTGATGCGGATGCAACTTCATTGTGAACACAACTACTATTTAGGAAGGTACCAAAGAGATGAAAAACTTTAAATTGAAAATATAGAGGTAATTAAGTCATGGGGTGCTGTGAACACCCCACCTCCCTACTCAAAGGTTAAATACATCCCGTTCAAAACATTTTTTCATAGAACATTCCTCCAGGCGATCCATGTTGTACAGGCAATTCTTTAAACTCAATGGTGGCTACCAGGACACCAAAACTTAGGACTAAGTACAAATGTGGACCGACATGCTAAACTTGTAACGGAAAAAGAAACTTACCAACCACTTGAGTCATACTACAAAGACGCATCAAGGTACACTGACCAAACTATCTTAAATAATTGGCAACTAGACTGGACTAACACTACAGAAAACAAATTAAGGACAGTGAAGTCTACAGTTAAAGATTGGCCTTCGTCATATAGAAAATCACGGCGAGAAGAAGTGGTAGTAGCAAGACTACGCATTGGCCACAGCCGTCTGACTCACGAATATCTAATGACAAATACGGACAAACCAAAATGTCGATCATGCAACACAGACCTCACAATCAAACATATACTGACTGAGTGCTACTTAAGACATGATCTAGATATACCATATGACATGACACAACTCCTTGGAGATGACAGCCGCCATATTGACACAATACTCAAACATTTAAAGAACATAAACATCTACGATAAAATATAACACCTCAACGAATACCAAGCCAAAACTTTCTCACAAAAGCATAGCAAACATATGAAAAGATGAGCTAACAGACCAATTTATGTTGCCCTCTACCGAAACGTATTGAATGCACATCGCTACCAAAGCGATGCATAAAATAATCAATAAACAATAATAAACTCAATAGTTTAGAACGTTATTGCAGGTGCGTATATAGGAAATATTTTAAGGGGGGCTGGGTGATTTGGAGGTATGGAATACTAACAATCTAGAATATGAAATAGTTAGCCAACTAAAACGCTATTTCACCCAAACATAAAATTATTTTGTTTTTGACCTAAGTGATCTTGTTTAATTTAGTTTTTGGGGTTCTTATGATTTTTACCGACTAAACCCCTCCTTAGACACGCCCATGCGTTATTGTTTCTGTTCTCTTCAGGTTTTTGAGTTTACTTTATTTGTACAAGAAAAATGACTTTATGGAACTATTGAAGAAAAGTTCCTTTTGGATTTGGCGCAGGCCCGTGTTTCATGTGCTTGTTGAAATTCAGCACGTTCCTGTAAAGTAATTTGGATGTTATTGCGGCAATCAAACATATTAGAACCATTTTGGTACCGAAAGTGTTTCGGTGTTTGGTGGGATTTGGGTTCAACCTACATT
Source organism: Gonocerus acuteangulatus (assembly GCA_946811695.1). Taxonomy (NCBI): domain Eukaryota; kingdom Metazoa; phylum Arthropoda; class Insecta; order Hemiptera; family Coreidae; genus Gonocerus; species Gonocerus acuteangulatus. The sequence goes on along the minus strand of OX328125.1, from coordinate 112,330,954 downwards.
TAAACTTCACACCCAGTAGAGTATGTTTATCAATATAACCTCTGAATAATTACGGGAAGAACTTACTTACCATTCCGGAATATTTATAGATTTGCTTATCTCTCCAAGGGTGAGGGTGTTTCGGGAACGCACAAGGGTTATTTCTAACCAAAATGTCTGCCTCGTTTTGTTTTGTTCAATACGTGTGGAGCATGAACTATAAACAGGCCTGCCAAGATAATTTTGTTTTATTATTCTGAAAAGATTTCTACGGTCGATGGGTGACGGTCATGGAAGGATAATTCCTTTTTATGGTTTTTTCTTCCGACACTAAACCACATCGGTTTGAAGGGATGGCGAAAAAAAATCTTTGTTTGTCCGTAAGGAGCAGGTGTGTAACACAATGCCTGGGAGACGAACAATACCCTCGGAGACACAATGGCTGTAGCAGGTAGAGGGAAAGGAGAAGAAAGCTGTGGACTTCCTACAGCATCAGCCAGGCCTATAGTCCAGGGAATACCCTGATACCGGGAAGAGGAGCTACGCGGCTTTTGTAGCATCTTGGTGAAGGAATCTATAGCTACTCGAGGAAGTATCGTTATATCTCGTGAGTACCGCTCTTGTTCGCTTCCAGTGGACGAGCAACCTTAGATTGAATGCAGTTGGATCTGTAGCGCGTTGCCGCTTGTTGCGCAGCGCCGCTCGTGTACGCTTCCAGCGGACGAGCACCCTTGGCTTCAATGTAGTTGGATCTGTAGCGCCTAGCCGCCTACTGTGTGGTGCCGCTCTTGTTCGCTTCCAGTGGACGCACCCTAGGATTCAATGTAGGTGGATCTGTAGGGCGTAGCCGCTCTTGTTCGCTTCCAGTGGACGCACCCTAGGATTCAATGTAGGTGGATCTGTAGGGCGTAGCCGCTCTTGTTCGCTTCCAGTGGACGAGCAACCTTAGATTCAATGTAGGTGGATCTGTAGCGCGTAGCCGCTTCCAGCACAGCGCCGCTCGTGTACGCTTCCAGCGGACGAGCACCCTTGGATTAAATGTAGTTGTATCTGTTGCCGCTTCCAGCACAGCGCCGCTCTTTTTCCCATTCAGTGAACGACTCATAGTACTTGAGTGAGCTTCGAGAGAGCAAAGAGCATGGTGAAAAACGTTGCTTTGCCAACCGCTCATCTCAGTGTAATTTTCTGTAACCAGTGCGGAACATAATCATAAGTTCGATTACAACCACAGGCTTTGGAGATGTGTTTACGATAATAATCACAGACCCTAAATATACGATTACTATTTTAATCGTAATTATAAGAGTGATTGGAATTACACTTGTACACAATTGCAGTTATTTTTTCTGTGATTACATCCGTAATCGTAACCTTTTTGTGATTACAAACTTACATATTACAGGTGTTGGGAGGTGGTTGGTGAAGCTGCCAACACCTGTGACGTAGATGCCCGCCAGGCTCTAGCTGGTATTACTTCGTGGGCGAACATAACGAGTACTGATGATGAGACTTGGTCTCGAAAGCGCTCTGTGAATAAACTTTTCTAATCAGTGAAGGTCCTTTCACAGGAGGCCCGGTGGCCGTGAGTGTTAAGGCGTGAGCACTTTACACTCTGTGCCATAGGTCGTGGGTTCGATTCCCACTATGGGGTAGTGGCTTTTCTACCCCATAGTGGGACGTTAAATTTTAAATAAATAAACACAGAAACAGGTGTTATTATAGTCGTAATTACTGAAAACTGTTGTGATGACAAGTTTAATTATAGAAAAAAAATACGAGTGTAATTGTAACTAAATATTTGATTACAAGTGTAATCGTAATCAGGGTCTGTGATTATAATCGTATTCTTAATCACATCTGGAAAGCCTATGATAGTAATCGTAATCAGGGTCTGTGATTATAATCGTATTCTTAATAACATCTGGAAAGCCTATGATAGTAATCGTAATAAGGGTCTGTGATTATGATCGTATTCTTAATCACATCTGGAAAGCCTATGATAGATAAACTCTGCCAAACGTGCTTGATTTCTTCGCTATTTCTAGGCTCCATTCTGTAAGCACTCTTTGACTTTTAGAAATGGTTACCGGGGAAATGCCTTGATACCGTTCTTCTTGCTTTTTAGGGGAATGTCCTAATACCAGTCTTCTTGCTTACAATGGATTTTCCTCCTTTAGGCAGGGATGGCACACAAATAAAATATTAATTGTTCAGTAACGGGGGGAGCCTATGTTTTCTAGCCTAAACATGATACACGCGATAACTCTGTTCTTAATTATACTGTTTTTAATTATGTTGAGGAATCGTTTGAATGTGCCCAAAGGCTCAAAATTCCAAAGGAAGATATCAGCCACGTACAGAACATAAAAAAGCTGAGGCAGACGTTAAGAGAAAATTCCTTCGATGAATGGGCTAACTCGAAGTGGCAGGGCATTGGAGTCCGACACTTTAAAGACTGTCCCAAGGCCAATAAGTTCATTTATAATAAAGAAGTGTTATCGGGCTCCGAATGGATAAATGCCTTAAAACTTAACATTAATTATGCGCCGCTTCGTGGAGTTCCTGGCATTAGCAGTGAACCAAGGGGTGTTGGTCTCCTTTGTCGCAGATGCGGCTAAGAGAAAGAAACGCCAGCACATGTTCTGGGAAGTTGCGACCACAATATGCTTTTGGTTACACTTCGCCATCACAACGTGAAGCATACACTCATGGAGCTTTTGAATGATAATGGGTATGACTGCTTCGAGGAGGTATATAGCATCGACGATGAAGGCTCCACAAGATATGCTGACATCGTTGCCTATCACGAAAAAACAAAACGCCTCTAATTTTAGACCCAAAAATTCGCTATGAAGGCAACAACGAAAATCAAAATGAAATTGTGAACAAAGAGAAGCAGGCCATCTATGAGAAGTGCATCTCATTTTATAGAGAAAAGTTCCGAGAGACATATAGAAGCCGAGAATTCTCCGTGAAAGGCCTATGGTTCGGCTCCCGAGGCACCATTCCCAAGGAAACTGCTGTATTCTTCCAGGAAATAGGAATCAGCGAGAACATACTAGGAAGAATAGCAGAATCTATTCTCGTAGACTCGCTTGCTATTATTCAAAGCCACATATATGGCTGAAAAATTATAATTTTTTTTGTTTTTGTTTTATTTATTTTTTAATTTAATTATTATTTAACTTTTTGGTATATTTATCAGTAGTATTTTATATAATATCGCTTTTTTTTTCGTTTTGTTGATTTTTATTAATACTTTCATCACTATATTCTCATTTATTTACTTAATTCATATAATGTTTTTATTTTTAGTTATTTATTTATTTATTTTTTTTTTTTATTTAAAATACCTACTAGGTTGATCAACATGTTGTTTACGGAGCAACCCAATTTAGTTGGGCAACCAAACTTTTTGTACAATAAAGTTTTTCCTCCTCCAGATAATCTACATTGCACTGTATTCCAGTACTAGGGACTTTTTAAATATTCAATAAGCCTTATAAGATTGCGGTATATTTTCTCGAGCGAGTCCCCACCGATTATCATTAGTTGTATATTTCTATTACCTTTGTAGACCGTTGTTGTTTAAACTGCATAGTTGACAAAGTTGACAAGTATTGTAATAATGAAATTTTCGGATTTACCGACGACAGAGGAAGCCACATGTAGATAACGAGTTCGCTGCCATTTTATCTGCAATAAAGGACTTCAGTCCTCTTCATATAAACTTATTTTATTACTTGTGTGTGGCTATTAGTAACTGTAGGTTATTTTATTACTTGTGTGTGGCTATTAATAAATGTAGGTTATTTTATTACTTGTGTGTGGCTATTAGTAACTGTAGGTTATTTTATTACTTGTGTGTGGCTATTAGTAACTGTAGGTTATTTTATTACTTGTGTGTGGCTATTAGTAACTGTAGGTTATTTTATTACTTGTGTGTGGCTATTAGTAACTGTAGGTTATTTTATTACTTGTGTGTGGCTATTAGTAACTGTAGATTATTTTATTACTTGTGTGTGGCTATTAGTAACTGTAGGTTATTTTATTACTTGTGTGTGGCTATTAGTAACTGTAGGTTATTTTATTACTTGTGTGTGGCTATTAGTAAATGTAGGTTATTTTATTACTTGTGTGTGGCTATTAGTAACTGTAGGTTATTTTATTACTTGTGTGTGGCTATTAGTAACTGTAGGTTATTTTATTACTTGTGTGTGGCTATTAGTAACTGTAGATTATTTTATTACTTGTGTGTGGCTATTAGTAACTGTAGGTTATTTTATTACTTGTGTGTGGCTATTAGTAACTGTAGGTTATTTTATTACTTGTGTGTGGCTATTAGTAACTGTAGATTATTTTATTACTTGTGTGTGGCTATTAGTAACTGTAGGTTATTTTATTACTTGTGTGTGGCTATTAGTAACTGTAGGTTATTTTATTACTTGTGTGTGGCTATTAGTAACTGTAGATTATTTTATTACTTGTGTGTGGCTATTAGTAACTGTAGGTTATTTTATTACTTGTGTGTGGCTATTAGTAACTGTAGGTTATTTTATTACTTGTGTGTGGCTATTAGTAACTGTAGATTATTTTATTACTTGTGTGTGGCTATTAGTAACTGTAGATTATTTTATTACTTGTGTGTGGCTATTAGTAACTGTAGGTTATTTTATTACTTGTGTGTGGCTATTAGTAACTGTAGGTTATTTTATTACTTGTGTGTGGCTATTAGTAAATGTAGGTTATTTTATTACTTGTGTGTGGCTATTAGTAACTGTAGGTTATTTTATTACTTGTGTGTGGCTATTAGTAACTGTAGGTTATTTTATTACTTGTGTGTGGCTATTAGTAACTGTAGATTATTTTATTACTTGTGTGTGGCTATTAGTAACTGTAGATTATTTTATTACTTGTGTGTGGCTATTAGTAACTGTAGGTTATTTTATTACTTGTGTGTGGCTATTAGTAACTGTAGGTTATTTTATTACTTGTGTGTGGCTATTAGTAAATGTAGGTTATTTTATTACTTGTGTGTGGCTATTAGTAACTGTAGGTTATTTTATTACTTGTGTGTGGCTATTAGTAACTGTAGATTATTTTATTACTTGTGTGTGGCTATTAGTAACTGTAGGTTATTTTATTACTTGTGTGTGGCTATTAGTAACTGTAGGTTATTTTATTACTTGTGTGTGGCTATTAGTAACTGTAGGTTATTTTATTACTTGTGTGTGGCTATTAGTAACTGTAGGTTATTTTATTACTTATGTGTGGCTATTAGTAACTGTAGGTTATTTTTTGAAAAATGTTCGGAATTAAGTGGCCCCTCATTAATGAACAAGTACCAATATTTATTTGTTTTTACTATTTCCCCATGAATGGAGAGAGTGAAGATAACTGTTTGATATATAGTGAATGGTGTGTATGATATATAGTAAGAGGCTGTTCCTGACGACTCGAGGCCAGCTGATTAGCATAATATAGGCTATATCTCGGAGGCACCTTGATTAGCCTTGTTTTACAGGAGATTGCCTATAGACGGGGTAATTATTGGTGCTTAGTAACGGTATACCCTCGGACGGAGGATGGCTACGGTATTTTACCGGTGACGGTGAAAATAACAGCGATTCCTAACTATCGGGCAGTTTTAGCACTTACTGTCTCTCCGTGGAAACATGTAGCAGCACTTCGATGCGTCAAGAATTTCTTAAAAAACCAGTAATAAATTAAAACTGAGCTGCATCCACTTTTTGGGGGATTTGATGAAGGATCAGGGAGATAGTGTTTAATATTTATTAATACATGGCCAAAGTTAAGGCTGAAAACAATTTAGACTATTTCATGAGAAAAACGACCAGAGTATCAGTTAGTTTACTGCCCACAGTCCTGAAGGAAGGGAAGGTGCCGCACGAAAACTGTTTTCTACTTCAAATAAAAATATAGGAAAAAAGACAATCCTTATAGATGTTTACAAATTATATCATGCGGAGGTAAATCTTTTACTCTCCGACAGGCCCAATATGGTTCATAACTTGGTCGGGCGCAATTCATCTGAGAGATCAAGTACCAAAACTTGCATTACATTTCATTGTAATAAGAAAACCATATTACTGTGAGACTCAAATTTAATATAACATTTATTAAAAAGTGTTATTTTATAATAAAAACAAGCTATATAAATATAAAACATTTTTCTACAAATAAATTTGCGACTTAATGAAAGTTTCAGTCAGTTAAATCTTATCATTAAATATTCATTATAATTAGATAGAGACTCATGTAAATTTGTATTTGCAATAATTAAGAATTAAAAGTTATCACTTAAAACACAAGAATATTTGATATTTTGAATAAAAGTTAGATTATCTTGACTCTCTGGTGTTTATATCGTCAAATCGAGGGCATTTGAATCCTTTTAAATTCATAACGAGATGAAACCGGTCCACACACACCCACCCTCCCCCACAATTCGTCCAAGGCTTACTGATTACTCCTAAGTACTCCGAATTTAGGAATAAAAAAAAGTATAAATAAATCCCACGTTCTGGCGCCACTCATCTGGAATATTAGTTCAAGGAAAAAGCTTCTTTAATTTTAAATAATTAAGTCTGTAATTCATAAAAAGTAATATTAAATTGTAATATCACAATTAATTAAGATAAATGTGCCAAAAAAAAAAAAAAAAAAAAATGAAATTAGCTAACTGACATGATCAAGCGCTATTAACCTCGCAGATTCACTGATGGTGTCGGAGAAGTTATTGGATCTTGAGTGAAGGTAGGGTTGGGGATGACGGTGAGAGTTAGGAAGATAGCTCGAAATGCGCCCGACGAAGGGTTAAGATATAGATGGTGTCGGAGAAGTTATTGGATCTTGAGTGAAGGTAGGGTTGGGGATGACGGTGAGAGTTAGGAAGATAGCTCGAAATGCGCCCGACGAAGGGTTAAGATATAGATGGTGTCGGAGAAGTTATTGGATCTTGGTGAAGGTAGGGTTGGGGATGACGGTGAGAGTTAGGAAGATAGCTCGAAATGCGCCCGACGAAGGGTTAAGATATAGATGGTGTCGGAGAAGTTATTGGATCTTGGTGAAGGTAGGGTTGGGGATGACGGTGAGAGTTAGGAAGATAGCTCGAAATGCGCCCGACGAAGGGTTAAGATATAGATGGTGTCGGAGAAGTTATTGGATCTTGGTGAAGGTAGGGTTGGGGATGACGGTGAGAGTTAGGAAGATAGCTCGAAATGCGCCCGACGAAGGGTTAAGATATAGATGGTGTCGGAGAAGTTATTGGATCTTGGTGAAGGTAGGGTTGGGGATGACGGTGAGAGTTAGGAAGATAGCTCGAAATGCGCCCGACGAAGGGTTAAGATATAGATGGTGTCGGAGAAGTTATTGGATCTTGGTGAAGGTAGGGTTGGGGATGACGGTGAGAGTTAGGAAGATAGCTCGAAATGCGCCCGACGAAGGGTTAAGATATAGATGGTGTCGGAGAAGTTATTGGATCTTGGTGAAGGTAGGGTTGGGGATGACGGTGAGAGTTAGGAAGATAGCTCGAAATGCGCCCGACGAAGGGTTAAGATATAGATGGTGTCGGAGAAGTTATTGGATCTTGGTGAAGGTAGGGTTGGGGATGACGGTGAGAGTTAGGAAGATAGCTCGAAATGCGCCCGACGAAGGGTTAAGATATAGATGGTGTCGGAGAAGTTATTGGATCTTGAGTGAAGGTAGGGTTGGGGATGACGGTGAGAGTTAGGAAGATAGCTCGAAATGCGCCCGACGAAGGGTTAAGATATAGATGGTGTCGGAGAAGTTATTGGATCTTGAGTGAAGGTAGGGTTGGGGATGACGGTGAGAGTTAGGAAGATAGCTCGAAATGCGCCCGACGAAGGGTTAAGATATAGATGGTGTCGGAGAAGTTATTGGATCTTGGTGAAGGTAGGGTTGGGGATGACGGTGAGAGTTAGGAAGATAGCTCGAAATGCGCCCGACGAAGGGTTAAGATATAGATGGTGTCGGAGAAGTTATTGGATCTTGGTGAAGGTAGGGTTGGGGATGACGGTGAGAGTTAGGAAGATAGCTCGAAATGCGCCCGACGAAGGGTTAAGATATAGATGGTGTCGGAGAAGTTATTGGATCTTGAGTGAAGGTAGGGTTGGGGATGACGGTGAGAGTTAGGAAGATAGCTCGAAATGCGCCCGACGAAGGGTTAAGATATAGATGGTGTCAGAGAAGTTATTGGATCTTGGTGAAGGTAGGGTTGGGGATGACGGTGAGAGTTAGGAAGATAGCTCGAAATGCGCCCGACGAAGGGTTAAGATATAGATGGTGTCGGAGAAGTTATTGGATCTTGAGTGAAGGTAGGGTTGGGGATGACGGTGAGAGTTAGGAAGATAGCTCGAAATGCGCCCGACGAAGGGTTAAGATATAGATGGTGTCGGAGAAGTTATTGGATCTTGAGTGAAGGTAGGGTTGGGGATGACGGTGAGAGTTAGGAAGATAGCTCGAAATGCGCCCGACGAAGGGTTAAGATATAGATGGTGTCGGAGAAGTTATTGGATCTTGGTGAAGGTAGGGTTGGGGATGACGGTGAGAGTTAGGAAGATAGCTCGAAATGCGCCCGACGAAGGGTTAAGATATAGATGGTGTCGGAGAAGTTATTGGATCTTGGTGAAGGTAGGGTTGGGGATGACGGTGAGAGTTAGGAAGATAGCTCGAAATGCGCCCGACGAAGGGTTAAGATATAGATGGTGTCGGAGAAGTTATTGGATCTTGAGTGAAGGTAGGGTTGGGGATGACGGTGAGAGTTAGGAAGATAGCTCGAAATGCGCCCGACGAAGGGTTAAGATATAGATGGTGTCGGAGAAGTTATTGGATCTTGGTGAAGGTAGGGTTGGGGATGACGGTGAGAGTTAGGAAGATAGCTCGAAATGCGCCCGACGAAGGGTTAAGATATAGATGGTGTCGGAGAAGTTATTGGATCTTGGTGAAGGTAGGGTTGGGGATGACGGTGAGAGTTAGGAAGATAGCTCGAAATGCGCCCGACGAAGGGTTAAGATATAGATGGTGTCGGAGAAGTTATTGGATCTTGGTGAAGGTAGGGTTGGGGATGACGGTGAGAGTTAGGAAGATAGCTCGAAATGCGCCCGACGAAGGGTTAAGATATAGATGGTGTCGGAGAAGTTATTGGATCTTGGTGAAGGTAGGGTTGGGGATGACGGTGAGAGTTAGGAAGATAGCTCGAAATGCGCCCGACGAAGGGTTAAGATATAGATGGTGTCGGAGAAGTTATTGGATCTTGAGTGAAGGTAGGGTTGGGGATGACGGTGAGAGTTAGGAAGATAGCTCGAAATGCGCCCGACGAAGGGTTAAGATATAGATGGTGTCGGAGAAGTTATTGGATCTTGGTGAAGGTAGGGTTGGGGATGACGGTGAGAGTTAGGAAGATAGCTCGAAATGCGCCCGACGAAGGGTTAAGATATAGATGGTGTCGGAGAAGTTATTGGATCTTGGTGAAGGTAGGGTTGGGGATGACGGTGAGAGTTAGGAAGATAGCTCGAAATGCGCCCGACGAAGGGTTAAGATATAGATGGTGTCGGAGAAGTTATTGGATCTTGGTGAAGGTAGGGTTGGGGATGACGGTGAGAGTTAGGAAGATAGCTCGAAATGCGCCCGACGAAGGGTTAAGATATAGATGGTGTCGGAGAAGTTATTGGATCTTGAGTGAAGGTAGGGTTGGGGATGACGGTGAGAGTTAGGAAGATAGCTCGAAATGCGCCCGACGAAGGGTTAAGATATAGATGGTGTCGGAGAAGTTATTGGATCTTGGTGAAGGTAGGGTTGGGGATGACGGTGAGAGTTAGGAAGATAGCTCGAAATGCGCCCGACGAAGGGTTAAGATATAGATGGTGTCGGAGAAGTTATTGGATCTTGGTGAAGGTAGGGTTGGGGATGACGGTGAGAGTTAGGAAGATAGCTCGAAATGCGCCCGACGAAAGGTTAAGATATAGATGGTGTCGGAGAAGTTATTGGATCTTGGTGAAGGTAGGGTTGGGGATGACGGTGAGAGTTAGGAAGATAGCTCGAAATGCGCCCGACGAAGGGTTAAGATATAGATGGTGTCGGAGAAGTTATTGGATCTTGGTGAAGGTAGGGTTGGGGATGACGGTGAGAGTTAGGAAGATAGCTCGAAATGCGCCCGACGAAGGGTTAAGATATAGATGGTGTCGGAGAAGTTATTGGATCTTGAGTGAAGGTAGGGTTGGGGATGACGGTGAGAGTTAGGAAGATAGCTCGAAATGCGCCCGACGAAGGGTTAAGATATAGATGGTGTCGGAGAAGTTATTGGATCTTGAGTGAAGGTAGGGTTGGGGATGACGGTGAGAGTTAGGAAGATAGCTCGAAATGCGCCCGACGAAGGGTTAAGATATAGATGGTGTCGGAGAAGTTATTGGATCTTGGTGAAGGTAGGGTTGGGGATGACGGTGAGAGTTAGGAAGATAGCTCGAAATGCGCCCGACGAAGGGTTAAGATATAGATGGTGTCGGAGAAGTTATTGGATCTTGGTGAAGGTAGGGTTGGGGATGACGGTGAGAGTTAGGAAGATAGCTCGAAATGCGCCCGACGAAGGGTTAAGATATAGATGGTGTCGGAGAAGTTATTGGATCTTGAGTGAAGGTAGGGTTGGGGATGACGGTGAGAGTTAGGAAGATAGCTCGAAATGCGCCCGACGAAGGGTTAAGATATAGATGGTGTCGGAGAAGTTATTGGATCTTGAGTGAAGGTAGGGTTGGGGATGACGGTGAGAGTTAGGAAGATAGCTCGAAATGCGCCCGACGAAGGGTTAAGATATAGATGGTGTCGGAGAAGTTATTGGATCTTGAGTGAAGGTAGGGTTGGGGATGACGGTGAGAGTTAGGAAGATAGCTCGAAATGCGCCCGACGAAGGGTTAAGATATAGATGGTGTCGGAGAAGTTATTGGATCTTGGTGAAGGTAGGGTTGGGGATGACGGTGAGAGTTAGGAAGATAGCTCGAAATGCGCCCGACGAAGGGTTAAGATATAGATGGTGTCGGAGAAGTTATTGGATCTTGAGTGAAGGTAGGGTTGGGGATGACGGTGAGAGTTAGGAAGATAGCTCGAAATGCGCCCGACGAAGGGTTAAGATATAGATGGTGTCGGAGAAGTTATTGGATCTTGGTGAAGGTAGGGTTGGGGATGACGGTGAGAGTTAGGAAGATAGCTCGAAATGCGCCCGACGAAGGGTTAAGATATAGATGGTGTCGGAGAAGTTATTGGATCTTGGTGAAGGTAGGGTTGGGGATGACGGTGAGAGTTAGGAAGATAGCTCGAAATGCGCCCGACGAAGGGTTAAGATATAGATGGTGTCGGAGAAGTTATTGGATCTTGAGTGAAGGTAGGGTTGGGGATGACGGTGAGAGTTAGGAAGATAGCTCGAAATGCGCCCGACGAAGGGTTAAGATATAGATGGTGTCGGAGAAGTTATTGGATCTTGGTGAAGGTAGGGTTGGGGATGACGGTGAGAGTTAGGAAGATAGCTCGAAATGCGCCCGACGAAGGGTTAAGATATAGATGGTGTCGGAGAAGTTATTGGATCTTGAGTGAAGGTAGGGTTGGGGATGACGGTGAGAGTTAGGAAGATAGCTCGAAATGCGCCCGACGAAGGGTTAAGATATAGATGGTGTCGGAGAAGTTATTGGATCTTGAGTGAAGGTAGGGTTGGGGATGACGGTGAGAGTTAGGAAGATAGCTCGAAATGCGCCCGACGAAGGGTTAAGATATAGATGGTGTCGGAGAAGTTATTGGATCTTGAGTGAAGGTAGGGTTGGGGATGACGGTGAGAGTTAGGAAGATAGCTCGAAATGCGCCCGACGAAGGGTTAAGTTATAGATGGTGTCGGAGAAGTTATTGGATCTTGAGTGAAGGTAGGGTTGGGGATGACGGTGAGAGTTAGGAAGATAGCTCGAAATGCGCCCGACGAAGGGTTAAGATATAGATGGTGTCGGAGAAGTTATTGGATCTTGAGTGAAGGTAGGGTTGGGGATGACGGTGAGAGTTAGGAAGATAGCTCGAAATGCGCCCGACGAAGGGTTAAGATATAGATGGTGTCGGAGAAGTTATTGGATCTTGAGTGAAGGTAGGGTTGGGGATGACGGTGAGAGTTAGGAAGATAGCTCGAAATGCGCCCGACGAAGGGTTAAGATATAGATGGTGTCGGAGAAGTTATTGGATCTTGAGTGAAGGTAGGGTTGGGGATGACGGTGAGAGTTAGGAAGATAGCTCGAAATGCGCCCGACGAAGGGTTAAGATATAGATGGTGTCGGAGAAGTTATTGGATCTTGAGTGAAGGTAGGGTTGGGGATGACGGTGAGAGTTAGGAAGATAGCTCGAAATGCGCCCGACGAAGGGTTAAGATATAGATGGTGTCGGAGAAGTTATTGGATCTTGAGTGAAGGTAGGGTTGGGGATGACGGTGAGAGTTAGGAAGATAGCTCGAAATGCGCCCGACGAAGGGTTAAGATATAGATGGTGTCGGAGAAGTTATTGGATCTTGAGTGAAGGTAGGGTTGGGGATGACGGTGAGAGTTAGGAAGATAGCTCGAAATGCGCCCGACGAAGGGTTAAGATATAGATGGTGTCGGAGAAGTTATTGGATCTTGAGTGAAGGTAGGGTTGGGGATGACGGTGAGAGTTAGGAAGATAGCTCGAAATGCGCCCGACGAAGGGTTAAGATATAGATGGTGTCGGAGAAGTTATTGGATCTTGAGTGAAGGTAGGGTTGGGGATGACGGTGAGAGTTAGGAAGATAGCTCGAAATGCGCCCGACGAAGGGTTAAGATATAGATTACGTATATATCTATAAATCATAACTTAATGAAAACCAAGCACTAGCTGAACATATTTTTATTCAATGAATAACATAAAGAAAAATGAATGAAATTCAGTGTACATTTGGAAAACATTGAAAAGGATTATTTTGTTAATGAGGGTATTACAGATACTGAAATAGATAGAGTGATAATTGATATAAATGAGGATTGAAGAACTACAAATCCTAGAACAACAATCAATTTTATTTGGCCTAACACAAGAAAATAATTATACAATTTTTTTTTCAAGTTAATTTTATAATTTTAAAATATCTTGATATAGTCTCTGTTTTATTCGAAACATTTTTATTTGCCCAAGTTTATTAAAGACGGAACTGTTGGAGGCTGGAAGTGTTTGATGATATTTTCGCGCTAGCTTTTCCATATGAGTGAAAAATGGATCAACCTCCAATTCTCTGTGGATCTGGCTGTTCCTTACGAACCAAGGAGCATTGGACACTATTCGAAGTACCTTGTGTTGAAATGTTTGTAGACGTTTTAAGAGTGTGTTACTGTCACCAAGCCAGACCGGGCATGCGTAAGTTAGTACGGGTAGTATTGTAGATTTCTATAGTAGTGTACCACAGGTGTGTTTTAGGGGAGTTTTTCTATTTATTAATGGATAAATTTGTATCAGTCGTGTGTGAGCTTCTTGTAGTTTTTTGTGAATGTAATGTTGTCAAGTTAGTCTTGTGTCTAGATATACTCCGAGATAGCGTATATTCTGGTCTTATGGAGTCCAGAGAATTGAGTGATGACCAATTTTCAGCTCTAGTAAATCTTCATATTGAAATTTTTCTGAGTGGAAAAACTTTACATGAAGATTTAACCGGGTTAATTGCGAGTTTCGAAACCAGGATGGTACCCCATCTGCCGCTTCTTGCAATTGAAGAATCGCTTCGTTCGGGTTGGTCGTCTTGGTGGCGAGGGCTGAGTTCTGTGATAGTAGAATAAGTACTGAGTATAAGTAAGTTCTCTTGAGTATTGTCAAGTTTGTAATATCTACTTTTGTAAGTCCTGAAGGAAATTAAGAGGTCTATGTCCGGATGTTCCTATTCTTTTGCATTTTAATCATAAACGGGATGACGTACCTATTATGTATCATCAATAATAAACAGCTAAAGACCTGAGGATTCGTCTAGTATGATAGGAACTGTGAAAATCTATTTTTTACCACCATCTAGCTATTACCACAGATGTTCAACTTCTACTCCATTTTTCTTAAAACATTGAGTTTGTTACTTAGACCCCATGACCTCTGTGATACTCAATTGACACATCATATTAAAACACAATGAAAAATTAAATTATATTATAGTAAACGCATGACTGAAAAACTTTCCATTGTTAAGGTGACAAGAGACAATATCCCCTGGAGTTTTAGTGCACCGGGAATATAGATCACGCCCTTTCCCGCCAACTACACCTTCTATTTGAAGCAGGTATAGCAACGTGATTTCGTGGGAGCTGTCACTGCCGCCCCTATCAACATTATTTTATTTATTTATTTTATCCAACGCCCCTCGGTGGCGGTTGAGCCATTTGACGACGAGCCTCCCAGTATCGCTTAGTAAGGTCAGGAAGAAGGATGAGTTTGGGACAGGCGAGGAGGTGACTTCCCATCATCCTTCTGCTTGAACATAGAGGCGAAATGTCCAATACTGCTAAGCCCAGCCGTTCCTATCAACAGCTGGCCCGTTACTGTGACTAGAATCACAGCTCCGAGAATACCCATCTCCAATACTGCCTTTCTAGTAGATACTCCTCTAGTAGCCGCTACCTAGTCCTCTTCCGGAGTCCTGTATACCAGCTATAGTCAGAGCGGAATACGGCAAGAAGCTGGACCAAGCCTTGATGCTTCAGCAAGGTGATTTCGTGGGAGCTTTCACTGCCGCCCCTATCAACAGCTGGCCCGTTACTGTGACTAGAATCACAGCTCCGAGAATACCACTCTCCAATACTGCCTTTCTAGTAGATACTTCTCTAGTAGCCGCTACCTAGACCTGTATACCAGCTATAGTCAGAGCAGAATACGGCAAGAAGCTGGACCAAGCCTTGATACTACAGCAAGGTGATTTTGTGGGAGCTGTCACTGGCGTCTCTATCATCAGCTGGCCCGTTACTGTGACTAGAATCACAGCTCCGAGAATGCCACTCACCAATACTGCCTTTCTAGTAGATGCTCCTATAGTAGCCGCTACCTAGTCCTGTTCCGGAGTCCTGTATACCAGCTATAGTCAGTGCGGAATAAGGCAAGAAGCTGGACCAAGCCTTGATGCTATAAATGGTTAGGATCTCTCCGCCCCTATATTCAAGTGGATGTTGCAAGCTCGGGTTTTTAGCAACTCCCTGTCGTTGATATAATAGTTCTTGCCTTAAATAGCATACGTCCCCGTTAGGTATTGGTTCAGCCGGATAGGACAGGTGTACGTACCAGACATTTCTTTTATTCTTCCGTTCATGTATTCTCAGATTGTAATGTATTTTTCAACTTGAAATATTTTGACTTGAGTCAAGTTAGGTTGTAGTATCCGTCGACATAAAGGGTTGTAGCCCACGCGATTTGTACAACAATGCTTCGATCTGATTTAAATATTCAAATCTGCCTTGTGGGTATCATAAAGGCCTTGACTAGATATACGACAACACTGTGTATGTTGGTATCACTGTCTATTTAACCCTGATAGTCCTCTCAAGACCTGAGGTTTGGGCTCCAGCTATCTGCTGAAATAACCAAAATAGTGACACCTATCCTATTAGCTGGCTGCAATCCCCATTATATGAATATAGTTTGCCCCATTATTTGTCAATGATTTAAATGTACTTAGTTTATCTCTATTTGTCAATTCATGAAATATCGTTTGTCGCTTTATACTTCTACAATTTTTTTTGTTTATATAAGGGTAATTTTTGATTTTAACGATGACGATTTGTCCCTATATTCCTAGTGGGTAAAATGGAAGCCATCCCGAAGACGTGATTGCTTCTCCTCACTACATCCCATTTTCTCTCACCTCTTCTATCTCGGGTAGTGGAAGGATATTCCAGCTGGGCAGTGGCACTTTTAGATAGAAAAAAAGGTTCCATTGCGTTTGCGCGAACTTTGAGGGAAATTTCCTTTTCCTGCCTATCATTGGCAAGGTCGAATGAACTGTAAACAATACTTTAACTATCTTATTCAATCTAAAATATTTACATTTCATATTCACTTCATATTGGACGAATTTGAAACTCATTTATTCACACATTTAATATGAATCACATACAGCATATTAAAACATAATGAAATGAGTTATAGTATAGTAATCAAACGACTGGAAACCTCCTAGAGTAACATGGGCCACGCCCTTTGTAGTATTGGATAGATGCAAAAGTCTTGCAGGTTTTATATGCCCAAATCATGCCAGATGGCGACCAATTTCTCTCGCAATGACTCGAGTAGTTTTGCGGAAGTTTTCTTCTAACAAAGCGCTCAGCTGTTGTCACGATCATCAATGAAGGCCTACCTTGTCTTGGACATCAAAATCTCCAAGGCGAAATTTTGGGAATCATCACTACAGTAAACCTTCACTGGTGCTTCCCTCGAACCAAACAATATTCATGTTCCGCGAGGTTTGAGCAGCACAAGTTAAACTAATCTTTGAAGAAAAACAACATTCATAACCATTGTTTGTAATCCATTAACTATATACTTTAGATTCTTTTAGCACTTTCCTCC
Source organism: Gonocerus acuteangulatus (assembly GCA_946811695.1). NCBI lineage: Eukaryota > Metazoa > Arthropoda > Insecta > Hemiptera > Coreidae > Gonocerus > Gonocerus acuteangulatus. Next base: position 112,314,370 of record OX328125.1, on the reverse strand, counting down.
GAAGGAAAGTAGCTATTGAGGTTGCACTCATGACGGAATTTTTGAAAAATTTCTTCAAATCTTTATCTATCCTACCTAGTAGACACCGAAAATGACCCCCGTTAAAATTTATATATATATATATATATATATATATATATATATATATATATATATATATATATGTCTGTTAACACGATAGCGGCCAGAGTTTTTGTTTTTTCGTCACGAAACTTGGTATATAGCATTCAATTAGCAAACGATTGAACGAGTTCGTTAACCACCAAAGTCGGTCCACCGGAAGGGGGGGTTTACCCCGAACCCAAAACACTAATTTGACTATGTCAACCGTAATATTTGTTATATTTCAACGAAACTTGGTATTCGTAGTGGTAATATAGAGAGAAAAGAGAGATATAAAAATGAACTAAATCGGTTCATTAGAAGGGAGGGGTTTACTCCGGACCCACAATACCAATTCACCACTACCAGCCGTGATTTTTGGTATATTTCGACGAAACTCGGTATTCATAGTGGTAATCTACAGGTAAATATGTGTTGTAAAAATAAACTAAATCGGTTCATTAGAAGGGGGGGTTTACTCCGGACCCAAATTCCTAATATACTCATACCGGTCGTAATTTCTGCTGTATTGTAACGAAACGCGGTATTCGTCGTGGGTAACTCGTGAGAAAGATGTGTTGTAAAAATGAGCTGAATCGGTCAATCGGAAAGCGGGGGTTTAATTTGTAATATATTTCAATAGAAAAGCCCGCCAGACGTAGGTTCACAAAGCCGCCGCAAGGAGCGCTTTCTACCACTAGAGTGACTGTATCCTGTTCCTGCGTTAGATCTAAATACGATAATATGAGGTTTTTTGTATTTATTACGTAGTAGTGTAGTAGGTACCATGTGTAAACATAACTCTGGAAGCAAATTAATAATTGATCAGTTACTCATTACAAAATTAAAAGAGAACTATTCACGTTTTTATTTTATTTATGTAGGATATTTTAAGCAAATTGTTCTGGAAAGCAGTCTACACTACCCAAATTCTGAGGAAAGTGCTTAGTTATGCAGCTCCTGCGTGACGGACTTTTTGTTTAGTTGGCAAGGACTTGCCGAAGCAAAATAAATATTCGAAACCTACATTATTTTTGCTGCTACTCATTAATGGAACGGGCTATAGTTCAAATTTCGTTGTGCCTTGACTTTAGCGAAGTATTGATAACAATTTTACATTATCTCTCTGCCTGATAAGCCAAAGCCTTCCCTGCTCCTAAACGACATCAGTTATTAAAGTGGTTCTTGTAAAGTTTTGTTCAGCAAATAGCCGAATATAAGTGACAATTTCCCTCCGTTTGTTGGCGCATGCGGAATTGAACTATTCGGTCTATCCGAGCGGTCTATAGTAGGCCCTGCCTGGGGTGTGAAGGAACGTGGTGGGAGGATTATTATAAATGAGGGATGGGATTATTAGCATGACAATAGGGTGGTGTGGAGGGGGTAATCCCCGCTTAGCTGGATAGTCTGTTCTTATGGAGTCCGTCCTCATCGAGTAGTGACTGTACTCTTGGGGGACTTGAGTTCACACCTCTTACAACAGTCCTACTTACGAAGGAACCACTATCTCTCTGGATGCGACGTATGTCGGTGTCGTTTCTACGATCCGCGTTGCATCGGTACTCATAACATTTCAGCATGGTTGTTGGGTATCGTTGTCGTCGAAATTCTTGTATATGCCAAGTACTAAACCATTTCATAAAACACAAACTCTTCACATTGAACTGAACAGTGAATAAATATAAAATCCTCATGTATAGAGAGATACCGTCATCTTACCGACGTGCAGAACCGTATACAGCTGTTCAGTGCTTCTCACCTATTAGGATTGTTGTGAAACCTAAATTTCCCGAACCCCACGCCAAAAGCTTTGTTTTGCTCTCCCCCTCCCCCTACAAGGAGCTAAGAAATGGAATTTTACTTTGACTTATTCTCTGGTAAATCGTAGAACTTACCATGGTTGAACGGTGCGTTAGAACAGGAAGTAGGACAAACCATACTGGTTTCCCGTAACGTAACGTACACCCCCTGACAAAACTGATGTTTGTTTGGGCCCCAACGTGTTCCCAAATTTCTCTTGCCTTGGCTGAAGAGTTGTAAGCATGATGTAAAATAGCTCGCTGTTCTTGGACCGTTGTTGCCATGCTTTTCTTTTGGCCATAATCATTACCCAGCCTAAGGAGATTCCTAATAAGATGCCTACTTCTATTTAAAGTTTGAGCCATTTTAGATCCAATTTTTATCCCTCAATGTTTTAATCGCGTTCTTTTCACTCTCAGGCAACACTTTTCCTGTAGGTATTACTTAATCAAATTTAATTAGACCCGCCGATTGAATTTATGAATGTAATGTTCGCTAAAACTGTTCCTAGAGCAAGATTTAGATAAGAATTGAGTGGCTGGCCTATACTTTTGTAGCGCCTAAATATTTACATTTGAGCTAATCCTTAGGCAAGAAGGATCAGGACTCATTACAGAAATGCTTTGGCTTAAATATAACATTAAATAATGACAAAAACTAACATAATATAGGGTGGCCTATACCTTTGTCAGGGGTTGTCAGTTATTTACTATGCACTAGTGACAAGTATAGGTAAAAGCCGTAAGTATAAGTGAATAGAAATGGTTTATATTTACTAAGCTACAAGTGAGCTCCAACACCATCAATCTTCTACGCATTTGCCTCTTGTCACATCGTGTAAACAGCCCAAACAGTGCTTAGTGATATGTTTGGTAGTGACACCCTTGTCCACTACACGTGAACGAATTCTTGGCAGCAAGGCATCTATAATAAACTAGGCATTACAGGGGCGTAAATCGTATACAGCTGTTCAGTGCCTCTGATGGTAACCCTATCACTCAATAAGCTGCGCAAGCCTAATTCAATACGCACATAATATTGTTGCATTGTTAGGCTGTTCGTATATTTCTTTAAATATCACGGAATCTTAGAAGGTTGAATTATTCAGAGAGTTTAATAAATGTACTACATATTAGGAAAATTGGCTTCCATACTTTGGACGATGTCAAACATCGCTAGAATCTTCCCTTTGAACGTCTTTATCTCTGATTTTCTTTATTGGCGTGTTTTTTTATTTTTTATTTTATTTTTATTTTTTTTAACGGCGCATCAACTATTTGGCTATTAGCGCCGGGCTGTCTACAGGTTACCACCCTTTTATAATGCCAACAGCACGTGGTCAGTCACCCATTCAGGTACTGACCACGCCCGACGTTGCTTTACTTCGGTGATCTACGGGAACCGGTGCATTCAACTTTTTTTTTTTAATTATCTGGCCAGTGAAAAGACTTTACCAATGTTACAATTCGCAAAAAAATTCTCGGGTTCCGATACTGTCTCTTACTAGCCGAGTGCGTTTAGATCTACGATCTAAGCCTCGTGAACTGGTTCATTCATTCGTTTTATACTCGGAATTCCCAAATATACAGACAACTCTCGATAAGTCCCATCGTCAAGGGATGGTGAATAATTCTTCCACCTACCTACATATACAGTAGAATCTCTCATATCCGACCTTCCCATAACCGACTCCTCCCAATGTCCGACCGTCTTTGATTCACCGTACTTAACAAAAGTTGAGAAGAAATCGACTCGGATGAAAGACGAAACCACCAGTGACGACGTAGTGAGTCTTTCTGCTGCTAAGGACGCCTTCGATGTAGCGGTGAAATACGTCGAGCAGCATCCGAATGCAACCCCAATGGATGTATTGTGGGCAAAAAGTTGTATATAGTTGAGGGACACTTCCGCAAAGTCAAGATTAACAAAATGAAAAAAAAATAACTGAATTCTTTAAATAAAGTTGGCTTAAATTTTGTTTCACAATTACAATAAAGTTGTATTACAGTATGCACTTCACATTATAGCTATTTTTATAACTTTGAAAGGTTTTTTTTTTTTTTTTTTTTTTGTTTCTCCCGATATCCGACCTTTTGGCCGTTCCGACCATGGCCCGGTCCCGTCATGGTCGGATATGAGAGGTTCTACTGTATAGCCAATTGACAAGAAACGGCTAATTCAACTCTATGTGCACCTCACCACAGTTCATTCAGTTACTGTAATAAAATAACCTCCACATTTTTTTTTTTTTTTTGTAGATTGTTTCTCCTTGATTGTTTTTTTATTTTTATTATATTTTTTTTTAATATGTAAATAGTAATACAGTATCCTTAACTGGCGTAGGATAACAACATATCTATGAACAGCATATAGCTACTAAGTGACTTGATGCAATTCACCCCAAAGTGGTGCATCGTTAAACAAAATAAATAAATAAAAAAATCTAGTAATGAGAATGTTGTAAGTTGTAAGAGTGTTTATCCTGCCTGGTTTTATATAACACTAGCTTTTACCCAGTGTGCCATGCTACACCTACTTTCTACCCGTATCAAGATCTACCTGTATACCAAGTTACGTCAAAATCGGTCTGAATTTTTTTCTCACTGTCAATTAATTCATAAAGCAGCCGGCAGAGGCCAGCACCACAGCAATTCATAAAACAGCCGACAGAGGCCAGCACCACAGCCTGCGAGTAGATAGCTCTTATCAAAGGAAGGCCAGCACTCCTTAGTTAGACAGTGACTGTTGATATGCAATTGTAATAAACTGCATTACATGATTATATAATGATGTAAAGACATCAATGAGTTCGAGTTTAAGACACTATTCAAAAAGGCCGTCAGAATCAGAATAGTTCGGTGTAGCCAATTTTTCTTCAACAAAACTTTTGACCAAATTTTGAAATTTGACAATTTTGACCTAGCCTAGGAGATTTCCCGTATGCTAAGTTTGGTCAAAATCGGTCAAACGGTGTAGGTTTGTATAAGGAACAAACAGACAGACACGTGATTTATATATATATATATATATATATATATATATATATATATATATATATACACACTAGAACACAGGTAGATGTCGAGAGAGTATCGTTGTCCTGTAACATACCTTCATCGTGGCTAGGTCCGCTCTTCCAACTATGGCAGCCTGCTCCATCTGCTTTCTAGTCTACAGGATCTAGTCTCACAATCTCTCAGCTAGTAATACTTAGCAATTCAACAATCATATACTTACAGGTTAATCAAATATTTATTTAATGTATTTTCTACGTTCGGATTCATATTTTTGGTTAGTGAGAGAGCTTATATCTTCAACGGGTCCTCTCCATCCTGCTGTATTTGCTGGATTCCTCTCCAGTTTCATTAGGCTATTTTTGCGTCCTTTGTAATAGCCAATATAAACAGCCTGATGAAGCTGGAGAGGAAACCAGCGAAATATAGCGAGATGGAGATGTGTAGCGCTCGAGAAAGGAAACGTCTCACCGACCAGGTATATATACAAAATTCTTCTGTCAGTTGGTTTGTTTGTAATAGAACTCCTGCTAAACCAGTTATATCGTATCTTCGATACAAATGCTAAGTATCGAATGTGTGATAAAACGCATTTTTCTTTTTCGATCTATATTGATTGCTGTTGGACTGATGTACGTTGTTGCGAACTCTCGAAAATTTAAAAAAAAAAAATACAAAACAAAAAAATTAAGCCTAATTAAAGTTAGATGTATATAGAGTAATTGGGTCTTTTTGTGAAGACCACATCCAGTTACTTTTGAAGTAGCAGTAATGATTTATAACAGTTACTCGTACTCGCTGATAAGCTTACTGATTAGCTTATAGGTTCTTTGCTGGTTATCTACTACTTCTTGACTCGTTATCTGACGGTTATAATTCATATTAGATAATGGCAAGCAATATTTATTAATAAAAAGGTTAATATGATCAAAATCAATTCTCTCAACTATGAAATAAGTTATTAAGCATTAAAGTTGACTGTTTTGAAGGTTATGAAGGATAACAAACAATGATATTTGTAAACAAACATATTTTATTCCTTTTCTGTCTCTCTCTCTTTTTTGGATATTTTACATTTATTAGGCATTACATGCTATCCGTTTCCGCTCGCTCAAGAAGATATCAAAACCCTAGTCAATCCAACTCGCAATTAATAGAATTATATTAATTGTAGAGACTCTAGTCTATCCAACTCGCTAAAATTAATAGGATTCCATTAATTTTTCCGAGTAAGAAACCAATCCCTTTTACTTTGTCAGGAACATCGCGAACTAATTGTAAAAGACTCATTTTTCTCACTAACATAAGCAGAGCTTTTTCATAAGCAAAAGCTAATTCACTGTTGAAGGTTACTTTACTCCCAGCAAGAACCAATGCAATTGGTCATCGGAATCCTCCAATAGGACGGCAAAGGAGTTATGCGCATGCGCTAAATCACTGATACAATCACTACTGCTACTTCAAAAGTAACTGGATGTGGTCTTCGCAAAAAGACCCGAGTAATCTCTAAGGTACCAATCTACTATTCACATTCTATACTTTGCACTTGTATCGACTATATTGCCTGTAAATGTTGGTGACTATATTGCCTGTAAATGTTGGTGACTATATTGCCTGTAAATGTTGGTGACTATATTGCCTGTAAATGTTGGTGACTATATTGCCTGTAAATGTTGGTGACTATATTGCTTGTAAACGTTGGTGACTATATTGCCTGTAAATGTTGGTGACTATATTGTCTGTAAATGTTGGTGACTATATTGCCTGTAAATGTTGGTGACTATGAAATGACTTTTCAAATTCAAAACAAGGTATCATTTTACTGGAAATTTATTTTTACATTTTAATAAATAAAAATAAGATAGCTGTGGAATTGATGAGATATAAATGGATTGATTATGCTACTAACCAACATTATGCTGTCAACTGTCCAACGGATTTATTAAATTCTCTGGAATTGCCCGGATTGACACCTCATAATCGGCAATTAGAAATCGTATCGGTAATAATGTTGTTGTCAAATATTACTACCGCCACCAGTCCACGTCTTTCTAATGACACCCGAATTGCGGTAAAACATTTAATGAACCTTATCGAAGCCTTAGTTTATAAAATGAAGGCTAAGATGTTTTGATTCCGAAAGACATGCCATTCTACTTTAAACGGTTATAATTTTCAGTGCGAAGAGCATTTGCCTTTTCGATAACTAAATCGTTAGGGTTGTTACTGAGAGTTTGTGGCATCAATCTTGAAAATACCTGTTAGCACTTTCCTCCGAAGGAAAGTAGCTATTGAGGTTGGACTCATGACGGAATTTTTGAAACATTTCTTCAAATCTTTATCGATCCTACCTAGTAGACACCGAAAATGACCCCCGTTAAAATTATATATATATATATATATATATATATATATATATATATATATATATATATATATATATATATATATATATATATATATATATATGTGTGTGTGTCTGTTAACACGATAGCGGCAAGAGTTTTTGTTTTTTCGTCACGAAACTTGGTATATAGCATTCAATTAGCAAACGATTGAACGAGTTCGTTAACCACCAAAGTCGGTCCACCGGAAGGGGGGGTTTACCCCGAACCCAAAACACTTATTTGGCTATGTCAGCCGTAATATTTGTTATATTTCAACGAAACTTGGTATTCGTAGTGTTAATATAGAGAGAAAAGTGAGATATAAAAATGAACTAAATCGGTTCATTAGAAGGGGGGGTTTACTCCGGACCCACAATACCAATTCGCCACTACCAGCCGTGATTTTTGGTATATTTCGACGAAACTCGGTATTCGTAGTGCTAATCCACAGGTAAATATGTGTTGTAAAAATAAACGAAATCGGTTCATTAGGAGGGGGGGGGTTTACTCCGGACCCACAATACCAATTCGCCACTACCAGCCGTGATTTTTGGTATATTTCGACGAAACTCGGTATTCGTAGTGGTAATCTACAGGTAAATATGTGTTGTAAAAATAAACTAAATCGGTTCATTAGAAGGGGGGGTTTACTCCGGACCCAAATTCCTAATATACTCATACCGGTCGTAATTTCTGCTGTATTGTATCGAAACGCTGTATACGTCGTGGGTAACTCATGAGAAAGAAGTGTTGTAAAAATGAGCTGAATCGCTCAATCGGAAAGCGGGGGTTTAATTTGTAATATATTTGAATAGAAAAGCCGGCAGACGTAGGTTCACAAAGCCGCCGCAAGGAGCGCTTTCTACCACTAGAGTGACTGTATCCTGTTCCTGCGTTAGATCAAAATACGATAATATGAGGATTTTTGTATTTATTACGTAGTGTAGTAGGTACCATGTGTAAACATAACTCTGGATGCAAATTAATAATTGATCAGTTACTCATTACAAAATGAGAACTGTTCACGTTTTTATTTTATTTATGTAGGATATTTTAAGCAAATTGTTCTGGAAAGCAGTCTACACTACCCAAATTCTGAGGAAAGTGCTTAGTTATGCAGCTCCTGCGTGACGGACTTTTTTTTCACATGACCAGCTGTATGTCGCCTGTTCCCGTGTCGGAATACCAACAAAACTTTATATATATAATTTTTTTACTTTACAAACCCTTCCTTATCTTCTTATAAGGTAGAAATAAAATGCTGTGAAAATATGTTGTATTATAATTAATCCTTGTTTTGATTGTTTTTACAATAGAAATCAAATATTTTCCGCAGGTTTTTTTTTTTATTTTATAATCTCTGATCGAAATTCCTTAGAAATCTCTGTAAATCTGTGGATTTTATTGAGTTTAGTTAACAGATAATATGGGGTTGGATTTGGTTATGTAAAGTCAAAATATTAATCTGATATGTAGAGAATTATGTTATTATTATTTGCTGTACATATTTTATTATGGATAGTGTAAATGTTTTGCCAATTTTGGAGTTATGCTAAAAAAAATTCTTACTCTGATACACATACAAGAAGCAAAAGCGGTTTTGGTGGAATCTTGCACCTGACGATTATTTTCGTTATTGTCACCATATTAGGCAAAGTTTCATAAATACGTGAGGAAATAATACGAAATTATTGATTTTTTTTAACGTGTTTACACTATCAGCTGACGTACAATATACCACTTGTTACGCAGCGTGGGTGTATATAAGGGGATGCTGAGGAGGCTACGCCCTCCCCCCTAAGTTGGTAAACATGTGTCATAATTGCCTTAAAAAAAATAAAATAAGATCACTTAGTTCATATTATATATTTATGTAATAGCGTTTTAATTGGCCAAGTTCTAAATTGTTAGTGTTCCATACCCTGGAAATGCTACCCCCCCCCCTCCCGAAATTGTTTTTCTATATAAATTCTCAGTTTTATTGCATAAGTAATCATTATAAAAGTTTTCATGCCAATGCCTAGTTCTTTAGCACCTAAACCAAAACCACAACACTAGGACCTGGTTTCGGCGAGTAACTGGATCCTGTACGATCTTTAATTAACGGCCTTATTCAAAGTCCATACAACTCTAGACACACACGCAACTATACCAATAGCACTAACGTATCTGTCCTTCGTTTGGGCTAGGAAACAATTTATACGTTTTTCGTTTAGATGTATGTCAGTCGTCTTGAAAATGCGACTCAATCCTTAATTTTGATAATTGAGAAGATATGGTCGACCGTTCGGAAGTAGGAAGCGTTGATCGTCGGGGTTTCGGTCAGTGTTCTTATTCAATAAAACACATTTTATTTGCTAAAATGTATATTTATTGCCGCCAACGTTTCGGCTTGCTATACAAGCCATCTTCAGGGCTGTAAAAACATATATGGTATAACAATCGTAAGGACAGAAACAATAACAAAAAACAACAAAAAAAAGGCTAGAAACATTAACATTAATATGAGTACCTATATGCTTGAAAATATAAATATAAATATATATATATATATATATATATATATATATATATATATATATATATATAAAGTATAATAATAGCAATATAAATAAATATACCTGTATAGTGACATACCTATTGCTAGAAACATTAACATAAATATGAGTACCTATAAGCTTGAAAATATAAATATAAATATATATATATATATATATATATATATATATATATATATATATATATATATGTATATATATATATATATATATATATATATATGTATATATATATATATACATATAGTATAATAATAGCAATATAAATAAATATACATGTATATGGCTGAAGTGCTGTTTTATCTTAATTTTGATACATTAAATCTTTATAAATAAATCCTGTTCCAATGAAAAGGCATCAGGCCTATCTTGGATAGAATAGGGTGGTAACCTATAGATAACCCTTTCCAAAATTCCTAGTTAATAATAAATGGACTTTAAATAGATAACCCTTTCCAAAATTCCTAGTTAATAATAAATGGACTTTAAATAGATAACCCTTTCCAAAATTCCTAGTTAATAATAAATGGACTTTAAATAGATAACCCTTTCCAAAATTCCTAGTTAATAATAAATGGACTTTAAATAGATAACCCTTTCCAAAATTCCTAGTTAATAATAAATGGACTTTAAATAGATAACCCTTTCCAAAATTCCTAGTTAATAATAAATGGACTTTAAATAGATAACCCTTTCCAAAATTCCTAGTTAATAATAAATGGACTTTAAATAGATAACCCTTTCCAAAATTCCTAGTTAATAATAAATGGACTTTAAATAGATAACCCTTTCCAAAATTCCTAGTTAATAATAAATGGACTTTAAATAGATAACCCTTTCCAAAATTCCTAAATAATAATAAATGGACTTTAAATAGATAACCCTTTCCAAAATTCCTAGTTAATAATAAATGGACTTTAAATAGATAACCCTTTCCAAAATTCCTAGTTAATAATAAATGGACTTTAAATAGATAACCCTTTCCAAAATTCCTAAATAATAATAAATGGACTTTAAATAGATAACCCTTTCCAAAATTCCTAGTTAATAATAAATGGACTTTAAATAGATAACCCTTTCCAAAATTCCTAAATAATAATAAATGGACTTTAAATAGATAACCCTTTCCAAAATTCCTAGTTAATAATAAATGGACTTTAAAATTTTAATAAATAAATCATGTTCCATAAAATGCTTTCAAAACCAATTCCTGGTTTCTTAGAATACTTATCTCAATTTCTGGTTTCTTAGTGAGCTTATCGTCCGAGATAAAACCACAAATGAAAATCATTATTTCTACGACTTGAGGATTTTTCAATGTCTTGAAACTTCCTAAGATTGGTAGTAATTATAGAGGAATTGATTTAACCCCCATTGAATCTTATGACGTTCGGAGTAGGGTATAATAGTTATCGTCCAAAGATGGAAGGCGCAACAATGTCTAGATGGTTGAATCTTATGACGTTCGGAGTAGGGTATAATAGTTATCGTCCAAAGATGGAAGGCGCAACAATGTCTAGATGGTTGAATCTTATGACGTTCGGAGTAGGGTATAATAGTTATCGTCCAAAGATGGAAGGCGCAACAATGTCTAGATGGTTGAATCTTATGACGTTCGGAGTAGGGTATAATAGTTATCGTCCAAAGATGGAAGGCGCAACAATGTCTAGATGGTTGAATCTTATGACGTTCGGAGTAGGGTGTAATAGTTATCGTCCAAAGATGGAAGGCGCAACAATGTCTAGATGGTTGAATCTTATGACGTTCGGAGTAGGGTATAATAGTTATCGTCCAAAGATGGAAGGCGCAACAATGTCTAGATGGTTGAATCTTATGACGTTCGGAGTAGGGTATAATAGTTATCGTCCAAAGATGGAAGGCGCAACAATGTCTAGATGGTTGAATCATTAGAACAACCTGGTCTGAAGATTATACATTCGTCTGGAAATGGTTTATTAACTCTTGCAGGCATCTCTTCAGGCTCGGGCACAGAGGACGCGATCTGTATAGCGGCGGGCAGCGATATCTGACCGACGTTGGGAGGCGATCTATTTGTATTAAACAGCACTTCAGCTCCGTCAAATAGAGGACGATCTGTCGATGCGAGCTTGTATTTATCGCTTTGCCGGGCGATACGGTTGTAAAAAATTACAGATTTATCGCGGGATAAAAGGAGTGAAGAAACTAAATTACTCATTGAAAATCTAATGTTTTGAGATTCTATTTAAATTAAGAACTATATTGCTCACAAAGATATCGCGTCCCATGTGATGTCCCCTTATTGTAGATCGCCGCGCGAACCTTGGATCGTTGCCCGCCGCGATACAGATCGAGTCCTTTGTCCCCGCGCCTTAGGGCTTACCTTCCTAATCGCTTGGAGAAGCACGATATGATTGGCATGGAAGGTTCATAGCATTATGTAAATTTTGGTGTGCCTTTATTGAACAATGCCGAGTTTTTTTTTTTTTTTTTTTTTTTTTTTTTTTTTTTTTTTTTTTTTTTTTTGTCTAATAACTCCGAAATTTCTGAAGGAACGATTAAAGAACTTGTGTTAGTTTGTAATTAGTGCAAGGATCTTCTTTATGATTATATTTAAGGGATAATTATCGTGGCGAGGAATCGGTTATGGAGATTGGCGATGAGAATGTCGTTAGGTTGATGGTGGTACTTGTGAAATAATCGTCCATTGGAGGATGGTTATATATCCTCTGAAATGACACAAATAAGTGGGGCTTAAACTGGGCGGCCATTACTCCCGCTATTAGCAGACTGTAATTCGACAGGGTGGCTGTTCTCTTCTACCTGCTCCCAGCCCCTAACAGGTTGTATTTAGCTAAAGCTCTCTCTCCCTCTGCTCGTGGATGGTATATATATATATATATATATATATATATATATATATATATACAACTCTTTAGGATATCTGTACAGTCCAGGCAAAGAATGCTCAAAAACAGCTGTAGATGCAACAAAATTTTAGACTCCATAACTTTGTCTGAACTAGTTAGAAGGTGAACATATCAAAAGTCCTCGCCCATAGCCTTCGACCCGGGGGAAGCGCGGTTTAGAAGTTCCCATTTCCGGGTTTTTGCTTATATCTCGGAAACCCTGCGTCCTAGCGACATGACTATTCTATAACAAATGAAAGATGATTAAATTTCCTACAAGTTCTATTCAATCAAGTATCCCGAAATATCTTTAGTTTTCGAAATATCTGCTCTTGAATGTCTGTAATTTTGGGGGGAAACACACTTTTTGATCTTTTTGGCCAGATAACTATTCAACGATGAACCCAAAAAGTAAATTATGTTATGGGGTTGTTGAGCAATACATTCCCTTCTATAATATATATATGTTGCTATGTTCACCTCATACCTAGCCGAAACAAAGTTATGAATAACTGTTCGTTCCCTGGACTGTACAACACTTTAGGATATCGTAGGCCATGTTCGTCCTTCCTGGGTAGTGTTGTGTTGTCGGGTCGAATAGTACAATGGTAGACGGAGAGTTGAATGCCTTGCAGGGTGTCTAAAGCTGCACCTACATTGGAACCGATCAGATCCGATCCAATCCGATTTCCATTGACCGACAACGGCCGACCTGACTGTACAACTCTTTAGGATATCGTAGGCCATGTTCGTCCTTCCTGGGTAGTGTTGTGTTGTCAGGTCGAATAGTACAATGGTAGACGGAGAGTTGAATGCCTTGCAGGGTGTCTAAAGCTGCACCTACATTGGAACCGATCAGATCCGATCCAATCCGATTTCCATTGACCGACAACGGCCGACCTGACTGTACAACTCTTTAGGATATCGTAGGCCATGTTCGTCCTTCCTGGGTAGTGTTGTGTTGCCGGGTCGAATAGTACAATGGTAGACGGAGAGTTGAATGCCTTGCAGGGTGTCTAAAGCTGCACCTATATTGGAACCGATCAGATCCGATCCAATCCGATTTCCTTTGACCGACAACGGCCGACCTGACTGCCTACATTGGTCCGGACCCGATCCGATCTAGTCTCAGCTCATCGGTAATGACCTCGTAGTGAAGTGAAAATGAGTGATTACTTTAATAAATACCACCTAATAAGCATAGAAACCTTCCATTAGGTTGAATATTGGAGGTATGAAGGAAGAGTTGAGAGGCCAATCAATCTTCTGGAACCTTATCAGTCCTGAAAAAATAAATCTTAGTGTAACAGTTAATTTTTAACAGTTACACTACGATAAGAGATGCATTAGTATTCATATTTTAAAATTATTTATAAGAAAGGTGGCTAGAAGGTTATAAACATTGGAGGGTTATAAACATCTTTCCGCGTAATTTAATAAACAAGGGAAACAAAAAACAAAAATGTGAATTGGAGGGTTCAGAGCAGAGTTGGGCAAACGTTAGCGCGCGCTAAAAGCTGATACCTCTCCGCTAATTTAGCGAAACTGTAGAAAGCCAGCGCTAATAATTAGCGGTTAGCGGCGGCAGTGCGCTAACCGCTAATCTATTTATGAAATATCGTAATTGCTAATAGCTTAAGCTATAGTTACAACTTGTAACTATAGCAATTACGATATTTCATAAATAGATTAGCGGTTAGCGCACTGCCGCCGCTAACCGCTAATTATTAGCGCTGGCTTTCTACAGTTTCGCTAAATTAGCGGAGAGGTATCAGCTTTTAGCGCGCGCTAACGTTTGCCCAACTCTGGTTCAGAGCACAACTAGACAAAGTCTATGTTATACAGTTTTTAGAAAATGATTATTATGCGTTTTAATTGCAGAAATGTTGTATAAATCCTATTGACCAGTAAGTCGTAAAAAGATTTGAACCTAAACACTGGCATTATTTACGTACAACCTTTTTCATTAAATAGTTACAACCTTATCTTACTATGCTCTGAAAGCAAATAAGAATGTCTTCCGGATGTGTAGCAAGAACTGCTACAAGTGACAAAATAATGAAGTTTGGACTTAGTCTCCTGTAGCACTGAAAAGAGCCATTTTAGTAATACTCTTAAATTCCATTTCAACATAACATTTCAGAAATGGACTTGGTCTACTTCTGCTCTGAACCCTCCAATTGACAAAGGTGTTCTAATTTTAATGTGTTAAATGCATCGAAATCGGTTAAGATGTAGAGGCTGTAGGCGTTTTTGAAACACTATCTGTCGTTTGGCGCCATTTTACGTCTTCGGTCTAGAAACATACTAGTTTAAACGGCCGAGAATCGGTGGCCATCGGGTCGGGTCGGGACCAATGTAGGCACATCCAAAGAGATGCATGTGTTTGTTTTTCTTCCGACAGTCGGTAACTGTCGGATCGGGACCAATGTAGGTGCCGCCTAAAGCAATGTCCTGAGTTGGATTTTCCGAGTTTTGTTACGCCTCGAATCCACTAGCGAGGAGAGTTGAACGCCTCGGAGCCCGATAGTAGATTTCTTGGGGGGTGGTTGAAGGAATTGCCTGAGGTGCATGCTAGGTGTGGAGGGAGGAGCGTGGTCCTCACGCCTCTTGTAATGGCTTTTTAATAAATAAAGCAAAAAAAGGAGCGGGTTGGAGCGGCCGCTCTGGCGCCGAGATAAAAAACTACCCTCCCTCTCCCTCTCTTTCTCCCTCTCTCTCCCCCTCTCTCTCTCTCTCCCCCTCTCTCTCTCCCTCTCTCTCTCTCCCTCTCCCTCTCTCATCCTCCCGCGGCACCACGCTCCACCTCGATCTGCATCCTCGACACTTCCTTAGTCTCTGTCTCGTCCCATACCACACGGCGCAAGGTCCTACTTCAACCGTATACGGTGCAAACTTTCTTGCCTCTAGTATACAACGCACTATGCAATAAAGCTGCTTTTTGGCCTATGAACTTCCTCTGTAGGCAGGTCCACATCCTCGCTTATATCGTTTTTTTCTAAAGAAATAAACCAATTTACTCAGCCATGCTGGGATTTGAACCAACATCTTCTCGTTTTGGCAGTATCTTGCCTACTAGGCTACTCATCTTCTTATCACTGCGTGCGAAGCTAATTCGTCTGATTAAAGGAGCCGGAGCTTCAAATAGACAACAAAGAGTTCTATGAATCTGAAACTAGAATATATGTTTGTCTCGTCCTCGTACCTTCTACAGTAGGTACCAAAACGTAGAATTAGATTTAACAATCCCTTATGGTAGAAACACACATGCAGCTTTTTGGAGCGCAAGAATCAATTCCATGCAATCCACAAACAGCGGAGCTGAGCGTTTTACTCCGGAAAAACCCCTTTTTTTCGAGCGTTTGGGTGCGCACGATCCCACTGTAATGTTGATCATTGGGAGAAAATAAACCTTAATTTTGGAGTTTGATTGTATTGTTAGTACCAAATAAAAAATTAGATAATACAGAGGAAGGTATCACACCGTCTTACTGGCAAATTACCTCGCCAGGCTGGGATTAGTATGAAGTACTTTTGCTCTTTATTGACCAAACCACCATTCACAATATGACAAGTTAAGGTTTGTAAACAAGCCAAAGATTCCTAATTATTATTATTATTATCATTTTAAGATTTTGAACAAAGTTTACTTCTTTCAGTCTTGACTTTGATATATGAAAGATGTTTAACCATGATCACTTGGATTCCGCAGAGTATAAACTTTCATCAGTGCTTTAATAAAGCCCGATGATCTTAGACAGCTTTATAGAATAAATCTTCAAAATATGAGTGGCTTATATTTATGAAGGTTTAATACCTCATAACCACGGATGCTATTCTCGGAGGTTAAACCCGAAATCCTGGGAATTAAAGGCCAATACAGAGGATACTTCATACCGAGAATATTATTCCATCAATGTTGACATTTATCGCCTGAACACAATATTGGAACATTATTGTAGGAAAATAGATAGATCATAGGTAGGATAGTAGGATCAGCTACTTCGAAAACCATCAAACAACATAATATATATATATATATATATATATATATATATATATATATATATATATTTTTATAAATATAATTTTGATTTTGAAAACAATAGCACATTGGTGCCAACGGCCATAGCCACGTTGAATTCACCGGTTCCCGTTGATCACCGAAGTTAAGCAACGTCGGGCGTGGTCAGTAGCTGAATGGGTGACCGACCACGTGCTGTTGGCATTATAAAAGGGTGGCAATCTGTAGATAGCCCGGCGCTAATCGCCAAGTTGTAGAAACACTGTAAAAAAAAAAAAAAAAAAAAAAAAAAAAAAAAAAAAAAAAAAAAAAAAAAAAAATAGCACATTGGTAAAGAATGAAAAGAAATATTCACATCATAACAAATAAAAAAAAAAGTCCGACTCGCAGGAACTGCGTCATCTTAGCGCGGTTCCATTCATATCCCTAGTGTTATTTTGTAGACTTAGAATAGAAACAGTTATTACTTTGTTTGGATCATTCCTAATGTAAACAAATATAAAAAAAAAAAACAAAAAAAAACATGATTTTCGGCTAGGGATGAAACTATCCTAAGCAGAAATTACTCTTTCTGCCGTCCCAAGTTTCGGTCTACGAAGACTCTTCTACGAATATATTTCTAATTTACTTAACTTGCAGTGCAAACATATCCATTTTACTTTTAAATGCAATTAAACAAAATAAAATTGTACATGAAAATGAGAAAGTAGTGTTATTTTTTATTGAACTACGGCCACATTCAACCACAAAATATAATTATATTTCTAGTATAGAATTTGGCTGCATGACTTCCTACAGGTAAAGGTAACTGT
This sequence comes from Gonocerus acuteangulatus, assembly GCA_946811695.1. Lineage (NCBI taxonomy): Eukaryota > Metazoa > Arthropoda > Insecta > Hemiptera > Coreidae > Gonocerus > Gonocerus acuteangulatus. The sequence goes on along the minus strand of OX328125.1, from coordinate 112,296,785 downwards.
CAGCTGTCCTAGAATGCTTGATGAGAACAATGAATCTTGATTTATGAAGTGCAATAAAAGCCTACCTGAACCGGCCTACTACCTCGACCCGGACTGACTCTACACAGAGAATATTTACGTTTTCAGTTCTGTTACAGGTTCAAAGAATTTGTATTTATTCCCCTGTTTTATTGAGAAATACATCCTCCTCCTAGAAGCAATAACAAAATAACAAGAAATATAAACAGACAAAAAGAACCGTATAAATAAACGAAATCAATTATCGTTTATCAAACTTCTAAGTTATATGTACTTATTTCTCCGTTTGACATCGCCTAATCAAAACTTTCTTCAGAACCTGTTTTCTAGAGCATTTAGTAAGCTTTCGAATGGAAACCATCCGTTTACCAAGATTCTCAACCGTTTTCGAGATATTAAGGAAAGTATACGAAGTTTCCAAAGCTTTTCATCTCTATTAATAAATTATTTTAATTTAACCCTTCCTTAACTCCAAACGTAAGTAAATTTTCAGCATACTAGTTTTGATGAAATTAGAACATGCAGAAAATGTCCCATAAATGTGAATCCCATAATTCGAAGTACCAAAATCAAAGACAAAAAGAACCGTTCGAATAAACGAAATCAATTGCTTCAAAGTTTAAGCACTTATTTATCCGATTGACATCGCTTATTCAAAATTTTCTTTAGAACCTTTTTTGTAGACCATTTAGTAAGCTTTCGAATGGTAACCTTTCGCTTCCCAAGATTGTCAACGGTTTTCGAGATACTAACGAAAGTATAAAAGGTTACCAAAACTTTTCTTGTCTGTTAATAAAATATTTTATTCTAACCCTTCCTTTACTCCAAACGTAACTAAAATTTCAACATATTAGTGTTGATACAATTCGAACATGCAGAAAATGTTTCAACTGAATCCCATAATTCTAAGTACCAAAATCAAAGACAAAAAGAACAGTTCGAATAAGCGAAATCAATTACTTTAACGTTTTAAGCACTTATTTCTCCGATTGACATCGCCTAATCAAAACTTTCATCAGAACCATTTTTGAAGAGCATTAAGTGAGCTTTCTAATGGTCATCTTCCGTTTCCCAAGATTCTCAACCATTTTCGAGATATTAAGGAAAGTATACAAAGTTACCAAAACTTTTTATGTCTGTTAATAAAATATTTTATTCTAACCCTTCCTTAACTCCTAACGTAACAAAAATTTCAACATATTAGTTTTAATGAAAGTAGAACATGCAGAAAATGTTTCAACTGAATCCCATGATTCTAAGTACCCAAACCAAAAACGGTATTCAAAAACTATTTTCCAATTTTCTCGAAAACGGTTAAAGCTATCGCCTTGAAAATGGTTTCATTCGTTTTCCTAGCCCAAGAAGCCTATAAAACGAGTACTTACAAGCTTATGAACTCAAAAACGTAAGCGTTACGATTTTTTTTGCGCGAATTTCGCCCCAAACGCCATCTTCCAGTGGGCGGATTCTGCTGGCTAACGAACTTGACCTTTCAAATTAGACGACGGATTTTTGTACCAAATTTCATCACAATCGGACCATTCGTCTTCTACCTAGAGAGCGAACAGACAAATATATATATATATATATATATATATATATATATATATATATATATATATAAATATATACATATATATATATATATATATATATATATATATATATATATATATATACAAATTTGAACCACAGTTATTTTCGGTTTCTAGGGGTTCTGAAACGCGAAATTTTCTAGTCGGCACTTCCGGATTGTTTCATTGTATCAACCTTATAAGCGGGGTTCCTCCCTATGGGGGAGGGAGGAACCGCGCTAAAAGATAAATAAAAAAAAACAAATATAATATCTAAATAATATTTTTATTAACTTATTTGAACAACAATAGAAAATATGTATTAATTAGACTAGGAAAACGGTGTTTATTTTTTAAGACTATAATTCTTATGAAATTTAAACATATGACATGTTGCTTATCGATCAGCTGACTCCTTTCCACCATATTGAATTCTTTCACTTCATGGACGTGGACCAAACACTGACTAAATCTACCTTCCCATCCCCAACGTAAACGATCTACTCTCAATGCATTTTTCACTTTTGGTTTATGCCGCTATATTGTTCAATATACTTTGAATGATAGCCTAGAAGTGGTAGAGACTGCAGTTGATGCAACTCATACTTATTATGAGTGTTTTCTGATATATACTCATGCAACTACCACTGTATGTAGGTGCATATGAACTGATAAGGAAGTAACGGAAGTCCAAAGCTCTAGATAATGAGGGAAATAGGCAATTTATTTATTATTGAATATTATTATTTGTCATTACATATATATATAGTTGTTCTCCAGACTCGAGGGCCTATAAAGGAAGAGAATAAGGTTGATATAAATAGGATGGGCGACCGCCAAGATTTGACGTCTAGCCTGTCAGGTCTGCTTCCGAATCCCCTACGATATCTAGACGCATTTTCCGTGTCATGGCGAGTCTTCTCGTCATCAGAACAGGAAATATTGTTAAGAAAATCAAAAGATGATTTTTTTTTTTTTGTTGAATAAGCAACGCAGAAAGAATATAAAAATATAATTAAGGCGTCAATTCATTTATTACAACCAGCCCTACATGTTTCATGCAATTTCAGGAGCATAAATATACAGTACACCACTAATACACCTTTAATGTACATAGGCGGTACAAAATATAAAAGTGTACTCGATTTCACAAAATTATAGAAACAATAAAGAATCCAAAATTTACGACTTTTTCAATTAAAATTAACAAAATTTGCTTTTAAGCACATTTTTAATTTAGGAAGCTCATATAAAAATACCAACAAAAAATGCAAAATATAAGGAAAACTCAATTGTTGCAAAATTCAGTCGTCTTCTGGCTCTGTTTCTGTCAAAACGGTATCTCCTTTTCTCCATATTTGTGTGCGAGACACATTACGCCATTGTAATTCTCAGTTTTAAAGAGCAGGGGTTGGGTGGTAGACAGATGGGAAGTCAATAGTGAACCTCACACAGTGGTTTAGTTGCTGTGATTCCACTATTGAAGTAACCGGAGCTGCTGTCTTATTCTACCAGGAGATAGGGATAGTTTTTAAATCCATGAGAATGTTCGGACCTGAAAATCCCCAAAATGGAGGTGCCCCCTTATAGCTGCACGCAGGGCCGCCTCATGGGGGGAGGGGAAGCCGGGCGCCGTGGGGGCCCGGGCCGGGCCTCGGTAATTCGAAAAAAGTCCGACTCGCAGGGACTGCGTCATCTTAGCGCGGTTACGTACATCTCGAAGAAATGGAATAGAATAGGCATCACAAATCACAGGAAACTGACAGTACTTACACAGAAGCGGATAATTAATAATCTGTATAAGTCAATACAATTATGTACTGAAAACGTACTTACTCTTCGACTACTGCTGAGAAGGCTCTATTCTAAAATGTATAGACTATGAGCTTGTAAACAGAATGGGGTTTAGTAATATAGACGGGCGTAGCCTATATTTATTGGAATTGAATCTATATTTTTTAATGTACATAAACGACAAAACAAGTGCAGTCTCAGAATAGTATATTTCATTAGGAGTCGTAATAAAACTACAAGTACCGGAAGTGACTTTTGCTGCACCGATTGTCGACTTTTATTCTTTTTTCGCTCAAAACTCAAGATGAAAATAATTTTGAAATGTCCTATAGCAAAGAGTCTAGAATTTTCAGTCTGGCTCCGAGAAGTGGGGGCCCGTGATCTGGTCCTGGGCCCGGCTCTGAGATGTGGCGGCCCGTGATCTGGTCCTGGGCCCGGCTCCGAGATGTGGGGGCCCGTGATCTGGTCCTGGGCCCGGCTCTGAGATGTGGGGGCCCGTGATCTGGTCCTGGGCCCGTGATCTGGTCCTGGGCCCGGCTCTGAGATGTGGCGGCCCGTGATCTGGTCCTGGGCCCGGCTCTGAGATGTGGCGGCCCGTGATCTGGTCCTGGGCCCGGCTCTGAGATGTGGGGGCCCGTGATCTGGTCCTGGGCCCGGCTCCGAGATGTGGCGGCCCGTGATCTGGTCCTGGGCCCGGCTCTGAGATGTGGCGGCCCTGGCTGCACGATGATCAATTATTCTTCTATTCCATATTCAAGCAAGGCTTTTCGCCTCCCTTGTATAAGATCTGTGAACTTGGGGTCACTATGAGGTATTAAAATGAAATACAGAATAAAAATCAATTTCTATTCGTTGTAACAATTTTGTTTAGTTTATACAGGAGCAAATATTTGTTATTCTTCTGGGAATAATTATTCGACGAAGCCATGTATCTACCTCTTACTATGATGGCTTCGATACTGCTATGTATTCTAGCTTTACCTTATAGGGTCTTTTTGCGAGGACTACATCCAGCTCCTTTGAAGTATCTGTCGTGATTTTAAACAGTGATTTTGGTACTTACTGATTAGCTTACAGGTTATCTATTTTCTTCTTTCCAGGTTATCTAAGGTTAGAAACCATATTATATAAATATAGTAATAACAAAAAAAAAATTAGTCCCGTAACAGGCCTCGAGGGCCCTGAGGGGCAGATACTATTTAGGTATCTGATTCATGACCATACGGCACACTAGGGAGATAGTGTGGTCAGTACTATGCTCCGGCCGCCTGAGTTTCCCCTTGGCTGCTTCGACTGCTAGAGTCATTAGCACCAAGGTACCCATTATTAAATTAATTAAAGGCTGGGTTGGCCTAGGGACGGTCAGGGGTGCCGAATTCAACCCATGAACGAAGACACTAGAAGAAAAAATCTTTAGTGCTTGCTCGGGATTTGAACTGAGGTCCTCCAACTTATTAGTTCAGTGCTCTACCACTGAGCTAACTCGCTCCTAAACATAGTAATAAAAAGTATTTAAAATCACTGCAATCACTACTAAAAGTAACTTTTTTTATTACTATGTTTATATAATATGGTTTCTAACTAACACTTAGATAACTTGTATTAGTAAGTAATACTTTTAGGCTTGTAAATCATAAATGAAAATAAGCAGAATATATTTCAGCAAGCAATATTTATTAATAAAAAAATTAATATTATAAAAATCAATGGTAATTGTGAGGTTTAGGGGCCTCCTCGCCGATTTTTTTGTCCGGTGGTTCTATAACATATTTATATTTCATATTTGTTTCGCATTATGGGCATACGTGCTAGGCGTTTCCGTTCGCTCAATAAGATATCAAAACTCTAGGCAACCCAACTGGCTAAAATTAATAGAATTCTATTAATTTTTGCAAGTTGGATTGACTTGAGTGTTAAAGGGTACTTTATTACCAGCAACAACCAATAGAATTGACCATAGTAATAGCCAATAGAAAAGCTAATCACTGTTATAAAAAGTCCGTCACGCAGGAGCTGCATAACTAAGCACTTTCCTCAGAATTTGGGTAGTGTAGACTGCTTTCCAGAACAATTTGCTTAAAATATCCTACATAAATAAAATAAAAACATGAATAGTTCTCTTTTAAATTTGTAATGAGTAACTGATCAATTAATAATTTGCTTCCAGAGTTATGTTTACACATGGTACCTATTACACTACGTAATAAATACAAAAAACCTCATATTATCGTATTTTGATCTAACGCAGGAACAGGATACAGTCACTCTAGTGGTAGAAAGCGCTCCTTGCGGCGGCTTTGTGAACCTACGTCTGACGGGCTTTTCTATTGAAATATATTACAAATTAAACCCCGCTTTCCGATTGACCGATCCAGCTCATTTTTACAACACTTCTTTCTCATGAGTTACCCACGGCGTATACCGCGTTTCGTTACAATTCAGCAGAAATTACGACCGGTATGAGTATATTAGGAATTTGGGTCCGGAGTAAACCCCCCCTTCTAATGAACCGATTTAGTTTATTTTTACAACACATATTTACCTGTAGATTACCACTACGAATACCGAGTTTCGTCGAAATATACCAAAAATCACGGCTGGTAGTGGCGAATGGGTATTGTGGGTACGGAGTAAACCCCCCCCCCCCCTCCTAATGAACCGATTTAGTTTATTTTTACAACACATGTTTACCTGTGGATTACCACTACGAATACCGAGTTTCGTCGAAATATCCCAAAAATCACGGCTGGTAGTGGCGAATTGGTATTGTGGGTCCGGAGTAAACCCCCCCCCCCCCCCCCTTCTAAAGAACCGATATAGTTCATTTTTATATCTCACTTTTCTCGTTATATTACCACTACAAATACCAAGTTTCGTTGAAATATAACAAATATTACGGCTGACATAGTCAAATTAGTGTTTTGGGTTCGGGGTAAACCCCCCCTTCCGGTGGACCGACTTTGGTGGTTAACGAACTTGTTCAATCGTTTGCTAATTGAATGCTATATACCAAGTTTCGTGACGAAAAAACAAAACCTCTGGCCGGTATCGTGTTAACAGACACATATATATATATATATATATATGCATATATATATATATATATATATATATATATATATATATATATATATAAATTTTAACTGGGGTCATTTTCGGTGTCTACTAGGTAGGATCGATAAAGATTTGAAGAAATTTTTCAAAAATTCCGTCATGAGTCCAACCTCAATAGCTACTTTCCTTCGGAGGAAAGTGCTAAAAACTACAGATACTTCAGAAGTAACTGGATGTGGTCTTGGCAAACAGACTCACCTTACACATCAATCAGTTCTCTTCTTCTCATTTCTGCTTATCATATTTTTCCCGAATGCCGAAGCAAATAATCACTCACTATCTCTACCATATGGCAGACGAAGTGTGAAGAAGTCGTAAATTTCACTAAATCTGCTTGATAGTGTATGATAGCGATATCAGTACGAACCAGCAACTCCTCCCTCTCCTTGTCAGCTACATATCTAGGAGGTGCTGAGCACCCCTTTCTGTTCCATATCAACCTTGGGACAACTGCGCACAGAACACTCCTCTGATTTTCAAGTAGATTCACATCAGAAGTTAGAATTAGAAGGTGCAGACGTTGCACTCGAGAAAGGATTTGTTAATTTCCTTATCAGAAACCGAATGATCGCCAGATACGCCCCACTCCTAGGAACAAAATGAACTTCCGGTAAAATGTCTGTATGAATTTTAAGATAGTAGTCGCTGTTATTCTTCTTCTCTCATAGATATACAGCATACCAATATTAAGGTTGGTGTTTTGTTGTTGTTGTTTTTTTTGCGTTTTTATCGGAAATAAAACAAAAACGAGAAATATGCCAAAGGATTTTTTTGTTTCATTTTTCATCCTCAATCGAATCCCGAAGTTTGGCCGTTTTTTTTTTGGGACACCCTGTATATATCTATATATAAAAAGCTTTGAGATCTTCTTATATTTTTGTAAATATCTCGGTTAATAAATCGTGGCAAGTAGAAGGTTCAGAGCTTACAAATTCTCTATAAAAAAAAAAAAAATCATGGGATGATGTCTGTCGGAGAAATAAGGTTTTTTTTTATCGCTGTTTAAATCAATTTTGGATTGGCTGTTTTTGTTTTAAATTGTATTTAACAGTAAAATGAGTATTTTAGTAAAACAAGAAAAGAACATGAGAAACGTATTAGTAATAGAGTTTTCCTAGAGTGAACGTTGATAAGGCGAACGTTCGGTGACACTTCCGCTTCGGATACTCTGTTTCCTGTTGTGGCGTCTTAAATTTTCTTTGAAATTTTATTTTATATTTTTCACGAATGATCAATACCTACCAAAAACAACTTCTATTCATTTTCTAATGGCAGTATTTGAACGGAACCGCGATAAGATGACGCAGTTCCTGCGTGTCGGACTTTTTTGTGCTATAACCTTGGCTTCAAAGAGAAATTTCCTCAGATTAAGTAGCTCCTGAGGGAAGGACGTTTCCTGTTTTATCTCAACCATCTTATCTCTAATCGAATGAGCATAAAAACTGAAACATGATTTGATACTATAGTGGAAGTATAATTTCGTTCTTGGTCCGTGGGTGTCAAGAACAGCTTAGAGGTAGCTAGAGCTGCCTACGCATTCAAGGCGCTGTCGGTCCAGTGCACGGCTCAAGATGTTGGGTCGCTTACTCTCAACCGTTCAGGAACACCTGTCGCAGGTTCGAGTCGCACCAGCTGTGTCATTTTAGCGGGTTTCCGTAAATCTGGTGACGTCTAGGACGGACGTAGGATAGAGAGTGCGCGCACAAGAAACATCATCGCTATACAGCAATAAAGGGGGGGGGGGTTAGCTCAGTGGTAGAGCACTGGACTCGTATGCTGGACGACCTGAGTTCAAATCCCGCGCAAGCACTTACGATTTTTTCTTCTGGTGTCTTCGTTCATGGGTTGAATTCGGCCTCCCTGACCGTCACTAGGCCAACCCAGCCTTTAATTAATTTAATAATGGGTACCTTGGGTGCTAATGACTCTAGCAGTCGAAGCAGCAAGGGGAAAGTCAGGCGGCCAGAGCATAGTTCTGACCACACTGTCTCCCTAGAGTGCCCTATGGTCATGAATCAGATACCTCTAAAGTTTCTGCACCTCAGGGCCCTCGTGGCCTGTTACGGGACTGATTTTTTTTTCTGATATAGCAATAAAACCTGAAAATGAACCTCCAAACCCTTGTAAACCGATGTTTCTATTAGTCCTGGTAATCCTATACAATCTATTACAGAGCGTTCTCCTTTCATCTTCGAAATAAGGGAAAACCCATTAAATACGGATAGTACCGCGATGAGTAAGGCATCGCAAAAGAATCTTTGCATTCTTACAAGCACTAATTAAGAAAAGGAGAAAGACTTTGAGAGACGAGTTGTGGATGATTGGAAAAGGACCTGGGCCGCGAAAGCGTGTATATGTATGTATATATATATATATATATATATATATATATATATATATATATATGTTTGATGTTATTTTTCGTCGCTGGGTTAGTATTTTTGGATGGAACGGCATTTTTCTCCAGGAGGAGTACCACCTCACTTCTTCCTGGAATATCCATCGAAATATTCCAGGAAGAAGTGAGGAGGAGTACCACCGCTGGAGAAAAATTCCGTTCCATCCAAATATATATATATATATATATATATATATATATATATATATATATCCATCTAAATGTAGAAATTATTAGTTTTTCTAGATATTACAGTAATCCGTATAACAATTGTAGGCTAATAGTTCAGTGGAACTATTTCTTTTTAATGGGGATGCAATTTGCATTTCAAGTCATGAAAAAGTCCAGAAATTAGCTTTCACAAAAGTAGTAGACATCGTGTAAAATGGAACATCAGTCCTTACAGGTGTTGACGCTAACCGTCCTGAGTATACTCCATATCTATTAATTGACAACTTGTAGATATAAGTACTCTGTTAGTACTCGTATAGAGTACTCCAATGCGTGAGTTAATTATCCAAGGCGAAGGAGTGATTATTGATGAGGTACTCATTAGTATCTTGAATACTCAACCTACTCATCTATATTTCACCGGCACTCCTTCAGGCTTCCTCCTTAGTCATGCCGCGGCAGTTCCTCTTGCGGGAATCTACACAGGAATATATATATATATATATATATATATATATATATATATTTATATTTATTTATTTGTGTAAATAAATAAAATAATAATAGCTTCTCGCCGCTCACCAACCCTTAAGAGGCCTATTGTGCCAAATCCTAGAGTCCCTATTCCCTTAGATCTGATATCCTATAATATATACATTTTTTTTTTTTTATAATATACATATATAGAGAGAGAGGAATGGTGAATGGATGGGGGGAGGGGAGAGAGAGAGAGAGAGAGAGAGAGAGAGAGAGAGAGAGAGATTTTAAGTAAATTAACTTCTAATGCTTACTAAATAGGGACGGTGAAGATTAAAAGAAAAAAATGAAATTATTTAATTTATTTAAATTTTAACGTCCATTTATTATTAACTACGAATTTTAGGACGGGTTATCTATAGGTTACCACCCTTTTCTAGCCAGGATAGGGGTGATGCCTTTTCTTTTTTCGAAAGAAAAGACACCGCCCCTAGTGGGAATCGAACCCACGACCTTTGGCACGGAGTGTTAAGAGCTCACGCCTTAACCCTCACAGCTACCGGGTCTCCAAAAAAAAAATGAAATTAAATACAATAAGTTATTTTTTAAGCTCAGCCTTAATCCCAGCCAAGGAAGGAATTTTTCTAGGTGTATAAGCTGGCGCTTTTTTTCCATCCTGTATGAGAGAAGTTGGATTAATAAACAGCTGTGAAGTCTTGATATTGACATGTCTGTAAATACTTCCTTGGTATACTACAGAAACAATTATTGATCCTCGTAAAGACCATTAGAGCTTCGCACCTGCAAGTGGTGTAGCAATCAAGGAAGGATCGTTCAAAATCTCTACCTCTTTGTCTATTTGCTAGATCTTGTTAGCTCTCTCTGCATATCTACTTGAGCTGTGAAGTACTAATACTGGTGTTTGTGGATATTTTCTTGATATAGTACAGAACAAATCGTTGATCCGTGTAAGAGCTCTGCGCCTGCAACTGGTGTAGCAATCAAGGAAGAAGTCGTTCAAAATCTCTACCTCTTTGTCTGTTTAGCTAGATCTTGTTGGTTCTCTCTGCATATCTACTTGAGCTGTAAAGTACTGATACTGGTGTTTGTGGAAATACTTTCTTGATATACTACAGAACAAATTGTTGATCCTTGTATGAGCTCTTCACCTGCAAGTGGTGTAGCAATCAAGGAAGGATCGTTCACAATCTCTACCTCTTTGTCTATTTAGCTAGATCATCTTCTAGTTTCTCCTTGGATTTTATCATCTTCTTTTCCCTGGATGATGTGAATGTCAGCTTGACAGAACGAGGAGAATACCCCTAGTAGAGGTTCTGGGATTCTGAAGGGGCCATTGTCCTCCTTTTGTAAGGAAACCCAGGCCAACCCTTGACGAAAGCGTGGCCATACTCCTCAACATACTTTCCACATTCCCACAGGCCTTTTACAAATCTCAAATGTTAAACACCAAAAGTGTTATTTTTTATTTTGTTTTTGTTTATGGACTTAAATTCTTCCTAACTAATCAGAAATGATATCCAGCAGCGTTTACGTGGCGGAAAAGTTTTTAAATTTGCCTTTAAACTCACTTTCACCGGTCTTACTTCAATACATTTCAAAATGAAAACCCTTTTGTTCCTTTTTTTTAAGATTTATACAAGACATGAGTAAAAAATGAAAATTTCAGTACATTAAACGTAAGTCCTTTTCCTCATAACTGTTTTAGCACTTTCCTCCGAAGGAAAGTAGCTATTGAGGTTGCACTCATGACGGAATTTTTGAAAAATTTCTTCGAATCTTTATCGATCCTACCTAGTAGACACCGAAAATGCCCCCGTTAAAATTTATATATATATATATATATATATATATATATATATATATATATATTATATATATATATGTGTGTGTCTGTTAACACGATAGCGGCCAGAGTTTTTGTTTTTTCTTCACGAAACGTGGTATATAGCGTTCAAATAGCAAACGATTGAACGAGTTCGTTAACCACCAAAATCGGTCCGCCGGGAGGGGGGGTTTGTTTACCCCGGACCCAAAACACTAATTTGACCATGCCAGCCGTAATTTTTGTTATATTTCAACGAAACTCGGTATTCGTTATGTTGATCTAAAGAGATAAATGCGTTGTAAAAATAAACTGAATCGGTTCATTAGAAGGGGGTGTTTACTCCGGACCCACATTACCAATTAGCCACTACCAGCCGTAATTTTTGTTACATTTCAACGAAACTTGGTATTCGTGGTGGTAATCAATAGAGAAAAATGGGTTGTAAAAATAAACTAAATCGGGTTATTTGGAGGGGGTGTTTACTCCGCACCTAAAGTACTAATATACTCATACCGGTCGTAATTTCTGCTGTATTGTAACGAAACGCGGTATACGTCGTGGGTTCCTCATGAGAAAGAAGAGTTGTTAAAATGAAGTAAATCGGTCGATTGGAAAGGAGGGTTTACTTTAAACTCAGTTTCATTACAATTAGCCCGCCAGACGTAGGTTCCCAAAGCCGTCGCGAGGAGCGCTATCTCCCACTAGAGGGACTGTATCCTGTTCCTTCATTAGATCAAAAGACGGAATATGAAGTTTTTGTGTATTTATTACGTAGTACAGTATCATGTATAAACATAACTCTGGAAGCAAATTATTTACAAAATTAATAATTGAACAGTTCTCATAAGAAATGTAAATGAGCAGAACTATTCACGTTTTTATTTTATTTATATAGGTTATTTACAGCAAATTACTCAGTAATGTAGTCTACACTACAAAAATTCTGAGGAATGTGCTTAGTTATGCAGCTCCTGCGCGACGGATTTTTTTTTCATTCATTCATTACAAGAAATTATGAAAATAAATTTAAAAGAAAAAAAAATGAACATTATATTAAACGTTAAAGTCCTTTTTCTCATAAGTATGTTTTTCACTAGGGGTGGCGAGTTGTCTTAACTTATTTATATATATAACGTAATTCTTGGGAGTGGGATTCTGTACCTAATAAGGCCGGTAGATGAAGTGTTGCATAGCTTGGAGTAGCCTAGCCATCATGGACACCCGGCAGCCATCCTTGGATTTTTTGTCGAAGAGCCAGGTCTAGGCCCTCACACCTCTTCACTCCTTAACCTTACATCTTTAGCTTCTCTTCTAGCGTTCATAGCAATTAATAGAGAAACTAGGAGGGGGATAGACAGATCTCAGAAGTAGGGAGATATGCAGGAGAATATGCCCAACCATCTTGACGAATCGGGAGCGGGTAATGAAAAAAAAATAATATGAAAAACATTTTTATTCTTCATATTTATTCCGAGACACATGTCCCTTAGAAATAATTTTATGGTGACAGCATTAGATCAACAGCATTTGAAATATAAAATTATTACTAAGTTAGAAGAAATTGTCAGGGTTCGGTCGTTGTTTCCTAATAAAACTACATATTATGTTTGAAAATGGGTTATATCTATTTCTATAAATAAGTATTAACTCTGTCCTACTTGTTTTACAGCCCTGATGAAGGCTTGAATTTCAAGCCGAAACGTCGGCAAACAATAAAACCCATTTTTACATATAAAATGTAGTTTTATTAAGACACAACGACCGAACCGTGACAATTTCTACCTTCACATCATCAATGGTCAACGATCTCCTATCAATAAAATTATTACTACACAAAATAATATTAAATTACAGCTGCTTGATAGAAACATGACTAGGGGTCGGATGAAACTTGCAGTGATAGAAGTGGTGGAAGAGTCGGGATTGAAGTTTCTAGGTTGCTAGAATGGCGGACAGACAGACAGGTGGCACGGGTGATAAATAATGTTTATAATAAAGCTGTACGGTGGGAAGGAATATAAAGATAGGAAGGACGAGATTGGGTGTTACGGGAGTGAACGGAGGATTTAAATTTAAGGAGTTTGAAGATATAAGAAGGTGTTGGGGATTGAATTACTTGGTAAAGGACTGAGCCGAGGAAGTACTGTCGACGATAAAGAGGGAATAGCCAATTTATCTCTTGGTAGAAATGTGATATGTGGAAGTCTCTGGGGATCCCGAGGATAAAACCAATGAAACAGTTCATGAGGAGTTTCAGTTTTGCCTCGAGATGGCCAGAAAGCTTGGGCGTATATAGAAAATAATTTCGGGGGGGGGGGCTGAGACCATTTCCGGTGTATGGAATACTAACAATTTAGAACTTGGAATAGTTTTAACTAACTAAAACGCTATTAAACACAAAATAAAATATTTTTTAAGAACTAAGTGATCTTATTTAATTTATTTTTTAGGGTTTATGAAACATTTTTACCGACCAACTCAAAATTTGGGGGGGATGTAGCCCCCCCCCCCCTTATATACGCCCATGCTAGAAAGTCCACCGTACACCAAACAACCATAGTCAAACTGGGGGAATATTAGGGAGGTTACAAGGAGTTGACGGGTCTTTGTTGGCAGATGGTGGGAGAGGTTGAGCTGTCTTAGGATAAATATGGATCGACGGGAAATTTGGGAGATATGATTTTTCATTCAAAGGTTTCAATCAAATATGATTCCAATAATAAAATAGTAAGTACATTTATCAGAAAGGTGATAGTTTACGCTACAATCTGTTTCTGAATAATTTGTTTAAAATAATCTATATAAATTCAAAACAAACAAATCAATTTTATTGGACCAATACAAACCCTATTATACACAATACAATGTTTGTAAGATAAAAATTTAAAGGGTTCAAATGTCTTGATAAAGTCTGTGTTTTATTCTCGAAGTTTTTCTTTATCCAAGTTGATAAAACACGGAACTGCTGGAGGCTGGTAGAGTCTCGTGATATTTTCGCACTAGTTTTTCTATGTGAGTGAAAAATGGATCAACCTCCAATTCTCTATGGATCTGGCTGTTCCTTACGAACCAAGGAGCATTGGACACTATTCGGAGTACCTTGTGTTGATATATAAATTCAAAATAAACACGAATAGTTTTAGTCATTCGTAATCAAAAGCTCACTCAATAATTGATTTTTTTTTTTTTTTTTTTTTTTTAAACATGTCAACAGAGCTTTTTGCAAGAAAGCGCAAATAACTTACAGTCTAGAAAAATTAATAATTTGGTTCCGGAGTAAACCCCTCCTCCTAAGGTTTTTAACTGATGTACAATATATTATAGGTCATGATGATTAGATAGTTAGCCGTCGAGGTGATAAGTAAAGATGGAATGGTTGGGATTCGGCTAAAGAAACCTCAATATGATTTTTTTTAATAAGAAATCTATATTTTGGACGTTTCGGCTACTCATTGGTAGCCTTCGTCAGCTAAAATGACAAGAAAAAAAGAAATTAATACAAAAAAAAGTTTATAATTGAGATAAGTAACAGAACTATAAATACACTTAACTTATTATAAAAGAACAATTTGGTCTTAAATTCTTAGAATGAGTAGAATGAAAATCAAAAGAAACATAACAAAAAGAAGAAAACATAATAGCCTTTTTTCTTCTTTTTGTTATGTTTCTTTTGATTTTCATTCTACTCATTCTATGAATTTAAGACCAAATTGTATTATTTAAGACTTTTTTTTGTATTAATTTCTGTTTTTCTTGTCATTTTAGCTGACGAAGGCTACCAATGAGTAGCCGAAACGTCCAAAATATAGATTTCTTATTAAAAAAAAATCATATTAGCCGAATCCCCACCGTTCTATCTTTACTTAATATATTATAGGGTTGCTGTTGACAGTAATGCAGTAGTATAGCCGCCAATATATTGTGTTAGCACAATCTGTATGGATCAGTTGGTGCTAATTCTCGTGGGTTCGGTTACCACTTGAGGCAATGGCTTTTCTTTCAGCAAAATAAAACTCTTCAGTCATATCCTGGATAATAAAGAGTGATAACCGGTAGATAACACTTCCCAACAATCTGTGTTTCTATAAGTAGACATTAAAATTAAAAAAATATATTTACAATAGTTAGCATTATTTCTAAAAATCCTGATTGGATGTTGGGGGTCCTGGTTGATTGGAGGGATTGTGGAGTACACTCTATGATTGATGACGTAGACTGGTGGTGGGGATAGAGAGGAGATACAGGTACTCGGGCAGTAGCCATCGAGACTCGGATCTGTGTGTGTTGTTTGCTCCATGCTCTGCTCTCGTTACAAGGTAAGTCTTCCGAGTTATGACTTATTTACAGTTATCAGGGCTTGGTTCATACCAAATCATCGTCAGGTATTGTAAGCATTGTCTTTGGCGGGCAGTTTCTAGCCAAAACTCAACATAACACCTGAAATAGTTGTTCTAAAGGTGTTTGTAGTTGCGTTTACCTATTACTGCCCTCTTGTAGGGATGGTAGCTTAACCATCTGAATATATTGGCAATAATCAACAACGCAATGATTACGGAGTCATTAAGAAACGCCGGAATCGTAATTTATTTTTGTAAATCGTCATCGAATTGTAGGTCCCATTAGCCGAAATCAACCACATTAACATTCCAAACCACTGTTTTTAAATATTTTCAACTACGGACAGCTCCTCTTTGCATATCCTCAGAAGATACATATATCTTTGTTGTACAGTTTCTATCCAAATCTCAACATAGCACCAGAAATATTGGTCCTAAAGCCGTTTTTGGTTGCGTTTATGTCCATATTTACCTGTTGCAACCCAGTTGTAGGAAAGGTAGCTTAACCATCTGTATATAATGGCACTCCTCAACAACTTAATCATTAGATAGTCATTAGCAAACATCGGAATTTTAGATTTGTTTTTGTAAATCGTCGAATTGTAGGTCCAAACCAATGTTTTTAAATATTTTCAGCTATGGACTGCTCCTCCTCGCATATCCCCATCAGATATATAGATCTTTGTTGGACAGTTTCTACCCATATCACAGCGAAGTTCTTGCCTGGAGTCTTCGATACAGCTGTTTATGGATGTGTCTAGGTCCATATTTACCTTATACGCCTTTTAGTAGCAGAATATAGTGGTAAGCCACAACCACGTAATGCTTACAGAATGTACAGATGTCTTTGAGGTACATCGGAATTTCTTATTCGGTTCCATTTACCGAAAGCAACCGTAAACAAAACATTCCAAAGCCGTCTTCTCAAATATTGCAACTCCATGCTGCTTTTCATTGTATATCCTAGCCAGCAGTACTATATGCAGTTCATCTATCTTGCTGATTTTATCCAAATCTCGTAATTTTGTTGGTTAGGTTAATCCTTACAAACTTAGGTATTTTCTGTTATTGCCCACCTGTAAACGTTAGGTTAAAAATCTGTAAATAAAAACATATGGATTACTCCCCTACCAACAATTTGTCAGCAAATAAACCCGCTCATATTATTACGAGTGATAAGTCATCATTACGAGTGATATTCGGATATAGATAAAGGATACCAACATCTTAGCTTAAATCAAAAGTATAATTTCGTGAACCCCGAAACTTATGCCAATATTTAGAAAGTAGAATGAATTTGAGACTCTGCTAAATGGAAAAAAAAAAATCTTAGAACCCAAAGAACTTTACTAGTTTCGTAAAGAACTTTACTAGTTTCGCACAATTTATGGGGCGCCAAAAAGTGATTGTCTTCTTGTTATACAATTTTTTTTTTTAAATATTTTTTTATTGGCGGGATAATAGCAGAAAAGTCCCAAACTTAGAAGAAAACCCCAAACTTATTTTACCTCCTGATAGGAATCCCCAGTTTAATGGTATTCCTCTAAAACTTGTGACCGGGTTTATGATTATAGAATGTACACTTGTGCAGATCTCGTTGACAAATAGCGGGATTTCAGGTTTGTTTATGTAAATCATCAGGTCATTGGAACAATGCATTCCTAACCATTTCTGTGAGATTTGATTTGCTGAAGTTACCTGAAACAAAACATCTTTTGAAGTCTTGGCTAATGAATATTTGTACTGACGCTGGAAGATTTGTCTTTATAGATTGCCGGTTTCTTTGTGTTCAAAGCCGACGGTAGCCATGTAATAAAACCCACGCCTGCTTAATGGTGTTGCCAACCCAAACTACCCTTTTAGCACTTTCCTCCGAAGAAAGTAGCTATTGAGGTTGGACTCATGACGGAATTTTTGAAAAATTTCTTCAAATCTTTATCGATCCTACCTAGTAGACACCGAAAATGACCCCCGTTAAAATTTATATATATCTATATATATATATATATATATATATATATGCATATATATATATATATATATATATATATATATATATATATATGTGTCTGTTAACACGATAGCGGCCAGAGTTTTTGTTTTTTCGTCACGAAACTTGGTATATAGCATTCAATTAGCAAACGATTGAACGAGTTCGTTAACCACCAAAGTCGGTCCACCGGAAGGGGGGGTTTACCCCGAACCCAAAACACTTATTTGACTATGTCAGCCGTAATATTTGTTATATTTCAACGAAACTTGGTATTCTTAGTGGTAATATAGAGAGAAAAGTGAGATATAAAAATGAACTAAATCGGTTCATTAGAAGGGGGGGTTTACTCCGGACCCACAATACCAATTCGCCACTACCAGCCGTGATTTTTAGTATATTTCGACGAAACTCGGTATTCGTAGTGGTAATCTACAGGTAAATATGTGTTGTAAAAATAAACTAAATAGGTTCATTAGAAGGGGGGGTTTACTCCGGACCCAAATTCCTAATATACTCATACCGGTCGTAATTTCTGCTGTATTGTAACGAAACGCGGTATACGTCGTGGGTAACTCATGAGAAAGAAGTGTTGTAAAAATGAGCTGAATTGGTCAATCGGAAAGCGGGGGTTTAATTTGTAATATATTTGAATAGAAAAGCCGGCAGACGTAGGTTCACAAAGCCGCCGCAAGGAGCGCTTTCTACCACTAGAGTGACTGTATCCTGTTCCTGCGTTAGATCAAAATACGATAATATGAGGATTTTTGTATTTATTACGTAGTGTAGTAGGTACCATGTGTAAACATAACTCTGGATGCAAATTAATAATTGATCAGTTACTCATTACAAAATGAGAACTATTCACGTTTTTATTTTATTTATGTAGGATATTTTAAGCAAATTGTTCTGGAAAGCAGTCTACACTACCCAAATTCTGAGGAAAGTGCTTAGTTATGCAGCTCCTGCGTGACGGACTTTTGAAAAGTTGGAGCTTGTCGGATTTCGCTCAAGAGAGTTAACAAAACTGCATAAATATGAGTTAATAATTGCCAATGTTTCGGCTTGAGTTGAAGCCTTCATCAGGGCTGTGAGAACAGTCCCAACTGCCGAGCATCTCTTCTGAATAAATTATCTTTTTGTTCTTTAACTGTGATTCGCTGATTTTGTCAGAAAACTCTTGATGATAACGTTGCTATAGGATCATATCGGTTGCTAATCTTCCCCATTGGCTAATCATCCTATATTCCGGATCTTAAACCAACAAGCGTGACAAATATCTAGCCACATTTGTATTGCTAGATAAGTTGATATGTTTTTTTATTCCTGAGCGATCATCTGCAGGGTTATTCCGCTCTTTTAGGTGGTTGGTCTTTAACTATACGATTGCGGGACTATTTTGCCTTCTTCGCTATTTTATTTATCAATTCCTTTTTACAATCGTATGTATTATACTTATTTATTTATTGTATGAGTGTCCCGCTTCAATGGCGATTACACAAAGAACTGTATCCTCTGAACTTAGCTATTCTAGGAAATCATCATGGTTATTGGTGTTGGAAGTGTGTCCCGCTTCAATGGCGATTACACAAAGAACTGTATCCTCTGAACTTAGCTATTCTAGGAAATCATCATGGTTATTGGTGTTGGAAGTGTGTGTGGTTCTGTAATGTTTTAGATGTAGGGTTCACCTATAAATAGTGCTTAGTATCGATGGATATATAATATCTTATAAGCCAACATTGCAGAGGTTCATCAAATAAGGTTGTATAGTCCTGTATTCTTGAGGTAAGTCAGTATAGTGTTGATGTACTGGCTATCATTGCCTAGGAGTTCTTGCATATCATACGGGATGTTGTAATTGCTTCTTCTCTGCCAGTCTGTCAGTAAATGTTTAATCGTAAGTTCTGTGTTACATATCGGTCTGTGATGTGTTGTCGTAAGAAATTCGTGGGTTAGTCGACTACGTCCAACCTGTATTACATTTTATCATAGAGGTTGGTAATCTTTAATACTTCCATCAATTTCTTTATTTTTGTCTGGCGAATGGCGAGTCCTGTAAGAGTTTTGATGCAGTTCGTCGGTTATCAGGAAGTCTATTTCTACTGCTAAAGTGAAACTTATCGGTTGCTTAGCGTTTCCATCGAATATTTTACGTAGAATATTAAGAAATGATCCTGCGTTTTCTACAACTACCAAGCCTATAATATACCAGTTTCCGCAGTTACCTACTCCCAGAGTTGATTTCCCTTTCTACACATTGTTCGACCAGTAAGGATTAGGTCCCTGGTTTTCGGGGCTTACTTCTACCTGTGCAGGGATGTGATGGCTGGTTCTAGGCTTGGACTCGGCAACCTTTTCTTGTTGTATTCAGAGGAGAGCTTCGGTCGGGGAGATTAACAAAACTATCTATAACACATAAACCTGTGCAGGGATGTGATGGCTGGTTCTAGGCTTGGACTCGGCAACCTTTTCTTGTTGTATTCAGAGGAGAGCTTCGGTCGGGGAGATTAACAAAACTATCTATAACATACACATAAACCTGTGCAGGGATGTGATGGCTGGTTCTAGGCTTGGACTCGGCAACCTTGTCTTGTTGTATTCAGAGGAGAGCTTCGGTCGGGGATATTAACAAAACTATCTATAACATACACATAAACCTGTGCAGGGATGTGATGGCTGGTTCTAGGCTTGGACTCGGCAACCTTGTCTTGTTGTATTCAGAGGAGAGCTTCGGTCGGGGAGATTAACAAAACTATCTATAACATACACATAAACCTGTGCAGGGATGTGATGGCTGGTTCTAGGCTTGGACTCGGCAACCTTGTCTTGTTGTATTCAGAGGAGAGCTTCGGTCGGGGAGATTAACAAAACTATCTATAACATACACATAAACCTGTGCAGGGATGTGATGGCTGGTTCTAGGCTTGGACTCGGCAACCTTGTCTTGTTGTATTCAGAGGAGAGCTTCGGTCGTGGAGATTAACAAAACTATCTATAACATACACATAAACCTGTGCAGGGATGTGATGGCTGGTTCTAGGCTTGGACTCGGCAACCTTGTCTTGTTGTATTCAGAGGAGAGCTTCGGTCGGGGAGATTAACAAAACTGTCTATAACATACACATAAAATATAACACTTTTTTTTTTATTTTTGCCGACGTTTCGTCTTCACATTGAAGCGTTCATCAGTGCGACGAGAGGACGGAGAACTATACCGTACGACCTAACCCCGACAATATCTCATGGGCGTTTATAAGGGGGGGGGCTGAGGGAGCAGCAGCCCCCCTCCCCCTAAATTTGGATGTAAAAGGTAAAAATGTGTTATAAAAACCTCAATAATAACTCAAATAATATCACTTAGTTCAGAAAAAAACAATTTTGGACGGTTTAATAGGGTTTTAGTTGGCTAAATATTCCAGGCGGAGCTCTAAAACAGAAAAGTATCTCAGTTTGTAAGGATTAACCTATCCGACCAAATTTTGATAAAATCAGCAAGATAGATGAACTGCATATAGTACTGCTGGCTAGGATATACAATGAAAAGCAGCATGGAGGTGCAATATTTGAGAAGACGGCTTTGGAATGTTTTGTTTACGGATGCATTAGGTAAATGGAACCAACAATTCGACGATTCACAAAAACGAATCAGAATTACTGGCGTTTCTTAATGACACCCGTACACCATGTAATCATTGCGTTGTTGTGGATTACCGCTGCCTTCTACTACTAGAAGGCAGTATAAGGTAAATATGGACCTAAGTATATTTTGAGTATTTTATACCCCCCAAATTCTCCCCCCTCCCACTATTAAATTTCCTTTGCATTCCCAGGATGTCTACTGCACGAAAAAGTCATGAATTTTGAAACCAAGTCACGAAATTTCAGTTTTACCGGAGTCTAACGAAATCCCGGTACTTTGGCGCATTCGTAATTGTCGCCGTTTTTGTATGCATTTACAAATAAATTATTCATTTTTGTGTGAAATTCTATACACAGGGCCAATTTTGAGCCTATAGTTAAAGCTTTTTCATTTTGATTGAAATTATTTTATTTTTAATGGGCATGAAATTTGCTTATCAAATCATTAAAATGTCACGAAAAAGTCCCGAAATTGGCTTTCACAAAAGTAGTAGACATCCTGTTTCCAAACAATCAGCGATTCCGTCTCAATAATTGGTTTTTACTCGCGCCAACTTTCCGGCTTCATCAGGGCTTTACAATAAAAATTCACAGAATATATACTAATAACAGTATAAATAAGCAGGTTTCCTCCCTATGGATAGAGGGAGGAACCGCGCTAATAATTAAGCATAGCATATCAAACTACTGGGTAACATCTGATTCTTGGCCATAAGGCACAGTGAGCAGTATGCTCCGGTCGTCTGATTTTTCCCTTTACAGATAATAATTAAACTCTGGGTAGTCCTAGGGATGGTCTGGGACCCCGAACCCAACCCACGAACGAAGACACTAGAAGAAAAAGTCATTACTGCTTGCTCGGGATTTGAACTAGGTCTTTCAGCATATTAGTCCAGCACTCTACCTCTGAGCTAAGCTCTTCCCTATAGATTAATAATTAATTCTTGCAAAACTAACCTTAATTATTGACTATTTAACTACATCCTATCTATAACTATTACACGCTATATGAAATAGTATAACGGTAGTAAGGTATACCAGCTGTTGAAGAGATGCTCCCCGATCTGGTCTTGATTTACTAGGAACGGCGCCGGCTATAGATGTTAGGATAACACTCCTACAGTCTCTCTCTCACTCTCTCTCTCTAGGAGCTTACAGCTAAACACATGCTTCAAGAGCACAGAGAAATAATAATCCTACAGCATGGGCGTATATAGGAAATAATTTCGGGAGGGGCTGGGAAAATTTCGGGGGGGGGGCTGAGATCATTTTCGGGGTATGGAATATGAAAAATTTAGAGCTTGGAATAGTTTTAGGCAAATAAAACGCAATTACACCTATAATAAACTATTTTTTTATTAACTAAGTGATCTTATTTAATTTATTTTTAAGGTTTTTGTGACACATTTTTACCATTAAATGAAAATTTCGGGAGGGGCTGCAGCCCCCCCCTTATATACGCCCATGTCCTACAGCTCTTTATATTTATATATGTATATATATATATATATATATATATATATATATATATATATATTGAGGTCGCACTCATGAAATAATTTTTCAAACATTTCTTTAAATCTGTATCGATCCCACCTTCTTAGGGTGCGCCTACATTGGACCTGTATTTCTCCCGATCCGATCCGATCCCATCCGATTTCGTTTGACCGACAACGGCCGACCTGAGTGCCTACATTGGTCCCTATCCGATCTAGTCACATCTCGTCAGTAATAAACTCGTAGTGAAGTGAAAATGAGTGATTAATTTAATCAACAAGGGAATCAAAATTGTTAATTGACGAAGTTGTTTTCAATTTTGTTAGCTTTAATTTTAAAAGTCCGTCACACAGGAGCTGCATAACTAAGCACTTTCCTCAGAATTTTTGTTGTGTAGACTACATTACTGAATAATTTGCTGTAAATAACCTATATAAATAAAAATAAAAACGTGAATAGTTCTGCTCATTTACATTTCTTATGAGAACTGTTCAATTATTAATTTTGTAAATAATTTGCTTCCAGAGTTATGTTAATACATGATACTGTACTTCTTAATAAATACACAAAAACTTGCGCTCCTCGCGGCGGCTTTGGGAACCTACGTCTGGCTGGCTAATTGTAATGAAGTTTAAAGTAAACCCTCCTTTCCAATCGACCGATTTACTTCATTTTTACAACACTTCTTTCTCATGAGATACCCACGAGGTATACCGCGTTTCGTTACAATACAGCAGAAATTACGACCAGTATGAGTATATTAGTACCTTAGGTCCGGAGTAAACCCCCCCTCCAAATAACCCGATTTAGTTTATTTTTACAACCCATTTTTCTCTGAGGATTACAACTACGAATACCAAGTTTCCCCGGGAAATCCGTTTTTAAAGCGACACCTGCAACCGTTTACGAGAAAAATTAATACAAATACGTTTCCAAAATAATTTTCAGTTTGGGTATTCAGACAAACTTGTCCCAGACGTTTTACATCCACCTAACCTAACTTAGTTAAATTTTGGTTCCATTTGGAGTTAAGGAAGTACTAGAAAAAAAAATGTCATTAACAGGCATGAAAAGTTTTGGGATTTTCTAGGATATCTCAAAAAAGGTTCTGAAGTAATTTTCAATGGGGCGATTCCAATCGGAGAAATAAAGATTTGAAACTTCGAAATCGTTAATTTTGCTCTTTATCTGTTTTGATTGGTTGTTGCTTATAATTGCATTTAACAGTAAAATGAGCATTTTAGTAAAACAAGATTAAAAAAAAATGTGAAACAGTGTAATAGTCTTTCCAAGAGCGAACGTTGTGACAGAGGATGGAATATTTTCCATTTAGGATATTGTCAGTTTCCTGTTGTGGTGCCTTAAATCTTCCTTCTCTTGGAGATTTTATTTTATATTTTTTGCGAAAGATCCAACCCTACCAATAACTGCTTCTATTCCTTTACTAATGGCACTAGGTATATGAACGGAATGGCACAAACATTCCTGCGAATTGGACCTTTTCCAATTCCTATCCTCTTGGAAGAACTCTTGGATAGTGTGCATACATTGTGTGTTGATTATAATCATTAGATAATCATATTGAGGTGTGGATGCTTTAAATATCCTTAACACTTGTTCATGTGATTTCTTTTTTAAATTCAAAATGTTTAAAAACGATTTTTTCGATTTAATTACTTATGTTGATGTGGTGTTGCAGGTGAGGGTATGCTATGCTACTGCGACGGGCAATGCCCGAGCGGAGAGGCGAACGGTACTTGCGAAGCAAAGCCTGGTTCTGCATGCTTTGCTGCCGTCGAGGAAGTGTACGTCTACGAAAGCAACAGCTGGGAAGCAGAGAAGTCCTACGGCTGCCTCCCTCCAGATGAACGGACTCTAATGCAGGTAAGATCCTTTAACACTTTCGCTGCGGGAGTCATTACGGAAGGACACTACCGATTCTACCCGCTTACGAGTGTCCCTTCGGAAAGACACTCCTCCATTACTTTTACCTTTAGATTCAAGAGGCTCGTAAATAGAGAGGAAATTCACTTTTACAGCTCCAGGTAAAGACAGTTGCCTTTAGTATTGTTTGGGCTATCAAACAGTGTTTTCCGTTTTCAAGTTGGCTGGCTGAAAGATTTTTATGAATTATTTATGAAAAAAAATGCCTACATGAAAAATTTAACAAGAAATGGACTCGTTACTGAGATATTCTCAATCAATGACAGCCGCAACAAAAGTGTTAAGGACTAATTCCACCTTGTGTGATCAAAATCAAAGTCATTTTCCAAATTTTTTTAATAACAAATAAATCAATATTTTTCAATTCTTTCTGTCATAAGTTTTATATGTGACGTCATAAGTATCCAACAAAAAATAAGTTTTAATTATTTGAAAACAAAATGACGGCACTGTGTCTGA
Source organism: Gonocerus acuteangulatus (assembly GCA_946811695.1). Taxonomy (NCBI): domain Eukaryota; kingdom Metazoa; phylum Arthropoda; class Insecta; order Hemiptera; family Coreidae; genus Gonocerus; species Gonocerus acuteangulatus. Next base: position 112,271,524 of record OX328125.1, on the reverse strand, counting down.
TGATCGGAAGCTTTCTTCTTTCATGGGCGATAGGCTGCAGGTGGCAATTTTAATCTAGAACAAAAAAAATTAAAATATTTTGAAAGAAGTTAAAATCTGAAAGATGGCCGGGTCCATCCATATAATTCTTATTGGTCTCTCTTTCCTTAGTACATAAGTATTAATTATATCGTCCCTGCCATGTCAAACTATCGAATATGCAAAATCTTGTTTTAAGAATAGGGCCTTTGCTATTGGATTATAGACGATGCAGTTTTTTGCAAATTGTCACAACTCTAACCCGTTTATAGAATAGCCTTTAATGCCTTAATTAAAGTATCGAATAAGACCATTTTTCAATATATTACTTCGTCAATGGATAGAATATATCCGTTCCTATTTTGCTTCGATGTATGGTCATTTTTTTTGCCTTAATTATTTTTAAATATTATAACTTTTATGACCGAACACCAACCCTGTCCATCTTGCTTATGATAAATAGAGATGACTACACAAAAACACACACACAAACGTTTATATATATATTTGTAACGTATATATATATACACACATATATATATATATATATATATATATATATATATATATATATTTATATATATATATCTGTGTGTGTGTGTGCGTGAGAGTAGATGCTTCTGCATTTCTTCCAAGACTAGAAACCCTCCAATGCTGGACATATTTCAACAAGACATGGCCCATTTATTTGTTTTCTAAGTTAATTTGTTGATATTTAAAAAAAAAACTTGTTTGTTTCAGTGCAAAGCTGTGCTAGTGCCTCACTACATCGGTAAATCGATAGCATGCTGCAATTCTAGCGACCTGTGCAATAAAGACCTAGTGCCGATGTACAGACCAAGACCAACGGTACCGCCGTCGCCTCCAGTATCTCTAGCAGAAGCTGCTCCTTATATACTCATCCTAATATCTCTCACTCTATGCTTCGTTGTCTTCCTTCTCATCGTCTGCATATATATAAGGTATGAATCTATACAACAATTATTCATTACTAGGGAACGGATGTTCATGTAAAAAATAAATAAATAATAAAATCCAAAATATGCACTATTTATAATGAAATATGTTATAAAAAATTGAAAATATTTCTTAAACAAATACCTAAAACACTATAAAATATTAAAAAGAAAATCATAGATAATAAGTATGAACTCTGTTATTATAAATGGAAAGAACAATAGTTGAAAATATATAGAACAAAATTACTAAAACTCCATAACATATATATATATTTTGACCAAACTTGGCACACAGGTAGATCTTGATAAGGGAAATCTCCTAGGCTAGGTCAAAATAGTCAAATTTCACAATTTGATCAAAAGTTTTGTTCAAGAAAAATTAGCTACACTGAACCATTCAGATTCTGACGGCCATTTGGAACCGACAGCCATTTTGAATAATGTCTCAATTTTATTTGTTGATGTTCTTGATAATTAGAATAACTCGAAGTCATTGACTAAAATCATCAAATCAAATTTCAGAAAGATTATTTTTGTAGACCTGTGTTATCGATCAGCTGACTATTTGACACCATATTGTAATCGTTCAGTGAATGACGTGGCCCTGCTAGTGGAAGGTTCTCCTCCTCAAGTTGAGGCTTAAGTTGTATTTTAAAGTATATTCTCCTGAAGAGGCACCAAAATGGTGCGAAACATGTAGGGAAGTTAAAATAAAAAGTGTGTGGTGTAGTTTTATTGACCTTCCACCTTTTTCAATAATTTTATAAATATGTTTTTGGTGATGTTAATGGAGGGGGTGGGAGGACTAGGGACTCGTGAAGTTATTTGTACAGGGGCCCATAATCCCTCCCGGAGGCCCTGTTTGTGTATCACGTTTCTCAATCCGAGGGCAAAACATACTCAACAGTTCCTCAAACACCTCTTTATTCATCCTCAGGAAATTTTCAAGCTCAGTTCACGAAGTAGGTTACGATGACCATGGATCGGTCGCTTCTTCAAATATTTCCTGACCCAGAAACTTTTCTTTTTATTATTTAAAGACTCTTTCAGTGCTCCACACAATACAACTACGCTACTTTCAACCTCCGGGTTCGCCCTGGCCACAGAAACTTATGCGGCTATGGCTGAGCACCATACGATGTTCCTTGCTTTCATCACGACAGTGAAATTTTGTGCAATATTTTTGTGCAGTGTGAGGGGTCCACGACCACTCAATATTTTTTTACAAAAATAAACTCAATATTTGTGCTAAAAATTTTGAGTAAAATGTTTGCCATTACATGATTATATAATGATGTAAAGTCATCAATGACTTCGAGTTATTCTAATTATCAAGAACATCAACAAATAAAATTGAGACATTATTCAAAATGGCTGTCGGTTCCAAATGGCCGTCAGAATCTGAATGGTTCAGTGTAGCTAATTTTTCTTGATCAAAACTTTTGATCAAATCCAATTTCAAAATTTGATCAAAAGTTTTGTTCAAGAAAAATTAGCTACACTGAACCATTCAGATTCTGACGGCCATTTGGAACCTTTCCCCTTGTTCTTCACTTTCTTCCCCTAAGTTTTCCAGAAAATAGTCCACATGCGAATGTAAGAAGTGAACCTTCAAACTCATGTTGCAACCTTGTAATTTAAATGCCTTCAACATGCGTTCCACGATACTTCTGTAGTTGGGATCCTTCACGTTACCAAGGAACTTCTCAACAACATCTTTAAAAGAATTCCAAGCTTCCTTCTCCTTCTCATTCATGGTCTGAGTGAAATGTGGATCTGTGAAAAGTTTCCGAATATCTGGGCCTACAAAGATCCCCTCTTTTAGCTTTGCATCACTTAATCGTGGGAACTTGAAGCATAAGTACTTAAAACATTCACCTTCTTTATTGAGAGACTTTACGAATTGTTTTATCAGCCCTAGCTTTATGTGTAGAGGAGGTAGCAGGATTTTGTCAGAAAGAACCAAACTTCTCCTAATTACATTTTTTGGCCTGGCGACAGAGCTCCTCGTGATGGCCAGTCTTTGTTGTTCCAATGGGAATTTATGTCTCGGCTATCCCATAAACATAAAAAACAAGGGAACTTGTTGTGGGGGGGGGGTGTACCCTGATTGCTGACCTAAGAGCATAGTAAGTACTTTCAAGTCTCCACATATCAACCAGTTATGCTCATTATAATGAATTCGTTCGAGAACTAATGACAAATTTTCGTATGTTTCTTTTAAATGTACCGAATGGCCAACTGGAACTGAAGCATAAGTATTGCCATTGTGCAACAAAACAGCCTTTAGACTTCGCTTTGATGAGTCTATGAATAGACGCCAATGAATCGGGTCATATTGTATACCAAATTGACCCATCAGACCAAGAATGTCTTTGCAATAAATAAGATTCTCATCCAAAGCAAAGTAAGGAACAAAAACTGCTTCACGGTGTCGATACCATGAAAAAGAAGTGCCTGGCTTTAATACATTTTTGTTTTTAAGACGGGAGCCAAGTAACTGAGCTGCATCTTTTGGAAGTCCAAGATCTCTCACTAAGTCGTTCAACTCCTGTTGAGAAATAAGCTGAGGTTCATCTTCTGAACTGCTTGCTTTGAACTCACTGTGTACTTCATCGCTCTCCGACATACAGTCTTCTCTATTAGCTTCCCTATCTATACTGCCCAAGTCACGAGGGGGCTGAGGAACTGTCAATCCAGGACCGTGTGGTACCGGACGACTAGCAGATTCCACATCAGGGTAGTTAATGAGCTTATGATTTTTGGAATTATAGCCTTGAACATGACAATTACAAAAGTAACAGTCATTAACGTGGTTTTTTTGCTCCCTCCACATCATTCGGATAGCAAATCTGAAAGATTTTAACTCTCCTTTGTACCATAAGCGAAGTTTTTCTACGCAGCTATGGCATACTTTGTGAGGAGCCCACACTTTATCTTGATCTCCTATTCTCAAGCCAAAATATGCATAATATACATTTTTGACAAAACCTGTTGTATTTCGTTGGTATTTCTTAACTGTGTACTCACCACAGATAAAACAGAAGTAGTCTGGACTGGTAACACAACGACGATGAGACATTTTGTCTAAATGCACTTTCAAACCTTAAAATACGTTCTTAATCACTTTGACACAACTAAGAGACCTCAGTGAATGTGTTCACTTCAGTTGATACTACTGAACTGAGAGAATGAACAGAAATTTAGCTCCAAGTTCCTGATACAACAGGTTCAATCTCGTTTAGCTTCAGACGGTGACATCTGAGACCAAACAAGTACGTTCCTGTCTGAACAGGTCGTGCCTAGACACCCTCAGGCCTACAACATCTACTGAGGGAGTCATTGCCTACACCACCTAGTGAAAGATGTCTGTTTATAAAAAGAGAAATCGTTTGAAAAAAAAAAACCTACTTCTTACCAAATTTATGTGTATAGCAGGTATATTATGTTCTATGGATTTGAAAAAAAAATCTGTACGTGATAGAGAAAAACGGACTTCATTCTCGGCCTCAGCACACCGAGAAACACAGAGATTAGCCAAAATCATCAAATCAAATTTTTGGTTGTAGACCTGTGTAATCCATCAGTCATATCTTTAAAATTAATTTTAATTTCTACATGAAATATAGTCATATAACCTTTTTAAAAAAATAAATAAATAAAAAAATATATCTTTCCAAAAACAACCCTTATTTTTCCTATTTTTTATCAAATAAATTAATGATTAATAATTACCAAAAACTATTAATGGAATTATTTAAAACTGACATTTCTTGAAAATGAAATTAGATTCATTAGTAATTGAACAGATTGGCCATGGGCGTATATAGAAAATAATTTTGGAGGGGGCTGGGAAAATTTTGGGGGGGGGGGGGCTGAGACCATTTCCTGTGTATGGAATACTAACAATTTAGATCTTGGAAGAGTTTTAGCCAACTTAAACGCTATTACACCCAAAATAGAATATGTTTTATGAACTAAATAATCTTATTTAATTTATTTTTAACGGATTTATGAAATTTTTACCGATCAAACAAAAAAAATTTTTTTTTGGGGGGGGGGGGCTTCAGCCCCCCCCTTTATATACGCCCATGAGATTGGCAAATGGTAAGTATAAAACTTTGATTTTTTATGGATACCCCCTTTTTTTTTTTTTTAACAATATTTCTACACACACTTTCTACTAGCTTAGCAATGCTTTCTCCATCCCGAAGGGGTTGCGTACTTCAGAATTTTCTGACAAGAACCTTTTATTTTGTTACAGATACAAGAAGAAAGAAGAAAGTGGTAAGCTATACCTGGTTGAAGGTTCCCGTGATGCATACCTAACTTCTTCACACACTCTCCAAGACCTCATCGACCAGAGCTCAGGATCCGGTTCTGGACTTCCTCTTCTTGTAAGTTATTTCACATCACATTCATATGAATTCTCAAATCAACTTGTTACTTTCGAACACAACAAAAGGTTTTTATCTATGGCTTCTGTTTATTATTATTATTATTATTAAACACATGTGTTTATCAATATTATTATTGTTTCTTTTTATTCATTGCAAGTGAGGATAGTGTTTACTATATTGTCCTTGTACTTGATCATCGTACAGCCGTTAAATAAACAGTTAAAAGCTAAAAAAAACTTGAAAACGTGTACTTTTCTTGTGATTTTCTGATATTTTGTTTTGGGATAATACTACCTTGTGCGATCAAAATCAGAGTAATTTTTATCTAATTTATAAATAACAAATAAATAAATATTTTTTAATTCCTTATGACATAAGTTTTAGTTCGGGATGTTAAAGTATCCTAAAAGAAAGTTTTAATTCTTCGAAAACTAAATAGCAGCACTATGTCTGACGAATGGAAACGATCTTTTTTCACGGGCTTTTTAATCTAGAACAAAAAATTGTCGAGAATCGGTCATAAAGTCATTATAAATCAATGAATAAAAGAAAGAATCCTACATACTTTATTAGAAAATATCATTTGGAAGCTGCAGTTAAAATTTGAAGTTGATCGGTTGAAAATTGAAGGCGCTAGCGTATCGCCCGATTTGAAAAACATAGTTTTGAGAAAAACGACTTTATAGTTCAATGTACTGAAATGTACATTTTTCCCCACAATTTCTTGTAGTGAAGATAAAATAATGTTTTTAATTTTGAAATGTATTGAAAGAGGACCGGTGGCATTGAGCGTAAAGGCACATTTAAAAACTTTTCCAAGCCCATAAAAAAAAAAGAAAAAGAAAAAAAAAAGATACAAGGTAGTAATTGCCCCTTATCAAAACCAGATAAAAAAATTTTGATAAATGTTACTTAGACACCCAATTTGAAACGGTAATAAATTTCCTTCATAAACAGTTCTTCTGCAATTTTTGATAGTCTTGAATTTCATAAGCATTATTTCTAAAAGCATTTTTTTTTTTCTATTAATTTTAATTTTCTCCTAGGTTCAAAGAACTATTGCTAAGCAAATTCAGATGGTTCATTCTGTGGGGAAAGGAAGGTACGGAGAAGTCTGGCTTGCTAGATGGAGGGGTGAGAAGGTAGCGGTCAAAGTATTCTTCACTACGGAAGAAGCATCTTGGTTCCGGGAGACAGAAATATACCAGTCAGTCCTCATGCGCCACGAAAATATTCTTGGTAAGCAGTTTACTCATTTTTACTCATAATCTTATACTATATTTATTTATAATGAGATGAAGACCCTGTGACTGTGAGTGTTAAGGCGTGAGCACTTAACACTCTGTGCCTAAGGTTATGGGTTCGATTGCCACTATGGGGTGGGTCTTTTTTCTAAAGAAAATACATCAGCCCTATCCTGGCTAGAAAAGGGTGGTAACCTATAGATAACCCGTCCTAAAATTCGTAGTTAATAATAATGGACGTTAAAATTTAAATAATAATTATAATGAGATGAAGAGAGTAAGATGTTTAGGTGATAAGTCAATGGTGGGCATTGGAGTAAGAGATTCTTATAAAAATCTATTGTAATAAATTAAAATATTTATATATTTTCTAAATAATGTGGGCTGATTAATTATTTTAGTTTAAATTAAAAAATATGGTTCTCGAGTTTTAATCTTTGGATCCCTGGGTCTTAACAGGCTCAGACTAATTAAGTTGTGATTTTAAAATGTATTGCAAAGAGGAAATATGAAATGCCAATTGAAACTGTTACGAAGAAAAATATAATTATTCAAAACAAGTAATTTACCTTAGGCTGATCAGCCTTCCAAATAATTTTGCTGTTCAATAAATGTTTTGCACAATGATCCAATAACTATATTCTTCAATCTTAATAGGAAATATTAGATCTTTCCTTCTCGGCAGCTAGATAACAAACTACAGATAGACTTTTTTCTTGGCGACTAGGCAAATGAGATGTATGCTTTCATCCCGGGAGCCAGACTAAAAACATGTTACTCCATTGAAGGAATGTTATCAAGCAAGGAAGTGAGATGAGAGAGAACTTTTTGGCGGACTTATGACACAGTCTTCTAGACTAAAATAGGATTAACTGTTTTTCTTTAAAAAACATATTTTTCTACAAAACAGTTACATGTATATAAATTTCTTCTTTTTTTTTTCATTGTTTGTATAACTTAAATGTTTAATTTTAAATTTATTAGTTCAAATATAATTTTAAGAATATATTTTGATTTATCTGTTCTCGCTCTATTACATTGAATTTCCGGAATAACATCACGTCTGAAACGAAAAATATGTGTTATGAAATTTCATAACTCTACATTACGAACGTTTTAGCATGCTCTTTGGCATCCTAAAAAATAAATATACATAAATTATAAAAAAGACTAAAAAAAAAAAGTATTTTTGGATATATACTTATATATCTCGAAACCGGTTAGGACATGTAAAACATCTATTCAAAAGCTTATTAAATATCATACAAATACAATTATTATGTGATTTTTGATAGAGTGATCTCATTCTAAGAAATCTGTACTTAAATAGAGAGCTTAGGATACTGTCAGTTTCCTCCTGTAGCATTTAAGATCTTTCTTCTCTTTGACATTTCATGTAATATTTTTACTTTCGTTTGTATTTTTCATGGAAGATTAAGACCCTTCTCCGCAGTTCTTTTCATCTTTCCTTCTCTTTCTTTCCGGGAATTTTTAACTCCGCTGCTGCAAGTCCACTGGACAGATCAAAAAGGAACAGTCAGAACTGTATGCCACACCCCGGGCAAGTATTTCATTGCGGGATTATCACACCCAGGGATAGACCAGGTCAACTCGCAGCACTCTTAATATTTAACTCCCTATGAATCCCTGTTGTGTAATTAACTATTCTAACGTTTTTAGCCTTTTAATTTTTTTAATTTATAAAAAAGGCCACATTTTCATCCTGTCTTTTGGATTTCAGGTTTCATAGCTGCAGACATCAAGGGTACCGGCTCTTGGACACAGATGCTCCTCATCACAGACTACCACGAGCGTGGATCTCTATACGACTATCTGAGATCTACAATGCTTGAACCCGAAGGCCTCCAATTGTTGGCGGGTTCTGCAGCTGCAGGTCTCGCTCACTTACACACAGAGATTTTCGGGACTCGAGGAAAGCCTGGCATCGCTCATAGGGATATCAAGTCCAGAAATATTCTTGTTAAAAGGAACGGGGAGTGTGCCATTGCTGACTTCGGCCTAGCAGTCAGATATATCAGGTATTTTTTATCAATCGAACGTTATTCTTAAAAAGAACCTCTTAAGTGATTATTAAATTGTTCTTTAATATAATTTTAAATTTGCAGTGAATCTAATGAAATTGACATCACTCCCAACACCCGAGTGGGCACAAGGAGATACATGGCTCCAGAGGTATTGGAGGAAGTTCTTGACACCAGATCATTTGATGCATTTAAAATGGCTGACATGTATGCTTTGAGTCTCGTCTTCTGGGAGATGTGCAGGTAAATATACACTTCTTAATGCTGTAAATGTACATTACGCTTTGGCCTCAAAATCCCCCCTTCTCGTGTTTTCATCTCGGAGGCATTCAATCAATAAATCATCAAAACTAAACAAATAAAAAATAACTGAAGATTCTTTATTTGTTTTTTCACCTAAATTATCTGAACAAGTCTCCCTTCCTCTCATGGTTCCAATGGTTTCACATGGTTTCAATCTCATGCTTCAAAAATGGCATGTTTATAAACAAAATTTTTAATATCTCCACAAGTCCCCAAGAAACCACTTTGACTTCAGTTTATACTCAGAACAAAGTTTACACTGCGGCTAATGGGAGCCTGACTAAATATTGAATCCTATTCCAACTTATTTTGATTTTAATCATATATTTTACTAGAACAAGATTTGTTAAAAACTAAGTAAACTAACTGTGTAAAAACTAAATTTCACTTATGAAAAATTACGTAACTCAACAGTATGATATACATCTTATTTTATGAACATTTATCAAAAAAGTAGATATATTTTGTACGGTTAGCTTTAATGTAAGGAATACTTGTAAATAAATATATTTGGGTGTATGTTTATATGTATGTATCTTTTAATTGCTAGTTGTGTTGATTTTATTATTTACGAACAGAGCTTCACCCGGTTCTTCAAATATTTAATTTTTCGATTTCATCAAATTTTATTCGTATATTAATTGAATTTATGCATTGCGAAAGTATATTGTTAATATCTATTTAAAACAAATAAATAAAAAAAAAAATGTTAAGTCCTACAATCGCATTGTTTTTTTGTTTGTTTTTTTTACGGCGCATCAACAAATCTTGGCTATTAGCGCCAACAATCACATTGTAATGGGTAATTGTTGGAGGTTGAAGCTGGTGCGCCTTGCCGCCTATTTCCAGGGTCATACACAGATTTGTCTCTCCAGCCATATTGTGGCTGTTTATATTTTTCAGACACAATTTGTATCTGGTTTAGTGCAGTCGGTATAAATAGCCTCCTTGGATATGAGTGATTCTTGTTTTCGGTCTGATGAAGAGATAAAGCAAATGCTCCAGGAGAACACAGTCGAAGATTTAGAAGATATTTCTTCAGATTCATTTCCATGATAGAAAATTTATTTTAGTTTAGTATAAAAATACAAATAAAAAGGACATTTGACATTGTATGTTAATAATTACAAATATATAACAAGAGGATGCTAAGAGAAATGAAAGAGTCGAACGGTAGTGAGGTCGAGACGAGTAGAGATTGGCGAGCGTTCGGGGGAAGCTAGACAGATAAGCATCGAGCATACCAGGTGCTGCAAGTCGTTTCATTCATCAGCAATGAAAGTGTTAACAAATCTTACAATACCGAAGATCTTCGTTCTCTGCCTGCAACCTTGTACTTTGAAATCCTACAATAATTTAATTACTTTTTATAAAACTACTTGCTTTCTTTATTAATAATTATTGTTGATAATTTATAATTGCAGGCGATGCATTACTAAGGGCAGCTGTGACAAATGGGGTATGGAAGTCGACGAATACGCACTTCCGTATCATGACGCAGTTCCCAGCGACCCGAGCTTTGATGATATGCACCTTGTGGTTTGTGTGCGAGGAGTTCGACCTCAAATATCGCCTAGATGGCAACACAATCAGGTAAGAACTTCTTTACTCAAATATTGTTATTATTCATTATTTAAATTTTAACTTCCATTATTATTAACTACGAATTTTGGTACGGGTTATCTATAGATTACCACCTTTTCTACCCAGCACAGGGCTGATGCCTTTTTTTATTCTAAATAAAAGCCACCACCCCATAGTGGGAATCAAACCCACTGGATATATTGTTAAATAAAGCCAAATTACATTTTAATTCTCATGATTTAGCAATCTTTTTTTGAACTTTCCTCAAATTTTAAGATTTGCTGAGTTCTATTTGTTAGGAAATTGTTTATGATATTTATTTTATTTAATTTAGGATATTACTTGGAGGCACGATGCCTTTGAGTGCTAAGGCATAAAGGATCATAAGCTTTGTTGCAAAACGTTTGAAAATAAAAAGTTAACCATTTGGGACCATAATCTCATACTTTTTCAATAAAAGTAAAAGCTTTTCTTTAAAAAAAAAAAAAAAAAAAAAAAAGGCTCATTCTATTCCCCCCTCCACTTGTCAAACCTCAAAACCTTGTTCCATCACGACTGCCTTGGGAAGCTGTGCCATTGGGTACGTGGATATCATGAATGGTGCTGGTATCAACACCAAACAATTAATATTCTAACTACTATGGAATCAGGCAATATTCAACTCTTGAAAACTACTAAATAAAAAGCTCCAAGTCTTATGATTTCATATCTTTTTAATCTTTCATATGGGAATTACAACATAAATAATTGCGGTGGACTGTCTATTGAAATGACTTAAACTTTCTTATTTTTTACCCTTTCTCTACCATTGTCTGCTCCAGCAGCTAAGAGAGGTTGGGCCCTGTACACTGTTGACTCGTGTACAAGTTGGAGGAAAGACGATGGGACCCACGTACCGTTGACTTTTCCAGCAGTCGGGGGCTCCTCATATTTCTCACCGTCTTTTTCTTTCACTAGAGTGTATATGAATAAAGTTTTTTCCTTGTGAGCTATCCAGGCTTATTACATCTCATTACCCTCTCAGCCTTGTCAAATTACTGTAAGTTTTTATACCTCTGTCTCTCCCCAACAGCAAGTTTATTGAATATATATTTCACTTGTTTGATATTCATAACATAGGGGAAAAAACAGAAATACTTTACATGCATACAATGTACGTTTTTTTATATTTTTCTCTTTCTGCCTCTTGAAGCACCTCTGCTGTTGTTGAAAATAACTTATGAAATTTACTTTGTTACAGGTTACGAGCGTCCTTGCAAAGATCATGGAAGAGTGCTGGCACGGAAACCCTGCCGTGAGGCTGACTGCTCTTCGTGTAAAGAAAACGCTCTATAAATTACACGCAGATCCATCGCTGAAAATCATATAGTCTCTGCTCATCTTTATTCTACAATAATAGGCCATTCACAAGTGTTCAAAACTAATCTAATTTATTTTACATCAGAAAACAATAAACATAGTGTTTTTTATTTTTAACTCTAATCTTAGATGTCTATTTATTATAAATTTTACGTTCTGACTGTGAAAGTTCAACATTAGTACTTTATGTATATGTGTACAAATTAACTATCTGCTTGTACATAAGAATTATTTTTATAAATGTACTTTTAACGAAAGTTATGAGAACTTTCCTTTGTGTTTGTGGCCTTTTTTTCATTCAATTTCTAGTTCCTTTTTTGTATCTTAATCAGTTTAAAATTTTATTTATTAATTTGATATAATAGATTTCATACATTTTGTTATTGTGCCATCTATCAGAAGTCAAAATGTCGTCTCTTATATACTTACGGAGCTTCCTAAAACTATTCTCGGAGTAAGTGCCCTCGACCAACAGTTGCGGTGTGTATTTCATCTGGTTTTTTTACTGTCCTAATTCTTGATTTGAGTTCTTCCTTCCTATATTTATTGAGAGTAGAATCAATGAAAATCTAGAATTTTATCATTATTCCGAATATCTGATCGGCTTGAAGGGTAAAAGATTAATTTTTTGTTTGTTTCAGAGTAATGAGGGTACGCTTCATACTTTTTTACAAATTAATACATTGCACCTCCTTTTTGGATACTGTTTTTTGGGTTTTTTTTTTTTTTTCTATCAAAGTTACTTTCTGGTGAGAGAAATTTTATTAGCTCACACCTCATATTATATCAATTGATTTTTTCATTAGATGAACTATAGAAATTTTCAAAAAGGTAGTTTGGTAATATAGAATTTCGTGACTTTGGTCTGTTGTAAGTTCTAGGAAACAGTTGTAGTAAAACATATATTTCACGCATCAAAAAAGCGTATGAAATGAAGTAATAGGGATTGTTCGCCATCAAAGTCTTTGGTGGGATTATACTGCAGGGCATTAATTTCAACTGCCTACTGTGTACGTTATTTCATGGAAAACTGAAATATATCCCAGTGTGCCGATGATTAAATGTAAAACTGGCATTATAGTACAATTTAGATTTGAGAGTATTAGCACGTTGAGCGCCAAGCAGTACAATCGTACAGCAAATGGACTATTAGCTGGGGCCAAGGTACCGACTGCTTCCACCGACTAAAAAACTGCTCTGGGCATCGGGCCGTTCATCAAGGTTGATTTCAAGGCGTATGGGATCGCTCTGGCCACAACCAATATGCTCACATAATTAACGTCAAAAAAGGATCCTTTTAATTCTTTTTATTAATATTTATACGTAATTTGTTTATTGTTCTATTTGAAGAAAAAGTCTCGTAGAAAATTTCACAATTTCTTCCATGGCGCTCAATGTGTTAATTTGTTTAAAACAAGTTTTCTTTCAAATTTTCTTATTATGGCGGTCTTTGTATAGATCATAATTAGCTCAAATATAATTGAACTTGAGTAATAAAGAACTGTTACTACTCCTGCAAACTGTGTGGATAGGTTTAGCCTAATTTTAACTATTGGAATTAGTATTTTTTTTTTTGCTAAGATTGTGATTTATGAAAAACTCCTCAGGGCATTCTCCATTACTGCTTGCTGGATCGATAGTTCGAAAGTTTTGACTTTTCTTCCTTACTCCTAATCAGTTAGCTTACTCTTCATTTCATTTCTTCTTATTTTTTTCTACTTTTTTCTAACATGGCCTACAGAAAATGAAAGTACCTAAATTTTTGTTTTATATTAATATAAATCAATATATTATAATGACCTAAATTTCTCTAATCATATACACACACATATATATATATACAGACACAAGGTCAATAACCCAGAATTATCTATATCAATTAATTCATTAAACTAAGCTTTACTTGTTTCACACCATTCGAGTCGTCTCTTCAGGTGCCTAAAACTTACTATTCTAATTGTATGAATATTTTCTTTGATCTTATACTTTGACAAGTTTTTTTTTTTTTTTTCTATAGCTAATTTATGAGGAAGAATAAAATTAAAGAAAATATTCATATAATAAAAAAGAGGGGAAAAGTCGTTAAAAGAAAACAGAGATAAGATTGAAGTAGTTTATTTTTTAGTTTGCTTCACAAATATTATTATTTTAATGATCGACTAAATCTAAAAATTTTATTTTATTTAAATGACTAAACTTTTTGTGATTAATCGATTTTGATATAACCCTTTCTCTACCGTTGACTGCCCCAGCAGAGGGGCTCTGTTTAAGGCTGACTTGTCAAGCAGTCGAGAGCTGCTCATATTTCTCACCCTCTTTCTCTTGTAATTCCTTGACTTTAGAGCTATCTAGTGTTATCGTAGCGTACTTCTGGTATTCTTGGCAGTCACTAGAGAGTATTTGAATCAATTCTTTGGCAGTGAGATCTATTCAGGCGTATTACAACTCGTTGCCCTCTAAGCCTTGTCAAATTCTCTAAGTTCTTATATCTCTGTCCATTTCCAAAAGCATGTGAGTTATTGCATATATATTTCACTTATTTCTTATTCTTAACATAAAATTAATTAGAGATAAATAAAAATTAATAATGATAGTAATCATAAAAATACGGAGTTTTAATTCGGCGAGGAGATCGCTCAAAGTCAAGGTGCTATGAGCAACACAGGCCTTCAGGGGATTCGAGGCTGGTTGCGAGTATCCCGTACAGCCATCGTGCGTCCCTCTTCATACGGAAAGGGTAATGGACTCTTATCGGTCCTATGCAGCTGACGTATTAACGCCATGCACAGTCAGCTCCATTGTAGGGGAAGGTTAACCTTTGTACAGTAGTATAGTTTTGGGCTCCTGATGAGGCACCTAGAATGTTGAGAAAAATCTAGAGCTTAGTTTAAACAAAATAATTGACTTGGTTAATTCTTTTTTTATTGATCTTCAGCCTGTTATATATGTGTGGATTAATATAAATGTAAATAAGAGTAATATTAGTTTTATTTCTTTTAAAGAAGTATAGTGTACAGAACTATGTATAGTTAGTGTATTATAACTGGATACTTAAACTAGAATTAAACTATTGTAAATACTCGTAATATTTCATAGTAAGACTGAAATTAAATCTGATGTATATTCTAAGTTGTAGATTAAGATTTTGTTAGCCTAGAAATGCTCATATCGGAAACAAAGCTTGCCATATTCTATTCATTTATCTACGAAATGTTCTTATAACAACTTTTCAGTTCATTTTTTTATAAATTAATTTTTGTGTATATGATACATTCGTCTACACACAAATTTCCTCAAAGTATTTAAATAAGAAATATTGATTAATTGTAAATGGGAAATATTAAATTAATTGTAGATATTGTAAGTTGGTGTAAATATTGTATAATTTACTAAAATGGATATATATATATATATAAAAACTTTACTCATTTATAATCTGTGCCAATTAGAAATAAGAAATGTGTTGTTTCGTCTAGATAAAATTTAAGTAAAGCCAATTACTTCAAGTTAGAATTATTGTTCAAGTGCCGAATGTTCAAATCTTTTTATTTATTAATAAGAAAACTATTGTTTTATGTCAATTGATAAAGAAATGCCTTGACTTAAACGACTGATCATCGAAGAAGTAATAGTAAAGCACTTTTTAAATAAATAAAAAAAAGTATAATAAAAATTCACAATTGTTTATATTACTTTGAGTTTTATTTATCTTCCTACTCGTTGCGGTATGCTGTGGGACATATTGTATTGAAAGTCGAGCAAACGTTTGGAAAGAGTTGCAGTATGAAGATTTTGCCATATACGTTCAAACTCAGTTGTACAACAAGTTGTAAACAAAAAGATTGCAGCTGTTGCATTATTTTGATGTAAATAATAAGTCAAAAAACAAAGAAGAAGTGGTGTAAAATGTGACTGCTAAATAAGGATGTATTTTCAAATGTTAAATTAGTACGAGAATTACGCGATTTAATTCAATTCAATTAATGTATTGATAGAATTAATTAGGCCCAAAATTACTAAACAAAACACATATTTACAAATACAAAACGTTTTTGATTGTTGATTGCACTGTTAGTTGACAGTCTGCCACTGATATTCCAACTGGTTGCTGGTTGGATTGATCATACTGCAGATTTTATAGACGTTCCGTACTGCTGTCCAACACGACCTACCTGAACTGCATGCAGTACAACAGGTCCATACACGTTACAACCGCAGTACAAACCGTTGTTTCAAATAAGATTGTATTATCTCCAGCACAACAAATCGTAACATGAATGGGCCATTTTAGACTGCTGAAAGTTAAGCTGACCTATCCCTGGATACAATAAGCCTGCATTCAGGGTGTCTACTGCATGAAAAAGTCATAAAATTGAAAATAGAGCATGTAAATCACGAAACAGTCATGAATTTTGAAATCATGTCACGAAATTTATTTATTTGTTATTGTTGCCATTTTCGTAGGTGATGCAATTCTATCAGCCTCCCCCACCCCCTTCCTCTGTTAGATTCCTTTGTTGTAGCATTTACACATCAATTATCCATTATTTACTTATATTTTTTTCTCTTTATTCATATTCAGAGTTATTCATTCAGACTTAAATATTGAGATTGTGTGAACTTTAATTTACTAAATTATGTACACTGAAAATAAATATTTAGTTAGTAATATTTTTAGAAATTCTGAATTCTGCTTTCATTTTTCAATATTTTTGAGGCTGCTTATTCCATGGTTATTTTTTTTTCTTTTTTTTTACGGCGCATCTACATCTAGGTCATTAGCGCCGACATCCAGGGTGCAGCGAGGAATTTTACCAGCGAGCCGTGGGATGATAAAATTCCTGCCGGAGGTTGGGAATCGAACCCACCATCTCCCGCTTATGAATCCAAGGCGCTAGCCATTAGACCACGGGAGACCCCTCCATGGTTATTCTAAACGTTTTTAGTATCATCGTTTCTTCACTTTTAAAATTAATGTAACAATCCTCTTTAACATATGACATACATTTTATACAGTTTTATTAATTGTTTTAAATGTATGTAAAATTGTAAGTTTATAGATACCACAGTCATCCGCTAATCCGTGTAAGGTTCCAAATAATTTAAAGCTAAAAGTTAAAGCTTTTTCTTTTTTAGTGAAATTATTTTATTTTTGATGGACATGAAATTTGTATTTCGTCATAAAATTGGCTTTTACAAAAGTAGTAGATACCCAGGCAATGCAATACTTGCCCTAGGTGTGGCATACCTTTATGCGAGTCCTACATTTGTTGCGCAGCTTATGTGCTCTCTATGGGAGCGAGTCATATTTTATCCAATCCTTGATATTTCATAATAATACCATCAGTACCATCTTCAGCCTTGTTATATCCAAGGCCACACGAAGATCCAGATTGTTGCCGTTATTGGCCACTCCAGTGTTTGATAGATCAAACACATTTATGTCCTTTCCTACTGTAAAGGACTTACAGCAGATATTAGTAGGTATGTAACATCAATAGATGGTGACACTTGGTGGTTGAGTTATGTTCTGGATAAAAATGCAGTAAAGTGCAAGTTACATTCCTCCATCCTTCAGGTCCATCACACTCATTCATCCCACACCACCTGATACACTGTGGATCCCTTTTGCAGATATTTTTGTAATTTATGTCTCAACAACTAAATTAAACATTACTCAAAGAAGTTTTTATTCATACTGAATTACAAAAGAAACAGCTGATCTAAAGAAAACATAATAAAACAGATGACAATCTTCTTAGTTACTGCTTCATACATAACTACAAGATTATTAAATTCAACAGATATGATATGCAAAGTGAACTCCGTCACACAGAGTGGCCGAACATACAGTTTACGAGACAGTGAAGTGAACCAATGTGTAGGTATCTTCCAACGATTCAAGTCTCGATGAACTAATTTGTTAACCCTTAACTTTACTGATAATATTGGATGGTAAATGTCTATATGACCTTTATCGATAGAAAAAAATGTAAAAGTAATAGCCACTGCTTGTTTCATTGTAATGTGTTGCTTGTTTCATTCAGTGAACTATTCAAAATTTTTAATTCTGGTATTTTTGACAAAAACGTGTATTTCTGAAGTCCTGTATCTCCTGATCCCATTGAGATCCCATGATAGAATTTTGCTATATGTATTAAGACATTACAAAGTGTTTTTGGAATTTTTAAAATTGCCACTTTTTGAGAAATTAAAATTTTAAAATTTCATTTTAAAATTTTTAACTTTTTTAAAATTGTAACCCCTATTTTGTGGCTTATCATATTAAAGCCCCATGCAACAGCTTTGAAATGAGACCACTCCGAGGTTAATATCATCACTGGTTGCGAGCCTATAGGCATCCAAAAGTGCCAAAATATGACACTTTTTCATAAAAATTTAAGTTTATAAAAATTAATAACTCCAAAAATAATTGTGCTACATAACTAAAATTTGGTATTTTTTCATAAGTCTATGATATATTACTGCATACCAAAAATCATGAAAACCTGAGACATCAAGTCCGAAAAGCAGGGCCGCCACATCTTAGAGCCGGGGCCGGGACCAGTTCACGGCCCCCACTTCTCACAGCCGGGCCCTAACTTCTCAGAGCCAGAATGAAAATCCTAGAACTTTGCTATAAGACTTTGGGCATTTTAAAATTATTTTCATCTTCAGTCTTGAGCAAAATGAGAATAAAAGCCGACAATCGGTGCTGCAAAGGTCACTTTCGGTACTTTTTTTCCAATTAGCGCGGATCGGCTCGGGCCCCCACGGTGCCCGGGCCCGGGACAACTGTACCCGGTTGTCCCCCCCCCCATGTGGCGGCCCTGCCGAAAAGTGTGTTGATTTGACATGGAATGACCCATCTCCTCTCTAAATCCAACTATCTGAAATATAGTTAGAGAGCCATAAAGAAGTCCTTTTCCAGCACTTAACCTCAATAGCACCCATATAAAATATTGTACATTAGTTAAAAACATTGGAATCATATTTGAAAACCGTTCATGGAAAAATCATGGATCAACGTGCAGCAGTAGTCATTTAGTTACAGTTAGAAACAAAAGTTTCTAGACACCCATTGAAAAAAAATTCAATATTTTGGGAGATTTAAAAAAAATAAGGAGAATAACTTTTCCGCTATTCTCTTAAATAACTAGGTATGGATCATCACCGGGTCAGAGATTTGGATCAAGGCGTCAATCGAGTTTTTGCCGGTAATGATCCAGATCTCGGTAAAAATGCAGTTTCACGCCCTCCAAACCGATTTCTTTCAAATTTTACACAATAACGTATTTTGATGCACTAAACACGAATCCGTTAAAAAAAAAAACGTCGGATTTAACTAGGAAAGAAGTTATTAAGCACTAAAGTTCACTGTTATGCAGGTTATGAGAGCTAATGTAAACAACTAAATTTGTGACGACTTTAAAGGCATAAATGACGACTTTAAGGCATACATTCTATGCGTTTCCGTTCGCTATGCTCGCTCAAGAACATAACAAAACCCCAGTCAATCCAACTCGCTAAAATTAATAGAATATAATATTAAGCACTAAAGTTAGGAAGGTTATAAAACTAGGCGTCATCAACGTATTTGTAAACACGCGCATGCGCAGATATGTAACATTGGGAAACAAAGAACTCTCATTTGAAATGTTCAGAAATCATTTATTCGAAAATATTGTTAATTTTAAGGGCATCCTCACCTGTCGTCACCTGTTGCTTAAGGGCATACGTGCTATGCGTTTCCGCTCGCTCAAGAAGATAACAAAACCCCAGTCAATCCAACTCGCTATAATTAATAGCTCTCAAAACCTGCATAACAGTGAACTTCAGTGCTTAATAGCTTCTTTCCTTGTTAAATCCGACGTTTTTTTTTTTTTTTTTATCGTATTCGTGTTTAGTGCATCAAAATACGTTAATGTGCAAAATTTGAAAGAAATCGGTTTGGAAGGCGCGAAACTGCATTTTTACCCAGATCTCTGAGAGCCGGTTCTTTAACCTGCATTGAAGCTAATAAGAAGGAAGTACCGAGTGCTCCACCACTGACCTAACCTCAACCTAATGCTAGTTGAAAACATGTATGACTAAACATAAACTCCCATATGGCATTTAAAGCATAAGCTAACCAAGCAGGAAATTAACTTGTGTAGAAAATGATCAAGTTCCGAAGTGGGATTCGACGAATGATGTGCAGCTTGGCAGAAAGCAGCCAGACTGTAACACATTCAGAATCTGTGAACGAGGAGCCAACGCCATTCATTCTTGCTACCAAATAGTCAGTACTTTATTACATCTAGTCTACAAGGTGCAAAGTCGGCAGAAGTCGGCACACAGTGGGGCAAATGACCGATTTAGGAGAGCAAAAGTCAAAAAATAAATGTCAAAGCAATGTAACCAACCACAAGTGTCTTGGGGTTCAAAAACAGTACGCTCACTGTTGACAAGCAAAGAGGTCTGAGATACCATTTTTCGCAACAAATAAGTCTAGTTTATTAATAAGCTTCTAAACAGTTGTTTGTGCGATAGTGAAGGGCTACAAGGTAATCTCCAAGCATGAGCATCGATTTAAATAGTGAGTGTTAATATTATTGGTAAAAATGCATTTTCGCGTCCTCCAAACCGATTTCTTTCAAATTTTGCACAATAACGTATATTGATGCACTAAACACGAATACGATAAAAAAAAACGTCGGATTTAACTAGGAAAGAAGTTATTAAGCACTAAAGTTCACTGTTATGCAGGTTATGAGAGCTATTAATTATAGCGAGTTGGATTGACTGGGGTTTTGTTATCTTCTTGAGCGAGCGGAAACGGATAGCACGTATGCCCTTAAGCGACAGGTGAGGATGCCCTTAAAATTAACAATATTTTCGAATAAATGGTTTCTGAACATTTCAAATGAGAGTTTTCTGATTCCCAATGTTACATATCTGTGCATGCTGACTGACTGGGGTTTTGTTATCTTCTTGAGCGAGCGTAGCGAGCGGAAACGCATAGCATGTATGCCTTAAAGTCGTCATTTTTGCCTTAAAGTCTTTACAAATTTAGTTGTTTACATTAGCTCTCATAACCTGCATAACAGTGAACTTTAGTGCTTAATAACTTCTTTCCTAGTTAAATCCGACGTTTTTTTTTTAACGGATTCGTGTTTAGTGCATCAAAATACGTTACTGTGCAAAGTTTAAAAGAAATCGGTTTGGAGGGTGGGAAAATGCATTTTTACCATATTATTTTTACTATTTAAGTAATAATTAAGAATTTAAATATATGAAAATAGTACATAATTTGCACGCGTCAAATTTAAAAGATTAGAAGTGTATATAATTTGCCAGATTAGGCTAGATTAAGTACGAATTGAAACAAAACATGTTCTGTGGTACAATGGGAGTTGATGCATTATTATTTTGTAACCAACCTTTTCCAACTTTTTAAACATCAATTTTTAGATACATGCGTGATTTCAAGAAAAGAGCTGTTTGGCGGACAAAATTTAATTTGTCAGACAAAAACGCTGGCGTTTTGCAATTTGTTTTTAAAATTTGACTGTGGATGGTGAAGAGGAAGGGCATTTTGATCAAATTGCAAAAATTAAAGCTAAGGTTAAAGCTTTCCTCGTCCAAATTCAATCTTTAATGGCTCCAAATGGTCACTTCTTATCTCTTTTTAGTGTTTCATTCGATTACAAAATAGATTTGGTAACCTACCTATAGATTCGATTACAAAATTCATTGGTAACCTATAGATAACCCGTCCTAAAATTCGTAGTTAATAATAAATGGACGTTAAAATTGAAATAAACGATTACAAAAGTGATCGGAATTTAGCTGTCCTAAATCGGTCATTTGCCCGACTGTGCGGCCTTGCTCTAGAACAGGGATCTCCAAACTACCAGCCTTTGAGCCACAGGGATTACTCCAGTAAGTTCCAAATCCAAAATCCAAATTTTAGTTAATGGTTTTAATTTCCTTGCCATTAACTAAAACTTCTAGGCTACTCGCCGAGTACGCATCCTTTACGAGCATACGCTTAGCGATTGGCAAGTTCCAGTCTGTACGGCTTTTTACGACGTTTCACTAAAACGCTACATCTGGTGGTTACACGCCAACACAAGTAGTGTACCCGCCAACCATCGCAACCTCACAGATAGTGCTCAAATCGTCTTGAACCTCATTGGTTTGAAAACGATCCGGTACATTCCGACTTATTATATATAAAAAAAAAAAAAAATAAGCCATTAGCTTATCCGTGGGCCGGATTGATGACACCGACGGATAGGTTTTGGCCCGCGGGCCGTAGTTTGGAGACCCCTGTTTTGGAACATTCAAATTACAGGATACAAAATAAACTGTATCGGTACTTCAAAGCAAAGAGATATAACATTCAGGATCGATGGAATAGGAATGGCAATTCTTTATGTCATAAGTTTTACATGAGATGTTAAAGTATCCAAAAAAAAAATAGGTTTTAAATCTTCGAAAACAAAATGGCGGTGCTGTGTCTGACGAACGGGAACCCTCTTTTTTCACGGGTGATAGTCAGCAGGCGTGATTTTTTTAATTTCGAACAAAAAACTAAAATTATTTTGAATGAATCCGGTAAAATCTAGTAACATTAAGTACGATTTTTAAGAAATATCATTTTTTTCGAAAGTGGTGAACAATTCTTCATTTTCTATTAAAAAATCAGTCATAAAATCTTAATAAGTCAACGAATAGGAAAAATCGTACGTACTTTACTAGACATGGGCGTATACAAGGGGGGCTGCAGCCCCCCCCCCCGAAATTCTGATTTGATCATTAAAAATGTCATAAAACCCTTAAAAATAAATTAAATAAGATCATTTAGTTCAAAAAACATATTCTATTTTGGGTGTAATAGCGTTTAAGTTGGCTAAAACTCTTCCAAGATCTAAATTATTAGTATTCCACCGGAAATGGTCTCAGCCCCCCCCCCCCGAAATTTTCCCAGCCCCCTCCGAAATTATTTTCTAATAATACGCCCATGTTACTACAAAATATTATTAGGAAGTTGCGGATACAATTTGAAGTTGATCGGGTGAAAATTGAAGGCACTAGCTTTTCGCCCGTTTTGAAAAGTACAGTTTTAAGAAAAACTACTTTAAAGTTTAATGTATGTTACATACATACATGTTAGAATCGGGACTATAGTTGAAAAATCGAATTTTTAGTACACTTAAAAACTGTTCCACCACATAAGCACTCTTAGATATCATTTTTAATTGGCTAAGGAAGCATTTTAGCCCATAAAAAAGAAAATGGTGAAAATAAACTTATAAGGCATTACCCCTCAAGTTTTTTTTTTTTTTTTTTTTTTTCAAATTTTTATTTATTTATTTAAAAGAATATAACAATCTGTTCCGGATACCAGATACACTTTTTGTTAAGTATTATTCTATGTTGTAACAATATTTAGCTCACAATTTTGCAATATAGGGAAAACAAAATTAAATAAAACCTATGCATAATTAATATAAGGAATAACACCATAAGACATGTTAACTCTAGTACAATACATAAAAAATATGCTGCGAGATGGAAAATATGTTACATACAAAATAAAATATGATACACAGTTAAACTTACAGATTACAAGTTATAGATATTTCAAGAATATGTGTTTCGGCCTTTTATGGACATATCTTTTTAATGAATTTTTATTATAATTTCCTAAATTCTTAATTAAATTATTTTTATTTAATTTGCATCTATAAAAAAAACCCTCAAGTAATCGACTCCAAGCAAGCTGTAGTTTTTAGTTTACTGTATATTTAAAGAATTTGCCCAGTATTGATAGGGATACCCTTGTATAAAAAGTCACATTGTGAATATTTTAGAATGAATTTCCCTATAATTTGTAATTAAATATATATATATATATATATATATATATATATATATATATATATATATATATATATATTGACAAATATACTTTCTTTCCAGTGATATTTATTGTAGAGGTGAACTGCTTCACGTTGTCCAAATGTCTGATATTTACAATGACTCCAAAACCTTTGTCGATAAAAAAATGAAATTTCCTGCCAAACAAGTGAGCAACATTTTTTAAATGTTAAAAATTAATCAACTTTTTTTAGTTATTTATTATGCAAACATACCTGCGTGAGAGCATCTTTACAGAATATGAATTTATTTTTTGAATTGAAGGGGCCGGAGCAAAATAGTGCCAAGCAACATTTTCAACAAAACTTAACTGTATGCTTGTATATGTTTTGGAGCTATAGCATATGGTCATATGGATATTATGTGGGACTATCAGTTGAAATGGTTAAGGGCAACAAGATCAAGTAGAATACAGAGCTTGTAGTCATGTCAGTAGCATTTGCATCATAGACTGATAGTTCCACATAATATCCAACATATAGCAGCTACAGTTAAGTTTAGTTAAAAATGTTGCTTGGCACTATTTTTCCCGACCCCTTAATTGTTTCTATGTCTTTTTCAGATTCTGGCGAATTTTCAAACATTTCGGAAGAGTGGTGACTTGAGCACTGAGAATGTTAGAGAATTCGTTGAACAGAACTTTGAAGACGCAGAGGAACTTGAAGTAATTATTTGCTAATTGCAATGTTCTGTTGGAAACGACCAGAACTATGAATCCGCGAAAGTTTCAATTAATATTGGTGTGTATAAAGTGTCTTTGTGAGACAAGAGAGAAACAGTGAAGTTTATTGGCACCAGTGGGCATTCATAGTCTAGATGCTCACTGCTGCCAACATAATTGTATGCAAGTGCGTTCAGTACGGTCCGCCAAGTATCTTCCTTGTCACTAAACACTTGTTGGGCTGTTTACACGATGTGACAAAGGGGAGTAGAATGGTGGCGTAGGAGCTTACTTTTCGCTGCTTAGTAAATAGAATACAATGTCAAAATATGTTATTAATTATTTAATTCTTAGTTAATAATAATGGACGTTAAAATTTAAATAAAAAATAAATAATTATTAATTTGTTTTCAACATTGTGAAATAACTAGGACAACACTGATTAGAGCAGGAAGATTACATCATGTAATGAAGAAAGTAATTAAAAAGTTTGTACACTTGGATTTATTAATTTATTCCTACATCATAAAATTGGTGATAATGAAGTAAATAGACTGAATAATAATTATACAGAATTTTTATCTGTTATTAGGAACATATTTTTCTTCTTAATAAATAAATTTTTAAAAACATCACTTTTGACTAATTTAAATTTCTCTTTGAATGGTTGAGCCGTTCGAGCCTCCAGACTGGGTGCCCTACCCCTCCATTCAGACTAGAATAGTTGACGCCCATCTTAGGAACTGGGCTTCAGAGTTGAACAGCATATGGAAGCATCTGAGCAGGAAAATAACCAATCAAGTCAAGAGAAATCCTCACCAATATTCCGTCATCAATATCCCCAATGGGTAAATATGGATTATTTACACATTTAGCAGTAAGAAATAAACCGAGTAAACTATGAACATTCAAATTTCTCATGATATCTTCGATAAAAATTCAAAGTATCGAATCACTTCTAAAAATCACTACTTTCCAGAGTGAAAAAACGTTTATTCAAACGTCAAATAGTGGGCAGATTCGACCTTTTGACAGTGGTTACTTTCCTTTTCATTGGGTGAACTTAGGGTGCGTTTACACTTGATATTTCTGGCAGGAAATATATGTCAGGATATAAGTGTCGGATAGATATTCTCTTGCAAGTTTACATACGGACAGAAATAGCTATACATTTATGTCATGGATATGTTTACAATCAGACATATATGTCCTGTCTAGTCCATTCTGCTTGGTATAGAAGTTTCGGCAATATAGCTAGAAACCAAGATATTTCTGTCTGACAATTATTTCTCTCTTTATAATCAGCGTATTCACCTGACGGTATAGAAGTGTCGACACTTATTGCTCGGGATAGAAATATATATCTCAGACATAAATTGCTAAATGGTTTACACTAGTCGCAATTTCTGTCTGATATAAATTTCCTGCAATAACTAGCAAGTGTAAAGCCACCCTTAGATTCGAGAGTTTCCCGAGCATCAGTCCAACAGCAATCAGTAAAGATTGAAAATGATGAGTTTTTTCACATTCGATACTTTTTGTATCGACGATATCGTCTCTATCGTGTCAAACTACGGAATTTGAAAAATCTCGTATTTTAGATTCAAGACATTGCTCTTGGATTGTGGACGATACGGCTTGTCGCAAATTGTCACAACTCTAACCCCTTTAGAATAGCCTTTAATGCCTTAAATAAAGTATCGAATAAGACCATTTCTCAATATATTACTTCTTCAATGGATAGAATATGTTGGTTCTCTAGTTTGCTCTGATTTGCATATTCGATAGTTTGACATGGCAGGGGTGATATGATATAGTGTGGTATGAAAAGGTACCATTAAAATGTACAATATCACCAACTTTCAAAGAGGAGGGGGGAACCAGTGATTCCCGGGTTGCTGAGTTGCCACTCCTCACTCTTCTGGTCCTGCGCCGACACAGATCGAGGGCTGGGAGGGCTGTGGAATTGGCAACATCAAGCCCTCTCTACGCTTTCCCCAGGTGACAAGTTATATCTCTTCCACTATAGCACAATAAATAGTTTTAGCATAAATATGCTTTGAGCGGTGACTAAACTGGAAATAAACGTTACAAAAAAGTGTCCACTGGCGTTCGCGCATGTGCAGTGGCGTTCCCGCATAAGCAGTGGCCATGTACTAAAAAGAAGACTGTATGTGTCACAAAAAAGTGTTTGCTGGCGTTCTCGCATGTGCTGTGGTGATCGCGCATGCGCAGTGGTGTTCGGGGATGCCCAGTAGCCATTAACGAAAAAGAAGACTGTATGTGTAACAAAAAAGTGTCCGCTGGCGTTCGCGCATGCGCTTTGGCGTTCACGTATGCACAGTGACGTTCGCGCATGCGCAGTGGCGTTCCCGTATGCGCAGTGGCGTTTGCGTCGCAGTCAATATGTTATACAGCACTTTAAATAGGTTTGTCGGGTGGACCTAGACGTTCCAGAAAGGTGTCACAAAAAAATGTCCACTGGCGTTCGCGCATGCGCAGTGGACACGTACGAAAAAGAAGACTGTATGTTATAGAGCACATTACATATGTTTGTTGGGTGGACCTAAAGCATATTTATGTTCCTGAATTTGAGCAGAAGGCTCTAAGCGAAATACTTTTTTATTTTAACCGCCCTTTATTTATTTGACACAGATTTTTGGGACCGAATTTTCTATAGGTTACCACCCTTTTATAGCCTGTAGGCAATGTTCGAAGAGGAGGGTGGAACAAGTGAGACATGGCCACATTTTTTTAAACAACCACTACTTGATGGCTATGAAAATTGAAATAAGTACCTGGCTATCATGAAATAAGAAGCAAAAATATTAACAGGTTCTTTTATGAGCTTTTTAAATAATTCCAGGTATAAGAAAGCCCTTGGAGGTCAGATGTTCTTTTCAATTGTAAAAACATTTTCATTTTTTTGGAATTTTTGATCACTTTCTGCCTCTAAAACAAATACTTTTCTTAGATTCATCATTCCCGGAGGAAGATTCCGAGAGATCTATTATTGGGATGCTTATTGGATTATCAATGGGCTGCTGATCTGCGACATGATTGAAAGTGCAAGGGGTAAGCAGCAAGATATTTAGTTACGTTCTCCATCTCTAGAATTACTACAAACATTGATTGTCAGTGATTATTTTAAATGCGATGAAATGACAAAAAAAAAAAAATAATAAAAATAAAAATGTATTACTACTACTACTAGTAGTAGTAGTACTACTTTATATCTTTGCATTTTTGTTGAAATGTATCCCTGTAAATTTCGGCAAATCGATTCGGTCAGATCAAGATGCTTCTACCTTGTATATAACCTGTGTTTATGTATCAGTGTGTGTATCCGGCATGTCTACCTTGCAATAATGGAGTCCGTTTCTTATATTAAACGCGTTTTTCTTTAATTTAAACCACTGCCCAACAATTTTGTAAATAGCAAATCATGCAGAATTTCCCCAAAGCTCCAATCAATAGTAAAATCCATATCTCCAGGCTCCAATCGCTAAGAGAGAGACATTTCAAAAGTTATGTCATGGGCGCCACCTAAAAAACTACATTTACTTTCCTGTTGTGGTGGTGGTTAGTGTATATTGGTAATCAGGCTTAATTTATATTGGTATCGGGTAAATACACTAAAGATTAATCAAAAATACCACAGTGCTTCCTTGTTTGCAGGTATGATCGACAACCTGTTGCACATGGTGAATACCATCGGCCACGTGCCTAACGGTGGTAGGATATACTACGAGAAACGAACCCAGCCGCCTCTACTGATCCAGATGGTAGAGTCATACTACAGGTACACTCACGACTTCAGCTACATTGCTGCTAATATCGATGTGAGTCCAACTTATCGATACGTCTCCTATAGTTAGAGTCTGTCTATGTTGAGTTTGTACACCATTTTCCTTCTCTGCAGTTTTACTTTCTCGAATGATTAATATCGAAGTATGGAGACACGTCTGGGCAACACGGGTTCTACGACAGAGAAACCACTTCCTCTTTGCTTCCGTTTTAAGGAGCTTTAATGTCTTTATAAGTTTTTGGTTTGAGGACGAATTATTAGAGTAGGAAGGGAGTGGCAGAAAAACGTTGTACTACTGCACTCCTCTCTCCCCACTCTATCCATCAGAAAACACAATTTATACGGACTCTATTCGAAGGTTTACTTCACTAAGGAAAGTTAGTCCAATAACGACAGAGCTTCCTGAATAATCTTTGCCCATTCATCAAGAAGGCAACGATTAAATTAATATAGAAACTTTGGCTATTTAACGTTAGTTACAATCTGATATAATGTGGGTACTTTCATGAGGAAACTATGAACCATGGTTGGTTACTGGTGACTTTAGTGCTATCCTTATCGCAGTCAGGGAAGTGGACCGTACTCAGGGATATGGACCGTACTCAGGAATATAGGCTCTTATCAGGGAAATGGACCGGACTCAGGAATATGGACCGTACTCAGGTATATGGGCTCTTCTCAGGGATATGGTCCGTACTCAGGGAAATGGGCTCTTATCAGGGATATGGACCGTACTCAGTAATATGGACTCTTATCAGGGATACGGACCACACTCAGAGATATGGACCACACTCAGGGATATGGACCATGCTCAGGGGATGTGGACCACACTCAGAGATATGGACCACACTCAGGGATATGGACCATGCTCAGGGATATGGACCATGCTCAGGGATATAGACCATGCTCAGGGATATGGACCATACTCAGGGATATGGTCCTTACTTAGGGATATAGGCCATGCTCAGGGATATGGATAATGCTCAGAGTTATGGACTATGCTCAGGGATATAGACCGTACTCAGGGATATTGACAATGCTCATGGATTTGGACCACGCTCAGGAATACGGTCCCTACTTAGTGATTTACTACATTCCCGTTTCAGCCCATATTCACGCACTTATGAATATACATACACATATTATATAAACACCTACACCAGAGAGTTCTAGCTCTAATGCTCGGCAATTCCATCACACCCTCTAACCCCAACTCCATCCTACTCGACAGCTGCTGGACAAGGAGATGAACTACTGGCTCCAGACTAGGACAGTAAAGGTTCAGAAGGATGGAATACACCACACGCTCTTCAGGTACTTCGCTAATGACGAGGGACCAAGGCCGGAGTCTTACAAGTAACAATTTGTCTTTTATCTTTTTTACGGCGCACCGACACACAGTTGGGCTAACGACATTTCGCGTTTCGAAAAAAGGCTACAGCCTCTAAATCATAACCGATTGTTTGTTTAAAAAAATAAAAGTTTAGAACAACTTTGTCTGGCCAGATTTTTGTCTTTTGTTCCCCTGTTTGTTAAATTACATGTAAATAATTCATGAATTTTACAATTGAACAAAAAATAATATTTCATTTTTCATCTAACTTAATATCAGCTCTGATATCGTTGAATTAAACATTGAATTCCTGATTAGACTTGGAAAAAATCAAAATCTATTTACAAATCCTTCAAAGGTCATATTATTTCAAATAATCTCATTGCTGATTTGACGAGGAATAAGATAAATCAAGATAAATTATATATATATATATATATATATATATATATATATATATATATATATATATATATATATATATATTGTTCAAAACTCGGGCACGCAGAAAGACGTTCTCTTCTCGTGTCATCGTTCGAGGGAATTGGATTCAGTATCCCAGATCGTCCCTAGGCCCACCCAGCCTTTAATTCATTTAATGGGTACTTGCAAACGGGAAAATCAGGTGGCTGGAGCATAGAATTACCACGCTATCTCCCTAGTGTGCCGTAAGGTCAAGAATTAGCCCATCTGGGCCCTTGTGGACTGATTTTGGTATATTTTGTATGAATGCCGCATACAAAATTTTAAATCCATATAGAAAATAGTTTCGTTCCTCAATCTATTCGTTCCTCTATCTATCTATATATTTATATGGTTTGTATTGAGCGTTGTTTGTAGAGAGGACCTTCATGCCGCTGTGATGGAGCAGTCTGCTGAAGCAAAGCAGAGTAAGTACACAGCCATAAAGTCTGCAGCAGAATCAGGCTGGGATTTCTCGACACGATGGTTCGTCCTTGGAGGCGAGAACAAAGGTAAATCAGTCCTCAATTCTCAAACCACTGTATTCCTCAACCTTCACAAATTAAATATTTGTATGTATTCAAAACTCAGACGATATATCTTACTAAGAGGGCTCTTGTATATAAAAAAAAATTATGCTTCAAAAATCACTAGTGCAACCCATTTGGACGTACGGATCAGAACTCTGGGGAACTGCAAAAATATCGAACATCAGACGCATACAAACATTCCAATCCAAAGTTCTAAGAACCATAGTCAATGAATGCTCTCTTCTACGTTTCCAACCTCAACCTCCATAAAGACCTCAATATCCCACTCGTTAAAGATGTTGTATTATCCAGATTCCGACGTTACCACGCTAAACTTTACACTCATGAAAATCCTGGAGTCCTCTCCCTTTTGAGCGTTACTCATCCACTCTCTTCACCGAGGCGATTCAGAAGACAGTGGCCCAGAGATCTGCAGCAGTAACCAAGGGAAGTGTTAGCAATGGCTGTCTCTTCCTTCAAGCTCGTCAATGTCTGTGGCTCACCGATCTCTCTTCGATTCCAGCCACTGGTCAGAGCAGAAGGGAGCTTGGGTAGGGCCTTCAACCTCATCTGAGCGTCCTTTTGGCATTATTCGAGGATGAAGTTGGGAGGCCTTGAGCCCAGAACCTCCATAATGTATCATATTACTAGATGTATTCATAAACAGAATGTAATAACCAATAAAGAAATCAATAATGGAAAAGAAAAGGTCTTAAGCACCTAGTTACTTCAAAGAACCATCCGATTGAAGAAATTCTCCCAAAATTTCCGAAATGGCCCCAATGACTTGGAATCTGGACGATACTAAAGGAGTATGGAATGAAGTATTTTATCCATTAAAAAATAATAACCGCGCGCTATTTATCATTCTTTTATCAGCCAGTACTAGCTTATCTTGGAACACGGATGTCAACAAAACTGGGGTGATGAAGTCATTTATGAATAAATCAGGTTTTTATGAAAATAAATCTAATATCAACTAACATTCTTGTAAATATTTAATTCGAAGCCCGGTGGCCGTGTGTGTTAAGACGTGAGCACTCGAAAAGAGAAAAGGCATCAGTCCTATCCTGGCTAGAATAGGGTGGTGACCTATTGATAACCCGTCCTAAAACTCTGAGTTAATTATAACGGACTTTAAAATTTATATCAATAAATATTTAATTCAAATGAAAACATTAATTTTTACCAGGCTAACGGGAATTGGGAATTGTGGTCATCAAGTCTGTAATTGTTGAACTTTTATTTATCCTTTTTAGCGCGTTTCTCCGCTCCCTCCATAGGGAGGAACCCCGCATATGAGGTTGACCTCAAGACGCAATCCAGAAGTGCCACCTAGAAACTTTCACTTTTCAGAACTCTTAGATCACGAAAACAACGGTGGTTTAAATTTGTGTGTGTTTATATATATATATATATATATATATATATATATATATATATATATAAACGGCTTTTCGTTTTTAGGCCTCTGGGTACACTGTTCATAGGTTCTGTAACAAAGAAAAAGTCCAACTCACAGGAACTGCATCATCTTAGCGCGGTTCCATTCACACACAAACAGTAATTACTTTGTTTAGATCATTCTTAATGTAAACACATATTCCAAAGAAAAGCAAGATTGTCGGCAAGGCACAAGAAACTATCCTAAGCGGAAATTACTCTTCCGCCGTTCCAAGTTTCGCTCTACGAAGACTCTACTAGGAATATGTTTCTAATTGACTTAACTAAACTAACTAATTGCTTTACTACCCTATCCATTTTAGTGTTAAATGCAATTAAAAACACTTACCTACTCATTTTACTGTTAAGTGCAATTAAACAAAATAAAATTGTACAAGAAAATTAGAACGTAGTGTTATATTTTAATGTGCTACGCCACATACAACCACAAAATATAATTATATTTCTACTATAGCATTTGGCTGCATGACTTACTACAGGTAAAATATCTGTCAACTCTTAATTTATGAAGTGCAATTAAAGCCTACCTGCCTGGTAGCTCGACCCAGGCAGGTGTCTGACCCTACACAGAGTGTTATCTTTCACATTCTCTTTCAGCAGGAACTGCGTCATCTTAAGACGTATCCGGTGTCATCCATAACTTAAAATAGAACTAAATTTTTTTTGTTTTATTTTATGAAAATTGCTAACACCCACAGGTTAGAAGCGGATATTCCTCAATCTAAAGCAAGACTCTCAAATTCAATTCAAAATACAAACACGCTTTTCAATTACTTATCATGTTTTATTGAAACAAATGCAATCAAAATAACAGCAAGCAATTAAAAACTGAGGCAAACCGAGAAAAACAAAAGACAATTAAAAACGAAGGTAAACCGAGACAATTATTAGTTTGTTTTGATTTTTCGTTAAAAATTATAAATATCTCTTCCATTTTCTTATCTTGTTTTACTCCTACTAGAAGCAATAATAAAATAACAAGAAATAAAAACATACAAAAAGAACCGTTCAAATAAACGAGAGTTTTATGCACTTATTTCTCCGATTGACATCGCTTCATCAAAAAATTCTTCACAATCTTTTTTGTGGAGCATTTAGTAAGCTTTCAAATGGTAACCTTCCACTTACCTAGATTCTCAACCGTTTTCGAGATATTAAGGAAAGTGGGGTCTCCCGTGGTCCAGTGGCTAGCGCGCTGGATTCATAAGCGGGAGATGGTGGGTTCGATCCCCACCGGCGCCAGAAATTTTCTCATCTCAGGGCTCGCTGAGAAAATTCCTGGTTGCACCCTGGATGTCGGCGCTAATAGCTACGATTTGTTGATGCGCCGTAAAAAAAAAAAAAAAAAAAAAAAAAAAAAAAAAAAAAAAAAAAAAAAAAAAAAAAAAAATTAAGGAAAGTATACGAAGGGGGCCTAATAGATATTTATACGGCATCTGAGAATCCCAAGATTCCCGAAAAACAAAATATTGTTTCTACTTATACGTATCCTGTTTTATTGACAAATACATTTGACATAAGCAATTACAAAAATAACGAGCAGTGAAAAAAAGACTGCGGGAAGCATACAAATAGATCCGTTTATATAAACGAAAATAACTAAGTTTTGAGCACTTATATCTCCTAATATGAACATCCCATCAAAAATTCCTTCAAAATATTTTTTGTAGAAAATTTAGCAAGCTTTCGAACTGCTAAATTTCACTTTCCACGATTTCCAAACCGTTTTCGAGTTATTAATGAATGTATACGAAGTTCCCAAAACTTTTCATGTCTGTTAATAAAATATTTTATTCTAACCCTTCCTTTACTCCAAACGTAACCAAAATTTCAACATATTAGTGTTGATGAAATTTGAACATGCAGAAAATGTTTTAACTGAATCCCATAATTCTAAGTACCAAAATCAAAGACAAAAAGAACAGTTCGAATAAGCGAAATCAATTACTTTAAAGTTTAAGCACTTATTTCTCCGATTGACATCGCCTAATCAAAACTTTCATTAGAACCTTTTTTGTAGAGAATGTAGTAAGCTTTCCAATGGTATTCTTCCGTTTCCCAAATTCTTAACCTTTTTCGAGATATTAAGGAAAGTATACAAAGTTACCAAAACTTTTTTATGTCTGTTAATAAAATATTTTATTCTAACCCTTCCTTAACTCCAAACGTAACAAAAATTTCAACATATTAGTTTTAATGAAAGTAGAACATGCAGAAAATGTTTCAACTGAATCCCATGATTCTAAGTACCCAAAACAAAAACGGTATTCAAAAACTATGTTTCCAATTTTCTCGAAAACGGTTAAAGCTATCGCCTTGAAAATGGTTTCATTCGTTTTGCTAGCCCAAGAAGCGTATGAAACGAGTACTTACAAGCTTATGAACTCAAAAACGTAAGCGTTACGATTTTTTTGTGCGAATTTCGCCCCAAACGCCATCTTCCAGTGGACGGATTCTGCTGGTTAACGAACTTGACCTTTCAAATTAGACGAAAGATTTTTGTACCAAATTTCATCAATATCGGACCATTCGTCTTCGACCTACAGAGCGAACAGACAAATATATATATATATATATATATATATATATATATATATATATATATATATATATATATATCCAAATTTGAACCATCATCATTTTCGGTCTCTAGGGGTTCTGATACACAAAATTTTCTAGTCGGCACTTCCGGATTGTTTCATTGTATCAACCTTATAAGCGGGATTCTTTATAAGGGAGGAACCGCGCTAAAAAAAAACGAATAATGCCATTTTTAAGGCAATATCTGTAACCGTTTTTGAGAAAAGTAGAAAAACTACATTTTCTAACTAATTTTCATTTTAGGTACTTAGAATAATGGGATTCAGTTGAAATATTTTCTATATGTGTCAAATTTCTCCAAACTAAGGCATATAAATTTTAGATACATTCGGAGTTAAGGAAAAATTAGAAAAAAAAAATATTTTTTTTAAGGGACGTGTAAAGTTTTAGGATCTTCGTATATTTTCCTTAATATTTCGAAAACGGTTGGAAAATCGTGGTAAGTGGAAGGTAACCATTCGAAAGCCTACTATATGTCCTACCCAATTGTTCTGAAGGAATATTCGATGGGGCGCCGCCAGTTGGAGAAATAAGTGCCTAAAACCTCGAATGTGTTAATTGCTTCCGTTTAAGCGGCTTTTTTTGTCTCTGTTTCCCTCACTTTTTGATATTATTTTTAATTGCATTTAGCAGTAAAATTACTATTTTAGTAAAGGTCAAAGGTTATTTTAGGTTAAGGCAGTTAGAAACATATTGTTTTCCTAGAGCGAAAATTGAGAAAGAGGATGGAGTCATTTTCGCCTTGAATACTGTCAGTTTCTTTCTCTTTGGGATTTTATTTTATATTTTTCACAAAATTCAAAACTTACCAATAACCGATTCTATTTCAAGGAACTAGGGATATGAACGGATATGCGGATAAGATTTGAAGAAATGTTTCGAAAATTCTTTCTTGAGTTCAACCTCATCAGTTAATTTCTTCGGAAAGTGCCTCAAGAGCTGTAAACATGAAGAATTAGGCTAGAAAAGGGTGGTAACCTATAAATAACCCGTCCCAAAATTCGTAGTTAATAATTAATGGACGTTAAAATTGAAATAATAACACCAACAGACATGGCTGCATCACCACTGTGACGTAGTAAATACTAACTGACAGCTCAGAATGTCAACCATTGACTTCTACCTCGGTGTTTCAGGCAATCTTAGCAACATTCTGACCCAGGCTATCGTCCCCGTGGATCGGAACTCGCCAATCATTTTTGTGGATTGATCGATTCATATTCGAGAATCGCTCATCACTTGTAAATACTAACTGACAGCTCAGAATGTCAACCATTGACTCCTACCTCGGTGTTTCAGGCAATCTTAGCAACATGCTGACCCAGGCTATCGTCCCCGTGGATCTGAACGCTATCATGCACAGGAACTTCTGCTTGCTCTACAGCTGGTACAAGAGATTGAAGAACCAAGTACTCGCGAGGAAATACTACGTCCTGTCTTCGGAGGCTCTCACTGCTATAGAGAATGCAAGTACTCCATATTACAAAATATCTTAATTGGACGAATCATGGGGGTATATAAGGGGGGCTGCCCCCCCCCCCCCCGAAATTTTGTTTTTCTGAGAACATTTCATGTAAAATAACATCGGAAAATGTCTTCTACTTTTACCCTGGTTTTCAAGGTGTCCAGAGGACCTTAAACCACGCCATTTTAACTAAAATATTTAAAATTTTCCCTACGCCCCAATTGCCTAGGTGCTCCGAGCCCCTTCAATTTTTAGTAGACTGACTCAATTGACTCCCTCTCACCTATACAAGGTGATTCAGGTCTAAGTTTTTTTTTTTTTTTTTTTTTTTTTTTTTTTTTTTTTTTTTTATTTATGTACAGAAGTATTACATTCTACAATTATGTGTATTTTGTAATTTGATATAGGTAGCTTGACCACGCCTCAGGTGCCACCAGTTGTCAACCGAATACCTTCCTTAGGAAGGATTCTAGGATGACCTGGAGTCACCGTACATCATCCAACCACACCCTGCGACTAGCAGGGAGGATTGGAGACGGGTAAGACGTGGCCTGTGATTTCATGAGGAGAGAAAATATCCATCGATATCACTCTCATAATTACATTAGTTCTGATTGTTGGTCACTGCACAACACTTCACTACCTAAGCAGATCCCGGGGCCACTTCCTATTAAGACGTCTTGGTGGAGAGGAAAGATGATTGATGCTGGATAAGGATTGGGCAATAGGATTAGGATGATTGATCAATTTACTATGGAATGATGAAAAGCGGCTAGGGATTATATCTTGGACAAAAGGAATATTTAGGTCATTATGGAGGGTGCGATTCGAAACGTAATAAGGAGCATTAACTATGGTACGTAGGATTTTGGATTGAAATGTTTGGATTCGGTGGATGTTGGAATGCTTGGCTGTCCCCCAGAGTTCTATTCCGTAAGTCCATATAGGTTTTAATAATGAGTTGTAGACAGTTAGTTTGTTCTGTACGGTTAAGTGGGATGTTCGATTTAGTAGTCTGTATAGTTGTCCGAATCGTCGATTGAGTTCTTGTCGTTTTTCAGGTCTAAGTAGTCAGAATCTAGGAGGTGATTCTAGACATAATTTCCAACAAAAAAGTACATTTGAATTATGGTCCGATTCAGAAGGGAAAAGCGGTTATGTCCAATTTCAATTTTTTTAACGTAGTCATATTTTATTATTGAATAAGAAAGGATTGCTCAAAAACTGTTCAAGATCATTAAATTCTAATTATGTCGTCATAAAATAGACAAAGTTACCTTTAAGAAAATTGTAATTGCATTCACTAAACCCATTGATAAAAGATACTTTCTGGACGTCCAATAACGAACTTCTGTTTTTCTCGATTAATCAGAGGCGTCTAGCGAAAGTATCTTCTATCAACGGGTTTAGTGAATAAAATCGCTGTTTTCTTAAAGGAAACTTGGTCTATTTTATGATGACTTAATTAGAATTTAGTTATCTTGAACATTTTTTGAGCAATCCTTTCTTAGGGTGCGTTTACATCTGATAGTTATTGCAGGATATTTATGTCAGACAGAAATTGTAAATAATGTAAACTAAAAACAATTTATGTCTTATATATATATATATATATATATATATATATATATATATATATATATATATATTTCTATCAGGAGCAATAAGGGTGCGTTTACATCTGACACTCCTCGCAGGAAATATATCTGAGGTGTCCGATATAATAATTATGTTAATTATATATCCTTCCGGAGATAAACGTCCTGCTAGAAGTTTAAGTTGTAAACGCACCCTTATTCAATAAAAATTATGTGTACGTTAAAAAAAAATCAGAAAATTGGACATAACTGCTTTTCCCTTCGGAATCGGACCGGGGGTTTCCCTTCGGAATCGGACCGGGGGTTTCCTCCCCCGCTGAAGATCCTTGTGATAATATCCTTCCTGACATGTTCCAGGTGCTGTGGGATGAAGACGAAGGTATCTGGCTGGACTACGACCTATCCAATCACATCCTCAGGGATTATTTCTACATGTCCAACTTCGCGCCGCTCTGGACCAAGTCCTACACCTTCCATCCGACCAAGATAAAGGAGCACATCTACAAATACATGGTCAAGTACAATCTTGACAGATATACAGGTGACTTGACGATATCTATAAGGTGGGAGTATCGCGTGCTACTCAGTCAAGATGTCCAATTATCCCTTAGTCCAAGAGCTGGTAGGAAAAAGTAGTCTGATCGAACACTCGGCTGGATTCAAGATATTTTAGGAACCTTTGTTTCCCGATCGCATCTCTTGCTACCGAGTCTGGGATGTTTGGAAACAGCAACCGGAAAAGCATTGATTATGTTTAATTACCGAGGAATGACTCAGCACTCGTCAGCAAATTTGCGAAAAGTAGACTACACAGGATTCAGACAGGCCTGTCAGTTAGACCTGAACAGTCCGCCTGAAAGCAGGTCGCCTGAACGTGTATATATTCCGGCTGTCAGTTAAGACTGTTCAGGTGACCGGCTTTCAGGCGGACTGTTCAGGTCCAACTGACAGGCCTGCCTGAATCGTGTGTTGCCTGCTTAAGCAATCTTTACCTAATAAATAAATAAAATTCCAAAAGCCAGATGTTTTGACTGGATCTAACGCACAACAAAACTCCTAGATATTTCCGCAGTCCGGCGCTACCTAAGCGGCCGCCATTTGCTAACCTGTTTATAGCCTGTTCAGATATTCCCAGGAGTATAATTGCGCATGCGCGAACGTCGGCGGGAATTTCTCCCTGTACTCACCCTTCTGTAGCAAAGCCTTTTAATGATCAAACACATAAGGTGAATCACTATAAAATCTGATTATGTCTCGTTTAAGACTAGGGAAGGCTTTGAGACGTTAGATAAGGGAGATAGTGTTTAATATTTATTTTATTTTCCCTTCATCTAACCATCTATTTGAACAGGCAACGTTATAGTCTAAATTGCTTTTAGCCTTAGCCATGGGCGAATATAGGAAATAATTTCGGATGGGGCTGGGAAAATTTGGGGGGCTGAGACCATTTCCGGGGTATGGAATACTAACAATCTAGAAGTTGGAATAGTTTTAGACAACTGAAACGCTATTCCGATGGCCGTGAGGGTTAAGGCGTGAGCACTTAACACTCCGTGTCAAAGGTCGTGGGTTCGATTCCCACTAGGGGTGGTGGCTTTCCTTTCGAAAAAAAGAAAAGGCATCACCTTTATCCTGGCTAGAAAAGGGTGGTAACCTATAGATAACCCGTCCTAAAATTCGTAGTTAATAATAAATGGACGTTAAAATTTAAATAATAAAACGCTATTACACCTAAAATAACATATTTTTTATGTACTAAGTGATCTTATTTAATTTAAGTAAAGATGGAGTGGTTGGGATTCGGCTAAAAAAACCTCAATATGATTTTTGTTAAAAAAATCTATATTTAGGACGTTTCGGCTACTCATTGGTAGCCTTCGTCAG
Organism: Gonocerus acuteangulatus; assembly: GCA_946811695.1. Taxonomy (NCBI): domain Eukaryota; kingdom Metazoa; phylum Arthropoda; class Insecta; order Hemiptera; family Coreidae; genus Gonocerus; species Gonocerus acuteangulatus. The sequence goes on along the minus strand of OX328125.1, from coordinate 112,231,881 downwards.
CCATGGTAATGCCGAGAGGCAGAGGAAGACCATGACACTTCCACAATGGTTACTTAACTTTCAACCTTGGTCTTCCTCTGCCTCCCGGCATTTCCATTGCTGACGAAGGCTACCAATGAGTAGCCGAAACGTCCTAAATATAGATTTTTTGAACAAAATTCATATTGAGGTTTTTTTAGCCGAATCCCAACCATTCCATCTTTACTTATCACCTCGACGGCTAACTATCTAATCATCATGCTTTTTTAATTTATTTTTAAGGGGCTTATGACACATTTTACCGATCAATTTAAAATTTCGGGGGGGGGGGGAGCTGCAGTTAATCAGTTTAGATTTAATCAGTTTTTTAGCACTTTCCTCCGAAGGAAAGTAGCTATTGAGGTTGGACTCATGACGGAATTTTTGAAAAATTTCTTCAAATCTTTATCGATCCTACCTAGTAGACACCGAAAATGACCCCCGTTAAAATTTATATATATATATATATATATATATATATATATGTGCATATATATATATATATATATATATATATATATATATATATATATATATATGTGTGTGTGTCTGTTAACACGATAGCGGCCAGAGGTTTTGTTTTTTCGTCACGAAACTTGGTATATAGCATTCAATTAGCAAACGATTGAACGAGTTCGTTAAACACCAAAGTCGGTCCACCGGAAGGGGGGGTTTACCCCGAACCCAAAACACTAATTTGACTATGTCAGCCGTAATATTTGTTATATTTCAACGAAACTTGGTATTCGTAGTGGTAATATATAGAGAAAAGTGAGATATAAAAATGAACTAAATCGATCCATTAGAAGAGGGGGTTTACTCCGGACCCACAATACCAATTCGCCACTACCGGCCGTGATTTTTGGTATATTTTGACGAAACTCGGTATTCGTAGTGGTAATACACAGGTAAATAACTGTTGTAAAAATAAACTAAATCGGTTCATCAGGAGGGGGGGTTTACTCCGGACCCACAATACCAATTCGCCACTACCAGCCGTGATTTTTGGTATATTTCGACGAAACTCGGTATTCGTAGTGGTAATCTACAGGTAAATATGTGTTGTAAAAATAAACTAAATCGGTTCATTAGAAGGGGGGGGGGGTTTACTCTTGACCCAAATTCTTAATATACTCATACCGGTCGTAATTTCTGCTGTATTGTAACGAAACGCGGTATACGTCGTGGGTAACTCATGAGAAAGAAGTGTTGTAAAAATGAGCTGAATCGGTCAATCGGAAAGCGGGGGTTTAATTTGTAATATATTTCAATAGAAAAGCCCGTCCGACGTAGGTTCACAAAGCCGCCGCAAGGAGCGCTTTCTACCACTAGAGTGACTGTATCCTGTTCCTGCGTTAGATCAAAATACGATAATATGAGGTTTTTTGTATTTATTACGTAGGTACCATGTGTAAACATAACTCTGGAAGCAAATTATTAATTGATCAGTTACTCATTACAAATTTAAAAGAGAACTATTCATGTTTTTATTTTATTTATGGAGGATATTTTAAGCAAATTGTTCTGGAAAGCAATCTACACTACCCAAATTCTGAGGAAAGTGCTTAGTTATGCAGCTCCTGCGTGACGGACTTTATTGAGTTTCACCAAGCGTGTTATTTATTGGGGTCTTTTGTACAATAAGCATACACTTTTCAAGAACTAGTAACAGTTACTCATTTTATTATTATTTGGAACATATGATTCACCTCTAACCTAATTCTGTATTTAAACGCATTCATTTATCAGATTTACATGAAAAACACTTATTTTGTGAGGAAGGTTCCAGGAAAGCGATATAAGCACTATCCAGTAAATCATAGTGAAAATTTTGTAGATCCCATTACTAGAGCCCACACACAGAGAATTGAGTCTTTGTGGGCTAGTTTGAAGCGAAGGAACAAGATTGAATGCGGAACAAGTAGGGCATTATTGGATTCATATTTGTGTGGAGAAGAAGAAATGAGAAGGAAGACCTATTTCATAAAATATTGCATTCAATGTTTGAATATTGGCCACCTTCAGCATGATTTATTTTGTTCAGTATTAAATAAAGTTATTTTCTTTTTTATAAACAAGCATTTATCTTGTTTTGTAAACATAACCTAGAGTTTAGTAAAGTAACAGTAGAGTAACTGTTAATAGTTCTTGAAAAGTGTATGCTTATTATACAAAAGACCCATTTATTGAAATATTTATGCAATTGGCAGACCCGTCGGGACTGAACGGGCTATATCTAGCTCTATAAGAGTCTTGATCTTCCTAATAACTTTGCTGTGCCTTAGCTCCAATCAAAACGACTTGCTTTTGGAATTTCCTTTATTTAATAGGTAAAGTTTGCTTATGTAAATTTTCAGACGAGTGCTCTCGTCTTCAACACACTTTTTCCGGTGTTTGCTTGACCTTTTCCCAGGTAAAATCTCTAGGAGTAATTGTTCCGTTATTCTTAGATAAATGTTGAACTATATGCAAATGTTGCGACGGGAGTTTCCCCAATCATTCACCGCTAATTAGAAATAATTGAGGCTTTTCAATAGCTACATGCCTTTGGAAGCGATATTTGTGGTCCCTCTTTGAATTTCATCGACTTTTCGTATATTTTCATAAATATCTTCAAAAGGGTTGGGAAATCGTGGTAAATCGACAGAAACCGTTCAAAAGCTTAATACGTACATGACCTACAAAAAAATTTCCGGAGTAATTTTTGATGGGACTACCACAATCGTTTTTTCTTTCTTTGTTTGCATTCTTTTTAATTTATTTATTTTATTTTAATTGCATTTTTTTAATAAAACATGAAAAGTAAATGAGAAGCGTATTTGTAATAAAACTAACCTTTAGAATGAGTGGTAGTCTAGGAGCGAGTAATATCCGTTTAGAGTCTGCTATTGGCAGATTCCTCTGCATTCCAAGATCTGTTTAATTTTTCAAGAAATATCTCTTCATATATCAAGCTTTCCGGGGGCGAGCAAGTGCACTAAAGATTTTTATATTCTCGTGTCGTCGTTCGAGGATTGGACTTGGGGTCCCTGATCGTCCCTAGGCTCTCCCAGCCTAAAATTAATTAATTAATGGGTACCTGCAAAGGGAAAAACGAGGCGGCCGGTGCATAGTACTGAGCACACTATCTCCCTAGTGTGCTGTATGGTCAGGATCTGATATCTCAACAGTATCTGCCCCTCTGGGCCCTCGTGGCTTGTAACGGGATTGATTTTGGCATAAATATGCTTTAGCGGTGACTAAACTGGAAATAAACGTTACAAAAAAGTGTTCGCTGGCGTTCGCGCATGCGCCGTGGCGATTACGTTTGTAATGTTGCGCTTGGGCATGCGCAGGGGCTATGTACGAAAAAGAAGACTGTATGTGTCACAAAAAACGAGTTCACTGGTGTTCGCGCATACGCAGTGGTTAGAGTTAGAGTACATTACATAGGTTTGTCGGGTGGACCTAAAGCATATTAATGTTCCTGAATTTGAGGAGAAGGCTCTCAACGAAATAATTTTTTTTTATACCAAGCTTTCCGAATGACTCAGTGGAACGGAACCGCGCTAAGATGACGCAGTTCCTGCGATTCGGACATTTTACTATAGTACTTGAATGAAAATAAATAGTATTTAATCAGTGGAACAAACTTGTCATGTATAGAATTGTGTTCCATTAGTATTGCTATGATAACGATACCATCTCCAGCTGGTATGTTGTGTTCCATTAGTATTGCTATGATAACGATACCATCTCCAGCTGGTATGTTGTGTTCCATTAGTATTGCTATGATAACGATACCATCTCCAGCTGGTATGTTGTGTTCCATTAGTATTGCTATGATAACGATACCATCTCCAGCTGGTATGTTGTGTTCCATTAGTATTGCTATGATAACGATACCATCTCCAGCTGGTATGTTGTGTTCCATTAGTATTGCTATGATAACGATACCATCTCCAGCTGGTATGTTGTGTTCCATTAGTATTGCTATGATAACGATACCATCTCCAGCTGGTATGTTGTGTTCCATTAGTATTGCTATGATAACGATACCATCTCCAGCTGGTATGTTGTGTTCCATTAGTATTGCTATGATAACGATACCATCTCCAGCTGGTATGTTGTGTTCCATTAGTATTGCTATGATAACGATACCATCTCCAGCTGGTATGTTGTGTTCCATTAGTATTGCTATGATAACGATACCATCTCCAGCTGGTATGTTGTGTTCCATTAGTATTGCTATGATAACGATACCATCTCCAGCTGGTATGTTGTGTTCCATTAGTATTGCTATGATAACGATACCATCTCCAGCTGGTATGTTGTGTTCCATTAGTATTGCTATGATAACGATACCATCTCCAGCTGGTATGTTGTGTTCCATTAGTATTGCTATGATAAGGATACCATCTCCAGCTGGTATGTTGTGTTCCATTAGTATTGCTATGATAACGATACCATCTCCAGCTGGTATGTTGTTTGCAGGTGGAATACCCACATCGACGGAGTACTCTGGAGAGCAGTGGGACTTCCCGAATGCTTGGCCTCCTCTCCAGGCCTTCCTGATCCAAGGATTGGATAGAATAGGGACGTGGGATGCTTCAGAACTAGCATTCTATTTCGCTGACAAGTACATCCACTCCAACTACAGGGGCTTCAAGGATTTAGGAGTCATGTTCGAGAAGGTATGTTGCCCGTTCAGTTATATCTCTTCCCGTTCTTTGCGGGAATTATTCCCGAAGGGTCCGCCATTTGCATCATTACGTGAAACTCAATTAAAACTGATTATGTCTCGTTTAGGACTTGGGAATGCTATGAGAGGTCAGGCAAGGGAGATAGTGTTTATTATTTATCAATACTTAGCCAAAGCTAAGGCTGAAAACAATTTAGACTATAACATTGCCTGTTCAAATAGATTGTTAGAAGGAGTGAAAAAGGCGTGGCCTGTATACCCTTAGCTTTGGATAAGTATTGATAAATATTAAACACTATCTCCCTTGCCTGACCTCTCATAGCCATCCCTAGTCCTAAACGAGCTATAATCAGTTTTAATAGTGATTCACGTTAATTGTTTGATCAGGGAGAAAGTCCCGCCTAGGTTCGCGCATGCGCAATTGAACTCCTGGGCTTATCTGAACAGGCTATAACTGGTATACAACAATGGGTGTCTCTAAGTAGACGGACTACTCTAAGTATCTCTATGGTATATCTCTAGAGCGGGAAACCGCTTGGTTATAAAAAAAAGTCCTTCACTCAGGAGCTGCAAAACCAAGTACATTCCTCAGAATTTGGGTACTGTCGAGTGCACTCCTGAATAATATGCTTAAAATAAGTTATGTAAATAATAAAAATATTTCACACAAACATCTTTTTTGACATGGATTAGTCTTATTGTTAGCAATGGCCTAGTGTGACTTTAAAACTTTTAGTCCGGGGGCTAACCCCCGTGGTTACTGTACTATCGAACCCGTCAAATTTTACAATAATAACAGAGGTGCTAGTGGTAGAAGTGAGATCTGTTTATTAAAATTTTCGCTTATAACGAATATATTTTGACAGTTTCACAGGAGGTAGTAGGTGGATCTCACTGTCAAGTTACAGCTACTTGCTAGCACAATCTCTTCAACAACCCTCTGCAAAAAAATAATAATGCTAAACTCGTTTTTGGTAAAATAATGGCATCTTTAATTCACATCTTCATTTTATTAGGTTGTACACAAATACGGCCGAGTACGACGATGAAATTTATAGTACTGCAACTTCTAGGCACTTTTAGGTAAAACTAAGCGGAGAGGATAGCTTTTAGGTAAAACTAAGCGGAGAGGATAGCTTTTAGGTAAAACTAAGCGGAGAGGATAGCTTTTAGGTAAAACTAAGCGGAGAGGATAGCTTTTAGGTAAAACTAAGCGGAGAGGAAAGCTTTTAGGTAAAACTAAGCGGAGAGGATAGCTTTTAGGTAAAACTAAGCGGAGAGGATAGCTTTTTTTCTACGCCAAATAAACTAAGGCTAATTCAGATTCATTACGCTTCAGAACCTAACTACACCAAGTACATGGTACATGTTGGCAAAATGCATTTTTTTTTTTTTTTTTTAAGGAACTACATATGAACACGAGACTTCTCGGGAATACCAATTTTTCAGGAATAAAATAAGTGATATAAAATATTGTTTTACTTTTCACTGAAGACTGTGAGATTTTTACTCTGTGAGAAAACGCCAAACTAAAAGGTGTTTTGTGGTCAGGACTATTATATGTTTATTTAGATTTGAATGTCCATTATTATTAACTAAAATCAGAACTATTAATAAATTGGAAAATCAATCTATCTTTGTAATACCAAGATGGCCGCCGTTTGTTTATTCAAGTCCTCAGGGAATTTCGATTACACTCCCTCCACTCCCTTCTATCTCAATAGTATTTATAGTTCCTTCAAAATTACGATAAATAAACTCCGACCCGCAGGAACTCATGGGCGTTTATAGAAAATAATTTCGGAGGGGGCTGGGAAAATTTCTGGGGGGGGGGGCTGAAAGAAGTTGACTCACACAGGAAACTGATAGGAGCCAGCTCTCACAGGAAGAAATTGACTCACCCAGGAAACTAATAGGAGCCAGCTCTCACAGGAAGAAATTGACTCACACAGGAAACTGATAGGAGCCAGCTCTCACAGGAAGAAATTGACTCACACAGGAAATTGCTAACTATGACTTGTTTCCTCAATCGAATAAGGAAAGCTATTAAAAAACTGGCTGAATGCTTGGTCACGGAAGATTAGTAGTTTTTATATTGCGTTAAATACTGTATCATAAAAATTAACGCTACTATATAATTTTTTTTCTGTTTATTATTGTATGTTTCCCGTCATACTATGCGTTATTTATCAATTGATAAGTAATCAAAGTATAATGTTCTTGTCTTTGGGTCGCTCCGGACCAGTGTCAACATATAGATAACCTAGAGATAACCCGTTATCTATAGGTTACCAGTAACAAGAGTTACACCAGTACAGGTTAAAATTCGTTGTTAAAATTTAAAAATGTATGTTTCTCAGATGTCATTTGGAAACACCCATTAAATTTGCGAACATTACCAAGAAGTGTTGTGGCTGGGGATGTTGATGGGTGAGGAGGCTGTGCAAGGGTTCGGGGATATTATTACCTCGGATGGACCATCACAAGGAAAACTTTATGGGGGCAAGTTGAAATGAACCTCAATTAAAATGATGATTTTGACCCTCATAGCGAAAACTCTATGAGGGACAGTTTATTTCTAATAATTCAAGGACTGCCATCATAGTGGAAATTAACCGCAATTAAAAATAATACTATGAAATAGATGATGTACGGTAACAGCTGTTCTGTTATCGTCCTAGCAACGCTTGCTGCCTAGGCTTGCCTGCTTTCACTATTGTCATTTAGTAAGCTTGGATTGGATATTGTTAATATTTTATGAAAAATGTAAACGCCAACTCCAATGAAATTTAACAAGCGTGAGAGTTTAGGCACCGGACTACTTATAGCACCGGAAATTACTCTTTCATTCTCTTCGACGAGCATTTGTTGTGGTAGGTTTTACCATAATTTTATAGTTAAATGCAATTGAAAAAAAAAACAAAGTCCGATCAAACGTTAGGTAAACAGAGACAAAACTCTGTTCAAAAGAACGAAACTTCGAAATTTCAAGCTCTTTATGAGGAGTGTGGGGGTGAGGTTACGTCAGTGGTAGAGCACTTTATGAGGAGTGTGGGGGTGAGGCTACCTTAGTGGTAGAGCACATTATGAGGAGTGTGGGGGTGAGGTTACGTCAGTGGTAGAGCACTTTATGCGGAGTGTGGGGGTGAGGCTACCTTAGTGGTAGAGCACATTATGAGGAGTGTGGGGGTGAGGTTACGTCAGTGGTAGAGCACTTTATGAGGAGTGTGGGGGTGAGGTTATGTCAGTGGTAGAGCACATTATGAGGAGTGTGGGGGTGAGGTTACGTCAGTCGTAGAGCACTTTATGAGGAGTGTGGGGGTGAGGTTACGTCAGTGGTAGAGCACCTTATGAGGAGTGTGGGGGTGAGGCTACCTCAGTGGTAGAGCACATTATGAGGAGTGTGGGGGTCAGGTTACGTCAGTGGTAGAGCACTTTATGAGGAGTGTGGGGGTGAGGCTACCTTAGTGGTAGAGCACATTATGAGGAGTGTGGGGGTGAGGCTACCTCAGTGGTAGAGCACATTATGAGGAGTGTGGGGGTGAGGCTACCTTAGTGGTAGAGCACATTATGAGGAGTGTGGGGGTGAGGTTACGTCAGTGGTAGAGCACTTTATGCGGAGTGTGGGGGTGAGGCTACCTTAGTGGTAGAGCACATTATGAGGAGTGTGGGGGTGAGGCTACCTCAGTGGTAGAGCACATTATGAGGAGTGTGGGGGTGAGGCTACCTTAGTGGTAGAGCACATTATGAGGAGTGTGGGGGTGAGGTTACGTCAGTGGTAGAGCACTTTATGAGGAGTGTGGGGGTGAGGCTACCTCAGTGGTAGAGCACATTATGAGGAGTGTGGGGGTGAGGTTACGTCAGTGGTAGAGCACTTTATGAGGAGTGTGGGGGTGAGGCTACCTTAGTGGTAGAGCTCTTTATGAGGAGTGTGGGGGTGAGGTTACGTCAGTGGTAGATCACTTTATGAGGAGTGTGGGGGTGAGGTTATGTCAGTGGTAGAGCACTTTATGAGGAGTGTGGGAGTGAGGTTATGTCAGTGGTAGAGCACTTTATGAGGAGTGTGGGGGTGAGGTTACGTCAGTGGTAGAGCACTTTATGAGGAGTGTGGGGGTGAGGTTACCTCAGTGGTAGAGCACTGGACTAATAAGTTGGAGGACCTGAGTTCAAATCCAGAGCAAGCACTAAAGAATTTTTCTTCTAGTGACTTCGTTCATGGGTTGCATTCGGCCTCCCTGACCATCCCTAGGCCAACCCAGCCTTTAATAAAATTATCAATGGGTACCTTGGGTGCTAATGACTCTAGCAGTCGAAATAGCCAAGGGGAAAATCAGGCGGCCGGAGCATAGTACTGACCACACTATCTCCCTTGTGTGCCATATGGTCATGAATCAAATACCTCTATAGTATTTGCCCCTCAGGGCCCTCGTAGCCTGTTACGGGACTGATTTTTTTTTTTTTTTTTTTTTTTTTTTTTTTTTTTTTTTTTTTTTTTTTTTTTTTTTTTAATGAGGAGTGTGGGTAGTTACCCAGCTTTTGCGTGACGGACTGTTTCACCTACAGAGATTGTATATTGATATATTGAATAATATTAAGTCTGTTTTATACAAATATAAAATAATTAATTTTTCCAGTACGATTCATTGCTGATCGGGAGGACCGGCGACGGGGGTGAATACGATGCTCAAGAAGGGTTCGGTTGGAGTAACGGAGTCGTGTTCGAATTTCTCCTCCGCTGGGGTCATCGCCTCAGAGCCTACGACACCAAATGTAAGTACCATCTCTTCTCATGGGCGTATATAAGGGGGGAGGGTGAGGAAGCTGCTGTCAAAAAACATATTTTTTTTTTGGATGTGGTAACGTTTCAGTAGGCTAAATATTCCAATTTCTAGATTGTTAGTATTCCATGCCTTAAATGCTCCCAGCCCCCCCCCCCGACATTATTTCCTGTATACGCGCTAGGCCAAGGAGTACAGGGTTTTTACAGTCATTTCTCAGATTATCGATTTGATTCTTAATGATGGATCTATTAGAATGGTTTCCTACATACTCCTCTATCTTTGTTTCAGATGCGCCAAGAATAAACCGGAAAACTGATGGGCATTACACTATATAAACATCTAGATGAAAGAAGAAGAACAGCCTTTGTAATATTAAGCTGGAGTCAAATAAAATTTCATAAATGCTCATTGTGTTTTATTATCAGACTGTGAAGATCCCTTCTCTATAACTCACTTTAAAATAGCAAAAGGTCACACTTCAACTTCTCAGTGATCTCCTTTATTCGATAATGTATATGTTTCACGCCTTCAAGAAAAACTATATATATATATATATATATATATATATATATATATATATATATATATAATATATATATTCTTTTTGATCTTAGGAGGCATGGGGTCGTTAAAGCAGTCTTCCTGTCTTCATACTACTTTATTTAATAGGCCCGACATGTTTCGTGCATATTTTTGCACCTCTTCAGGGGCACTTCTTGCTAGGAAGTCCTCTCATTGCCATGTACTTGCTTTGGAGTCTGGCTTAATACTATTAGGCCAGACTCCAGAGCAAGTACATGGTAATGAGAGGACTTCCTAGCAAGAAGTGCCCCTGAAGAGGTGCGAAAATATGCACGAAACATGTCGGGCCTAATAAATAAAGTAGTATGAAGACAGGAAGACTGCTTTAACGACCCCATGCCTCCTAAGATCAAAAAAAAATTTAGATATTTTGGGTCATCTACAAGAATAAATAATATATATATAAATACTCAGGTTAGCTGAGTGGTAGAGCACTCGACTAATGAACTGGAGGACCCAAGTTCAAAACCCGACCGTGCACTTAAGATTTTTATATTCTAGTGTCGTCTTACGAGGTTTGGATTTAGGGTCCCAGGTCGTCCCTAGGCTCACCCAGCCTTTAATTAATTAATCAATTAATGGGTACCTGTAAACGGGAAAATCAGGCGGCCGAAGCATAGTACTGACCACACTATCTCCGTGGTGTGCCGTTTGATCAAGAATCAGATATCTCTACAGTATCTGTCCCTCTTGGTCCTTAGTGGCCTGTTACGGCTCCACAGGACTGACTATATATTCTTACGGGACTGATATATATACTTTCATCCTTAACCTCTAAGATGGGATAGGACCAAGTCCAGACTAATAAAATAAATACAGCCATTCCCAATCAGCTATTCAGAATCGATAGTTAGATGCAAATATCGTTTCTAAACCGCTGATTGGCAAAGCACACATTTATATCAGGAGCTTGGAAGAGTAAGGGCGAATCACGAATTCCGGATGTTGGGAAATTATTATTCATTGTAAAATTGCCTTAATTTTACATGAAAGATTGTTGGCTTTTGAATGAAACACTTTTTTTTGGACAATATTGTTTTACACCTTTCCCCTATCCTCCGTTCCGAGGTGTTCCACGGTAAGTCTAGCCAACACTTACCATGGGCGTATATAAGGGGGGCTGAGGGGCTGCAGCCCCCCCCCCGAAATTTTGATTTGATCGGTATAAATTTCATAAAACCCTTAAAAATAAATTAAATAGGATCTTTTAGTTCATAAAACATATTCTATTTTGGGTGTAATAGCGTTTAAGTTGGCTAAAATTCTTCCAAGATCTAAATTGTTAGTATTCCATACACCGGAAATGGTCTCAGGCCCCCCCCGAAATTTTCCCAGCCCCCTCCGAAATTATTTTCTATATACGCCCATGTCTAAACCGATTTCAATGCATTTTTTTTTTTTTTTTTTTTTTTTTTTTTTTTTTTAAATAAATGCAAATTAAATTTAGAACAACTTTGTCTGGCCAGATTATTGTTTCCCTTGTTTATTAAATTATGTGTAAGTAATTCACGAAATTTAACATAAAATAATATTTTATTTTTCATCTAACTTAATATCAGCACTGATATTGTTCAAATTAAACATTGAAATCCCAGACTTGGAGAAATCAGACTGACACATCTTCGAAATGTGAATTTATCTTAAATGAGACAAAATTAAATAATATGACCTTTGAATGATTTAAAAATATATTTTAATTTTTTCCATAATTTAATAAACAAGGGAAACAAAAAACAAAAATCTGGCCAGGCAAAGTTGTTCTAAATTTTATTAGCTCTCCTTTTAAAAAAATGCATTGAAATCGGATAAGATTTAGAGGGTCTAGCCTTTTTTGAAACCCGAATTGTCCTTTGGCCCCACTGTGGGACGTGAGTGCCAACATTTGTCCCGACCCGTGGGAGAATAAATTGCATGGGTCTCGCCCTGTATTCAGGGATGGTTACAATGTCCTATAGATTATTGGAAATAGTCTATGAAATCTTGTTCCACGCTAGGGTTGACAACATTCATATAATAACTTTCATTCCTTTACAGAAATGTCTACAAGTTAGTTAAAATTTAACTTTTTTTTTTTTTAATTCCATTTTTTTTCAGTAAAACAGGATAAGTAAGGGAAGCATGTTTCGCGCTAAGATGGCGAAGCTCCTGCGAGTCGGACTTCACTTTTTGGCGCGGTTCCTCCATCCACAGGGAGGGAGGAACCGCGCTTATAAGGTTGACCTCATGACACAATCCGGGAATGCTGATTAGATAATTTTACAATACAGGTTTATATCTTTCCTTAACTCACTTTTTAATTGTTTGTTTAAAATTAAATGTATCAGTAAAATTAGTATCTTAGTAAAAGAAGGCAAGAAAATGAGAAACTTATAGGTAATAGTGTTTTCCTAGAGCGAACGTTGAGAAGGCGGAGTCATTTCCGCTTAGGATATTATCAGTTTCCTTTGTGGTGCCTTAAACTTTCACCTCTTTGAGATTTTAATTTATATTTTTAATGAAAGATGAAACCCTACAAATAACTGCTCCTATTCCTTTACTGATGATACTAGGGATATGAACGGAGCCGCACTAAGATGACGCAGTTTCTGCGAGTCGGACTTATTATGACATTTTTTTTAATATTTTTTTTGTGCTTAATTCTATTTGAACTCACCGAATTGGAACTGTTGAAGTAGACATTTGTTCTTTTTTTTTTTTTTTTTTTTTTTTTTTTTTTTTTTTTTTTTTTTTTTTTTTTTTTTTTAACGGCACATCAACTATTTGGCTATTAGCGCCGGGCTATCTACAAGTTGCCACCCTTTTATAATGCCAACAGCACGTGGTCAATCACCCATTCAGGTACTGACCACGCCCGACGTTGCTTAACTTCGGTGATCTACGGGAACCGGTGCATTCAACGTGGCTATGGCTGTTGGCTCATTTGTTCTTGTTTTATACTAAATCCAGTTCTGAGATGATCTCTGCTCACTTCTGCCAGGAATTAATAATTTACAAAAACTCGGAACATTTTAGCTTAGTTTACTAATTAATACTAATTAGTAGTAGTAGGGTAGTTTTGGGGGAAATACTCCAATATTTTGAGAATTAATTTTGACAAAAAATATCTCAAATTTATCACATACAGTGCATTTTAATTTAAAATACTTATAGTAAGTAGCGAATCATCTGCGTTATGAGATAAAAAATAAATTGATTGATATTTAAATTTTCTACTTACTATAAGTTTATTTATTATCAAGACTCTCATAACGCAGATGATTCGCTACTTACTATAAGTATTTTAAATTAAAATGCACTGTATGTGAAAAAAATATGTCCAATTTATCACATACAGTGCATTTTAATTTAAAATACTTATAGTAAGTAGCGAATCATCTGCGTTATGAGAGTCTTGATAATAAATAAATTTTAGTAAGTAGAAAATTTAAATATCAATCAATTTATTTGTAAGGAGATTGACTGAAGTGAAAAATTTTGTAATAAAGAAAATGAATTAATCAAAAAGAAGGTTTTGTTTGTTTGTTTTTTAGGGCAAAGGACTATGTGGCTATCATTGCCCGAATAAGAAGGTTTTAATGAAACATAAAATTAATTTATTTAAATTTTAACGTCCGTTATAATTAACTCAGAATTTGAGAACAGGTTATCTATAGGTAACCACCCTTTTCTAGCCAGGATAGGGCTAATGCCTTTTCTTTTTTCCAAAGAAAAGCCACCACCCGTAGTGGGAATTGAACCCATGACCCTTGGCATGGAGTGTTAAGTGCTCACTCCTTAACACTCACGGCCACCAGGCCTCCTGTATTTGGGGTGATATTTTACCTTTCAGTCGCCTTTCCTGTGTTTTTGGAAGTATGTATCCAAAAACACAGGAAAGGCGATAAGCAACATAATTAAGGTAGAAAAAATAAGAAGAAAAACTTTATTTGTTGTAAATAAAGAATGCTGCTGAAATAAATTGAGTTGCTATATACACAGCCTGCTAATCATTCTCTCGAAAATGCATTTTATTAATTTTGGGAGTGTTAGTTAATTTATTTTAGAATATGGAGGGAAAGAAAAATAAATTTAGTAGTTCTATCTTTAGATGTAATTTTGTAAGTTAATTTTTAAGGAGGTTAAATTTTTGTTTGTATCAAATTTGCTAGATATTTTGTAAAACATAATGATCTCCGAAAGAATGATTAGCAGCTGTTCAGCTCCCATAAATGTGATTGTTAAGGATTCCCAGGGAATCAATAAGAATTGATTCCGCGAGAACAGCTAGCTTGTCCGTGTCAAGTCCGAGGGTTTCGAGGAAGTCACAAGTTGCTTTAGGGATTGTTCCTCTTGTACCGAACCAAAGCCCTTGTACAATATAATCTCTTCTTCCATACACTTCATGAAATTTTTCTTCGTATCTCGTTAGGCATTTGGTAAAGATGGCCTTTTTTTCCGAGTCAATTGACTCTGCCTGCATCGGATCATTTGTTTCATACCTAATGGTAGGGTCAATTATGTATGCTGCTTTTGATTTTTTGTGAAAAGCAATTATGTCAGCATGCCTCGAAGAGCCATCTTCATCCACGGCATTGACTTCTTCATGGCATTGGAAGCCTTTTTCTTGAAGGAGAGCAATGATCTTGGTGACGCCTAGTGACAAGAAGCATGCTGTTAGGACATTTCCCAAGCACGTGTGCTGGTGTTTCAGTCTCTCTGCCGCACTTGCGACAGAGGGGTCCAACAGTTGATGCTCCCATAACACTAGGAACTCCTCTCAATAAGATTAATAAGAAAGGTGTTTAATAATTAACCTTGAGTACTTGTCTTTAGAGGACTACGTACCTACTACAGCACTGCAGGGTGGCTACTACAAGGCTCTTCAAGCTCATTATTGTCCATGGGCTTTTGCAAGACTATTTCTTTCAGGTAGGTAATAACTAGGGACCGGATTTTTAGGATAAAATAAGCACCCAATTAGGTTTTTGCAACAGGCATAATAGGTCTTTTTAGGTTTTTATTTAAAAATCCATTTTAGATTTTTTTAGGTGATAAAAATACTTTGAATAGGTTCAAAAAATAGGTCTTTTTAGGTTTTTATTTAAAAATCCATTTTAGATTTTTTTAGGTGATAAAAATACTTTGAATAGGTTCAAAAAATAGGTCTTTTTAGGTTTTTATTTAAAAATCCATTTTAGGTTTTTATTCAAAAATTCATTTTAGGTTTTTTTAGGTGATAAAAATGTTTCAATAGTTTGAAAAAAATAAGTTCAACCTATTATAATTTATTATTAATAATTTTGATTAATTTATAATTGATAAATAATTATGTATATAAATAGTGATATAAAAATAAACAACAAATAACATCAATTTATAGAATAGTATAAATAAAGAAGAAAAAAAAAGAAGATTTTAAAAGAATAAATAAGTAGTAGTCCAAATATTCAACAAAATATTTATTTAAAAAACAAAGTGAATGAAATTTATTTAAATAAAATACATTTTAGAATTAAAGCAATATTTAAAAAAAAGAAAGAAAAAAAAAATTAAATTATTTAATAAAACATACTCGTACATTAATAAAAAAAATAAATAAGAATATAAAACCAAACAATTAAAACAAATATGTAAAGGACATTTTATGTTTCCCTGCTATAGAGTTCCAACTTCTAAGGAGCATCAGGAAGAATTTCACTGCCTATAGAAAAGTACTTAACTATGTTAAAAACAAAATAATTAAATCATGGAAAAATTACCACACCTAAAATAGGTATTAGCCCTTGTTACAGTAAACCCCCATATAGGTGCCCAGGTTTTCGACGGTGAAATTCTTCCTGTTGTCTCTGAGGAGCTGTTGTGTTTACGTCACAAAACGGCATAGGGGAGTATTTCATTGCATCTTTTAGCTTCAGTGTTGACGGTTCCAATTTTCCTATGAGATTTGAAAGATCTGAGAAATTTGCTCTTAGGAATGGAGTGTGCCACGAATCTCGTTGGTCTAGAGGAACATCGAAGCCTAAGAAGTGGCAGATGCTTCATTCATATCCAAAGCGTCAACAACTGTTTTTATTTTTTCCCCAGCGTGTTAAAATGGGAGTTCGTTGAATTGTATTTTCTATTTCAAAGATTAGGTCTGTCTAGGTTGTTCAATCGTTATTTAGGTGATATCATCCTGAATAGTTTTTTTTAGGTTCTTCCAAATTTGCATGAATGATACTACAAGACGCGAATCATATAAAAAACCGATCATTATCATGTTTAGAAGAAAGGAAAAAAAATAGGTGAAAACCTATGAATCCGGTCCCTAGTAATACCCTTCTACTTGTTCTTTAAATATATCAATATTAAAATTATGGGGAAATTAGCCAGGAAATAATATAATATTATACTTTATTTATTTTTTAAAATACAAAAAAATATTTTTTGTTGTAAAACAAACAATGAAATACATTGATTTTTAAGAACATAATAAGAATAACAAAATATTTACTTGAATACATTGAATTGGTAAAAATTTTATAATAAGAGATTGAAGAATAATAATAAAGAAATGCATCCCCTCCCAACAAGAGAAAGGGCAAGGGTTTTCGCCCTTGGAAGAGAATGGGCGAGTCCCAAATTCCGGATGTTGGGAAATTCAACTCAAAGTCCTAGAAGTGCTTTAGGATAGCAAAGGCTAATGTTTACTCTATGGATTGCTGATTCATAAACATCATTGAAAAAGTATGCAATTCAAATTTAATGTTTTAATTTTAATTTCTACAAGTGAAAAAAATTCTAGGAGGGGAGTTTCAAACCTGGGATTCGCCCTGTAGGAAAATCAGACATTAAATTTTTCATAGATGATGGAGCTATTCACTTCAACTTGAAACTGAGAGAACTAAAGGCAAAACAGAGAAACAAAGCGAAGCGTCGTGTTACTTATCTTCCACCCCCCCCCCAAAACAAAAAAAAAAAATTTCACATTCGCCCTTTCTCTTCCAAGGTCCTGAAATGGTTGATGCTTGAAACCTTTTTCTGTGCTGTTATTCCTTCTCGTCCATGTGATCCAATGGTGCAAATCCAATTGCTCTTGTTGTTATTCCATCGTCGAGTATTACACGTTTGTCATCGAATGGAGAAAGTGATAGTTTGTTGACTTCATAACTAGCAATGTTATGTTTTTTAGAAACTATAATATTCATTGGAGTAAACATAGACTTTCCAGAAAATAAACAATTAACGTAGTCATAAAATCCTATGCATCGTTCTAAAGAACTCTTTTTCACACCTTTCGCTTTTTTAATAACAGATTTATCTATTTTCAATGCGTACATTTTGGCTCTTAGTCCGACAAAGGTAGTTATTATTTTTCCCTGAGCTTCGTCTTTAAATTTTCCCAAGACTTTCTTATTTTGAACAGAGTAACATGGGTGATCAGTGGGGTAGTCAGAAGTATCGAGAAAATCAGAAAAATTTAATTTATCTTCAAAAATGTCTTCTGTTTGTATGAGATATATAAACGAATCCGTATCGGTATACATTAACTTTAGACGATCACTGCCGTAAAATGGAAGAAGAACGTCGTAATGGTACTGGTACATGAGTGTTTTTGAAATATCTAGAATGCACATCCCTATGTATATAGGCTTATCATAAATAATTTTATTTTTTCCTAGATGTACGCCAACCAAATTGGAACCGTATATTGTTCTATCTATAAATGTAGGTTTAGCTATAAGCTTTTCTAATTGTTTTGCATTTGTTACAAGTCGAATGTCTATTCTTTTTCTCAGACATTCCATTGTTTTTCCAAACATTGCATTGTTGTATAACTTATAAAGGTCCTTTTCAAAATCGTTCTTAGCTCCTTTTCTGAGATCGTTATTGTATTCGATATATATCTTCAGCCATGGTGATTGTTCGAATTTAAGAGCTCTGTGTATTTTAATTAATTTTAGCCCATGGTCCAAAGCCTGTTTTAAACACATATAATGTACAACATAGTGTTTTCTACTTCCCAAGTGAGGGATTAATTTCTTGAAGGGTGAGCCAGGTGGGGTAATGGATTCTGGAAGAAATGGAAAATCACTATGTGTTTTGTGAAGTGTTTCTGGATAGTCTACATCAACTTCTAATACGTAACCGTTTTGGTCATCTCCCTTCATTTTTTCCAAATCTATATTTTCAGGATCGACCCACTGAAAGCCTCCGAAAGGGAGAGAGTGACACATAGCCCATCCATATTGGCTGTTGGCATCTTCGTATGTTATAAACTGAGACGGTTTCTTCATGTCATATTCAGTAATGTATTTATTATTTGCTTCCCCATATCTGTGGGATACTTGACACACTCCTCCTCTGATTCCAGATTCAAACATTAAGAGCTGTTCATAGTCTTGAAGGAGTTCCAGCTCTATCTTAGTGTATTTGAGCATTGCGTCCCAAGCTAGTCCCGGCAATGTAAAGTAGTGGGCGGGATCAAGTGAATGCGATTTAAGGGTACTGCTCCTGAATGTTTCAAACACATCAGCCAAAAGGAGGACATCCGTAATAAGGTAGAGATCGCTGTATTCACCCAGAGTAGCAACGTTAAACCTTTTCCAAATCAATTGAGCATGAGCGTAATCCTCATCAGTAATATCGCATTCGTTTAATTTATTAAAGAAACATTCTTTCTTGGGTAATTCTATCTCTTCTAACTTTTCCCAAGAGTCTATATAATCATAGGGGAAAATGCCTTTTCGACTTACAAGCTCAGCGTTTTCATTCCCAAAATACTTGACGGTTTCAGGATGGCTGGGCAAATTTTGAACTAGTTTCTCTAAACTAGAGGATAAGAATCGGAAAGAATCAATAAACCTCAGTTGAACTTTCCCAACATATTTACTAAAAGAGATGTACTTTTCTTCAGAATGTGGTATGACTTCAACCCTTTCTTCATCGTATCCAAGCTGCTTTACAATATAATGTGCATCATAACCACTCAGATTGTGTATAATAACAGGTATAAAATTTGTTTTTTTGCACTTTAAATTGCAATTATTGTGCGCACTTCCTCTGTACTGCCCCGTTATGTGGCAATGGTCTCTAACTTTCCAATTCTCTTCTGAAAAGCTTCTTTCACATAAGTAGCACTTTTCCGATGTTTTGTATTGATCTTCTTCATCTTCTGTGAGTTCAACTATAGGCTCGTTGTACGCATAAATTTGTGATATTTCCTCAGCAATTTCCTTAAGCTGAATCATGAATTTTTCAGCAGCGTCGCGTCCTCTATAAATGATTGGATTTTCCATCGAGTATATACTCTTTAAATAAATTGCATAGCTCATAGGAATATGATTTTGATAGGGCAATGTATAACTCGAAGTAGAATCGGGTCGGCATGTGCTATATGGTATTAAAATGCTTTCAAAATCTGCATATATTACGAATGGTACTTTGAGAGTTCGTTCAAAATTTTTAAATTGAAGTATCGGTTTTTTGGTTGGCATTTCTATCCTAGCAATCGGGTGATGAGAACACAGTCTTCTATGCTCCTCCAATTTTGTAACACCATTCTCTCCATATCGATCATCAAAATGTGCGAAACATCTTTTACAAATGTATAATTTATTTGAGCGGCAATTAATTTGTTTTCTAACAAGTTTTTCAAAATATTTTATGTAGACATAATGGTTTTTTTCTCCATCTTCTAGTAGCAGAAGATCTCGATGATCCGGTAGTTCTTTATCCACAACTTTTAACGGATAAATTATTCCATTTTTCTCTAAACCAAATACGTTAATTGAAATGTTGTTTGCCTTTTCAAAGTATTTTATTTGATTAAGCTGCGTAGGAAATGAAATGGATGAGAAGTCGTATTTTTCTACTAAAGTCTTGTACGGCGTTACGCGTTCAGGATGACTCTGTATGAATTTTGCAAGTATGGAATACATAAAGCACTTTTCATCGTAATTTTCCACATTAATACATGCACGCTTCTTGGCTATATAAGTAGGCAGAGGTATGAACGTACTTCCACGTAGTGGGTTGTATTTATTTATTTTGAGTCTTAAACCATCAATCTCCAATAGACTCCATCCACTCTTCTTCATGGCCGACTCTTCCATTTCAGTTGTTAGTTTTTTAAATTTGTTCAACAATAGTTCAACTAAATTAGTTTCTTTAAATATCATAGCGTTTTTAGTTTTAAACGCTCGATCGGTTATTTCACCCAAACTGTTCATAAACCTACAGTCTACTAAGAGATTTACTTTTAATGCTCTGTGCAGTTCTAACTGCTCCCTGATAGTCTTTACAACGCGGTTCTTGCACGAATCTAGGAACGATGTTAAATCATGACAGTCTTCGCATCGAATAAAATATGATTTTAAGCGACTTCCAAAAGCACATTCATATTCAGTTAAACCTTCACTATTAGGAGCTTCTGCTAACAATTGGTGCTTCGAAGGCTCTTTTCTGGAAACTTTAGGTGAAACTCCGCACAGTTCTTCATGTCGCTTACTGCAATGCTCATTTCTTGATTTTTTTCCACACTTTGTACACTTATAAAGTCTACCACAACACAATTCATGTCTCCTTATATTTTTTTTGCTTATAATAGTACCGCAAACTTTACAGGGTTGTTCCATTGGAATGCTATGTACAACTGTTAGGTTTAGAATATTTTTTTTCTTTTTTCCAAAAGATGCTTTACAGATGATGCAGTATTGACTGGTAGGTATGAAAACTATAGCAGAAGCTAATACTGTTATTCTGATCTTTGAATAGATTCGTGGTGGGTAGGTTTTAGTGAACAACGATGAGAATCCTGACCGCAAGCTTGGAGAATCCTGACTGGATGATCGGTGGAATGCTCACTAAACAGTCGCTAAATGTACCCGTGTGCTGATCACTGAGTAGGTTTGTGGTGGCTAGGTTTTAATAAACAATGATGAGAATCTTGGCTGAAAGCTTGATGGGATGCAGACTGGATGATCGGTGGAACGCTCACTAAACAGTCGCTAAATGTACCTGTGTGCCGATCACTGAATAGGTGTGTGGTTGCTAGGTTTTAGCAGAAAATGATGATGAGAATCCTGGCCAATAACTTGGTGGGACGCAGGCTGGATGATCGGTGGAACAGTCGCTAAATGTAACTGTGAGCTGATCACTGAATAGGTTTGTGGTGGCTAGGTTTTAGCAGACAATGATGATGAGAATCCTGGCCAATAACTTGGTGGGACGTAGGCTAGATGATCAGTGGAACAGTCGCTAAATGTAACTGTGACCTGATCACTGAATAGGTTTGTGGTTGCTAGGTTTTAGCAGACAATGATGATGAGAATCCTGGCCAATAACTTGGTGGGACGCAGGCTGGATGATCGGTGGAACAGTCGCTAAATGTAACTGTGAGCTGATCACTGAATAGGTTTGTGGTGGGTAGGTTTTAGCGGACAATGATGAGAATCCTGGCCAAAAGCTTGGTGGGACACAGGCTGGATGATGGGTGGAACAGTCGCTAAATGTACCCGTGTGCCGATCACTGACTAGGTTTGTGGTGGCTAGGTTTTAGCAGACAATGATGAGAATCCTGGCCAATAGCTTGGTGGGACGCAGGCTGGATGATCGGTGGGACACTCACTAAATGTACCTGTATGCATAAGAAAAAGAAATAATTATTGCACAGACATATATGTAAGATCACATAAACGTAAAAATGTATGTATAGGTGTATAACTTTTTATAATATTGAATGCTATTTCATAAATAAATAATTATTGCACTTTTATCATTACATTTATTTTTTTGTTAAATCTATTACCTTTCTCCTATCAAATATCTTTCATTTTACATATCTTCTTTAAATTTGTTCATTTATTAATCTTCAGAATCCATATCCAGAAGAGCTGAATTGATTATTGCGACATCTACGATTCTATTCTAGTTGTATTCTATAACTAAATGCTTGAATGACTTCTTTCAAGGACTTCAAGGGTTCATTCAAACTGTGTTTTTATTCTCGTCCTTGAAAAGTTTTAATAATGAATGAAAATCACTCATGACGTGATTTATTCATCATGTCGTTATTATACATAGGATCATCCTTGTGTAACTGTGATTGTACATGGGAGCTATTGTTCCTATGCATTGTCATATTATGCATGGGACCTAAATATAGGGAGATTACGATAACACTTGTAATCACACCTTTGATTATAATTACTCTCATAATCACAACATTTTTCAGTAATTACCAATAATGCTCGGGGGCAAGGTTAGCTCAGTGGTAGAGCACTGGACTAATAAGTTGGAGGACCTGAGTTCATCCAACTTATTACTAAAGCACTAAAGTTTTTTCTTCTAGTGTTTTCGTTCATGGGTTGAATTTGGCCTCCCTGACCGTCCCTAGGCCAACCCAGCCTTTAATTAATTTAATAATGGGTACCTTGGTGCTAATGACTCTAGTAGTCGAAGCAGCCAAGGGGAAAATCTGGTGTCCGGAGCACTATCTCTATATTGTGCCATATGGTCATGAATCAGATATCTCTGTAGTATCTCCCCCTCAGCGCCCTTGTGGCCTGTTATGGGACTGATTTTTTTTTTTTTTTTTTTTTTTTTTTTTTTTTTTTTTTTTTTTTTTTTTACCAATAATACTCACTCAGAACTGACTAGAGATCACTGATGGACGATAGTTTACTTATTCGGCAAATCCAGTACACTAATCATACTAGACTGATAAAAGGTGATTTCAGGTTAAACACCATAATAAGTTTGTACCCAGAATCAGCAAATACCCGTTGCACATTAGGAGAGCTGTGTTAATACGAAAGTACTATAATAAAAATATGTCACCCCAATATTTACTATAAGGGAAGAGAGAGAGAATCCACATGTTGCAGGTTATGATGACAGATTTCTCATATGTCAATGACACGTGTATGTGAGTATATGTATGTATGTACACTTAGGAGCAAAAGTCTCTGCACACGTGTAAGCAAGGTTTTCCATTGTGCAAAAAAGAGGCATTCCACATTGTGGCATTAAAATTCACACTTTTTGTTAGACATTTTAATGTACTTTAATAAACAAAAATTAAATATCATATCATTTGTTGTAATTTTAATTTATTTATAGAAATACCTAAAAAGTCAAATTATTTAAAAGCCGAAAGTCTCTGCACATAGGGAAATTATCAAAGATAAGGGGAGGATTTACACAGACTGCATTCTGCCCCTAACATTCCCTAGCTAATCTTAGCAACTCAGTGCTAATTTTGTGCCAAACCAGTTATTGATTTTTTTAAAATGAAATTTCCAACTATGATGTTTGAACAAATTATAAATTTGGAAAGACGAGGCCAGTTGCTCAGAAAAATGGAACAGACCTTCAATACAGGTTATTCTACGGTGAGATTCATCCTAATAAGGCATGAACAACTGGATTCGGTTGAAAATAGAGACCGAACTGGCCGCTGGTATCTGTAGCCTGTGGGAAATTGTAATAAGTGTAGGCAAAGAACCACACACCAGTGCTTCAAATTTAGCAGGTATGGTGCAGGCTGATTATAATATCGAGGTGTTTTCACAGACTATAAGGAGGGTTCCGAAGAATTTAGGCTACAATTGATAGAAGCCTAGGTGCAAGCCATTCCAATGGCTACTGAGACTTCAATTTGCTAAACAGCACTTAAACCATTATTGTTCTGGGAGTGTGTTCTATTTACATGGGAAAGTAAGTATAACCCTTAAGCACTCGCATCGGGTCACCAGAGACCCAAGCTACTTTTAAGAGGAAATTTTGAAGTCATCCCTTCCTTGAATAGACTCCCCACTCCTTCTAGTCTCCAAACGTAACACAATTCTCTATTTCATCACCGCTAGACCACCGACGGAGTAGTGTCATCGTTGTTATCGCTGTTTTGATCCCTGGCGCAAGTGCATACGGACGAGACTTTTTCTCCCTTCTGACCCCCAAGGCGAGTGGATATGTCAGTGATTTCCCAAGAACGGCAAATATCATAGCCCGACAACTGATAAGGAGCTTTTGAGGGAATTTGATCGGTACAGGGAAGAACCTATCAATGATGCTGATTCTATTGGTGATTCCTCAGAAGAGGACGAGATAGATCATGAACAGGTTAGGGAACATGGTACAGAAGCGAGTAGGAGACATCTCATACAGATGACGAGATAAATTACCCCATAAATTTTGTCAAGAAATGACAATATAAAATGGTCAAGGGACCCCCTTCTCCTTCAAAGAGAAAATTTGATAACACATATGTTTGGAGTTTGCCCAGGTGCTATTTTTGTCCAAATGCCAAGGATTTGAAGCCTTCTAAAGTGAGCTAATAATGGTCAAGACAAAATCTTCTCTTCATGTGTCAATTATTTGTGAGGAATGCAAAGAATAATGATCTGGTGAGAGACAGTATGGCTGACCAGTTATATATCTGTAATTGTATCATGGGCGTATATAAGGGGGGGGGGGCTGAATTTTGATATTTTGGGGGATTTTGATCACAGTAGGCCTCATGGGCTTATATAAGGAGGCTTAGGGGGCTGCAGCCCCCCCCCCAAATTTTGATTTGATGGTAAAACTTATCGTAAAATCCTTAAAAATAAATTAAATAAGATCACTAAGTTCATAAAAAATATTTTATTTTACGTGTAATAGCGTTTTAGTTGCCTAAAACTATTCCAAGCTCTAAATTTTTAGTATTCCATACCCCGGAAATGGTCTCAGCCCCCTCCCCCCGAAATTTTCCCAGCCCCTCCCGAAATTATTTTCTATATACACGCCCATGGATTGTATTGTTTCTAATATTTTTCCTTTTATGTTCTTATGGAGAATTTTTGAATGTATGTTCCTAAAAAATTGTGATTGAATATGAATAGATAAAAGTATTGTTCCTATTTGCTCCTCCTAGATGTGTTTTATTATTCCTAAATATGTGTGAATAACTAAAGCGCTCCTCATGCTGAGAAAGGAAGTTTTCATAAGTTGATCTCTTTTTATTTTTCCATGTCCTAGAGATAGTATATTTGTTGTATTTAATGCCATTATAAGGTGTGTTAATTTTTGTTCTTGTCAATATTCGTATTATACATTCAACATAATAATTTTTAGAATTCTAATAAATATATTTTCCTTATATTTAGAAAGATATACTGTGGTTCCAATTTTGCGAGACCCTACTTCAGCCATATTGCTGTGCCTCTATTTTTATTATTTGCTCCTACTGGAAATTGTGATCGATTCATTTTCTGATAGTCAGTTACATATATTTGAAAAATATAGCTGCAAATAAAGTTTTAATATTTCACACCATTACATAAACTTAATCAAAAGTGGGCAACAATTTCATATCTGGTGAAGGTTATTTTCAATTGGCCAATCAAGAGGATAATATGCAATTTATTTAAATGTTATGGATTTTTTCAATGAATATATTTATTTGTCTTCAATAAATGACTGTTCATAATTAATTAATACCTTTTTTACCATATTTTAAACATGTATTTCATCTTGGGTCTGCTATGACCCGAGGCGAGTGCTCACGTACCTTCAAGTGACGCGAGTGCTCAAGGGTTTACATTTGTGGGTCGGCTGGAAGGGGAAGAAGTTGAAGAAAATAAAAAAAAATACCACTTGAGAAGGAACCTAATTCGGACAGTAGGCAGTATGGAGGTGGAGGTGTCTTGGTCTGGGGGTGCATGGTGCTTCAGGAGCTGGGAACTTACAATATATAAATGGACTAATAGATCAGTACGTTTGTAGAGATATTTTAAAAGCAAATTTGCAGCAGCGTTAAATCTCCAATTAGCGTTATTATCCATGAGGATAAAGATTCCAAAGATGGAGCATGAAGAGTTGAGGATTGGTTGCTCTACAATGCTCCACAGCAACTCAAAACACCTCCCCTGTCCCCTGAACTTACCCAATAGAGCCTCTGTGGGATGAATTGTGTTGGCAGAAGGCAAATTTAAAATAAAGAATAAAAACTCTACTCAAAGAAGAACCTAGTTTACTCAATGTCAAATATATTGTGGGACGTGATTAGAAATAACGAAGCATCTACAAGATATTGAATTAAAATTTGATATCAGTTGATATGATTTAATTTCGGAAAAACAAGGTGTTCAGAGACTTTTGTGAGTTCAGATTTCATCAAATTATTTGAAAATTGACATGAAAAAAATTATAAGGACCTAATTCAACAACTTGAACAATTATTTCCAATTCTATAAAAAATTCTGTTCAAAATTACATGAATTTTATATCAACAAACCTGTTCTTACATTTTTTTTCTGTAGAATGGAAAGAAAATTGCTTGGGGTGTGCAGAGACTTTTATTAGTAAGTGTATGCATGTATATACAGGGTGATTCAGGTTTAAGTAGCCACACTCTAGGGGCTGATTGTAGACATCATTTACAACAAAAAAGTTCAATTGAAGTATGATCCGATTCCAAAGGGAAATATTTTTTATTGAATAAGAAAGGATTGTTCAAGCATTGATCAAGACAATTAAATTCTAATTATGTCATCATAAAATAGACAAAATTTCCTTTAAGAAAACAGTGATGTAGTGTGCTAAACCCATTGATAGAAGATACTTTTTGAATGCCATATAATGCACTTCTGTTTTTCTCGATGAATTAGAGATTTCTCACAATTTTTCCCTCAGCCCCCTCACAGGCTAGAGAGTCACTACTTACAGAAAAACTCTCATTTAGTAACCATTAATCTCTGCAAATGAAGTGGAAATTTATTGAGGGATAGGTTGGTTCCCTTTAGTGAAAAATGTGGAATGAATTTTTATATATATGAATGGTTTGTGAGATGGCTTCTCTCTCCAGCAGTGTAATATTTCGTCGGTTTCCTCTCCGACTTCATCAGGCTGCTTCCTTTGTCCTTGGTGGTTCCCTTAGTAACCACCAAGGACGAAGGAAGCAGCCTGATGAAGTCGGAGAGGAAACCGAAGCCGCCTCACAAAACATTCATATGAACCCCAGCGAAGAAATTTAAAACAAAAAAAAATATATATACATATGTATATATATATAAATAAATATATATATATATATATATATATATATATATATATATATATATATATATAAATAAATATATATAAATAAATATATATATATATATATATATATATATATATATATATATATATATATATTGTTATAATTAAAAAAAAATTATTTTTATTATCTATAAAGATT
Organism: Gonocerus acuteangulatus; assembly: GCA_946811695.1. Lineage (NCBI taxonomy): Eukaryota > Metazoa > Arthropoda > Insecta > Hemiptera > Coreidae > Gonocerus > Gonocerus acuteangulatus. The sequence goes on along the minus strand of OX328125.1, from coordinate 112,204,637 downwards.
TGATATGCCACGGCGGCTAAATGATTACTCTTATCTCACAGGTTCGGGTTCGAATAAAGTAAATGAGAACAGAGATAATTCTGTGGTGGATAAATTTAAGTGTAAACAAAAAACTCATCGATAAGTCACATCCATGGAGTTGGACAAACAAACATTACCTGGTATAAAGCTGCAGGCAGCATATGTTGGAATATCTTCTCTCAATTACTTCTGATGACGAGCAAATAAATCTTCTTTTTTTTTTTCTTTTTTTTTCAATTAGCCAATCACTGTAGGGTAAGTGACCCAATAGTTGACACTTTAAGGAAGGGTTATTTTACTTAAAAGTAATTCTTCGCTTAGTTTTTGAAGATAATAAATTTTGAATGTATCAAATTGTTCATCAGCTCATTCTCTATGAAATTCATATAATCCAATTTGAGATACTTTAAGTATTTCAAGTAAAATAAATCAATAAAGGCTGTCTTACTTTGGCCCTAATGTTGAGACGTCTGTTGTAGGTCGGTGCCTAAGTTTGACTTTTCTGTTCCTAAGGATGACAGTGAGGGAAAATGAAAATAATAAACTTTATTCTTTAAACAAACAACCAAATTGGATTGAAAACAGCTGGCACAATGAAAAATGTAATGAATTCGAAAGAGATCCTTTTCGAAAAACAAACAATTAGGTACAACAATTATTTTTAACTGAAAATCATAATTAGGAAGAATAACAATATGCCTCCGAATTTTTCCATGTTGAGTCAGTGGTTCTGGAAATTAATGTATTTTATCCAAATACTAGAGGATTGGTAAGTTTTCAAGTATTTTGGCTAGTAGATATTGGAAAATCATGCCATTAGCGGAAAAAAACAGTTTTATTCTATTCCTAGCAACAAGGTACAACTGCATTGGCGGAAATCCACCTCACTACTTGTCAAACATATTTCCCGTGCTGTTTTTCCTTCAACTTGAACTACACAATAATCACCTACTCTTATAATGTTAACTTTGTTTATAACATGCCTATTACATCTAGCCATTTTCATCTTTCATCCCTTGGTCATTTCATTCTTTAACTTTTGGTGTAAACTTTGATCTGCATTCTTCTTATATTCGTTATTTGTGGTTTTATCTACCTGACTTGCCTCAATTGTTGACATTGATGATGGTTTACTTACAGATGTTGATTCTACAAAGCTCATGTTAGAGACGTCCTTCCTTCTTCGGGGCGATTGGAGGAGTCAACTTCTTCCTCAGTCATGGAGTTTCTCACCTTGTTTTTCAAACGAGAAGTATTTAAAATTTATTTCTTCTTTTTTGTTCAATCTAGGCTTGGCTCTTTCAGCTGTGTTTTTTTTAATGTAGGATTTGCCATATGGTTGACGGCCCATTCATGAACTTTTAGCTTCCTACCTTTTTTAAATGTTCGGAAACCTGATAAATCCATAGATTGGATAATGTGAGGAGCATTTGGAGGTACCGCCACTAATAACCATTGTACCACAAATAGATTAAGAAGTTGTGTGACCATTTCAAATTGCAGAAAACTATTATAAAAAGTTGTCTCTCAACATTAGGAACAGAATGTCAAATTTAGGAAAACATGTTGTCAACTTAAGGTTCCAGTCATAAGAAATTAATAAAATCAGGATACATGAATTTCTAATGAAAATCTCAACTAAATGTGCTAGTATGCATCACAGACAACCGTTTTCCTAAAGTTGACATTAGTGTCAAGAAAAGGAGCCCTGGTCCTTTATTGTGTTCCCAATGTTGACACTACCATAATTTCATGATTTTTTTATTTAACATGAGTCAAATCTTTTACAGTCCATAATTTAAGTATCATAGAAATCACAAAAATACAATTTAATGCACGCATTACAAAACAAAATTCTTAAGAAATATTCTTAATCTCTTATCAAATTCACTAAGTGAAGAGAGCAGCAGGAGTTGACTCGAGGATTTTCATACTAAAATGGCCGCAGATGTTATTAACGGAGTTGATAGTTGATCGGGTCAGTCAACATTATTCTTCAACAACTGTTCTTTCTATTGGATGCAAACTTATTGAATCTCTTGAACCTAATTGTTATTTTTCAAATTTAAATTTGAAGTGTCAACTTAAGGAGCAGTGTCAACGATCGGGTCATTTACCCTATAAGTCCAACTGTATAGGACTGGATCCTCATTAAGACTGAACTAGACAAGAGCTTCCTACTAACTGCAACCAACTGTAGCTTCTTTAGAACTGACAAAGTTCCTTGGGGGAGCGTTCAACCCATAACCATTGCTACCTGTATAAACTGCTAGACATCATAACAGAATAATATTTGCTTATACCAGCAATGAATTTAACATATTAATCAGTCTTTTGGATTTTCAGAATTTTCTGTGTTACTTTTGGATGTAAATTAATATAAGACAATTTAATTTGTTTTTTATTTTCCTCGAACCTTGTGTTCGTCTTTACCCGCCTTTTTTTTTTTGCCTTTAACTGTTATTCGAATTTAGAACTTTTAATTTCTAATGTAAAATATCATTACAATATACTGGATTGTTACACAAATAATGGAGTTTCACCAACCTCTCTTGAACTGTCTGGAGTAATGGGAGTGTTCTCCTCAACCAAAGCTCTCAGTTGGTCTGATCAATCAACTACAGAAGGCCTAGCATGGTCGTATATAGGGGAGGGGGAGCTGGGACCATTTTCCCGTTATTGAATACTAACAATTTACAACTTTTAATAGTTTTAGGCAACTAAAACGCTATAAAAATATAAATAAAATATTTTTTATGAACTAAGAGATCTTATTTAATTTATTTTTAAGGGTTGTATGACACATTTTTACCATCAAATAAGAATTTCGGGGGGGCTGAGGCCCCCTTATATAAGCCCATGAGGCCTACTGTGATCAAAATCTCTAAGACATAACTTTTGGACCATCCCTGCACTGTACATTCACTAACTCTTCCTTCATCCCAAACAACATTGATGTTTCCACACTTTGACCCTGACGAAAATCTTATTCTTATATGGTTAATTTCTGGGGGTCCTTACTCACAGAGACAATACATATATATATATATATATATATATATATATATATATATATATAACACAATAATAAATTATTGGACTACAACAACGATGCCATTATTTTATTTTATGTATTTCAATACTGTCTTTGTATTGGTCGGCCGAAAACTGGGTGATTTTTCTTTTTTTTTAATATTTTCCTCGAAAGGAAATAGTGATAAATGCAAATTACTTATGACGTGATGAATTCTAAAATAAAATTAAGAACAAAAAGAAGGCACCTCTAAGCAGGCTGTGACACTGGACGCTTTATCCTGGAAGGCTGGACGCAAAGTGAGACAGAGCGTCCTTACATCGAGGGTTTTATAGTTTCAGGGTCATATTCGGTTACGTAATTGTCCAGTTCCTTGTATGCTTTTTGAAACAGGATCGGCGATGCAGGCTTCCAGTGATAAGCTTTATCACTCAAGGCTAACGGGCCTCAGAGCAATGACTCATTCCACGCTCAATGGGTCTTTTGAATAACAATAAGTATATTCTTTCAAATGTTTACTTATATAAAAAGTATGAATTCACTTTTAAGTTTAAGCAATTACTTGTTTTCAATTGAATAAGAGCTACCATTTACTTATAAGTAAATTCTGAAAACTCCATCGACATTAGGGTGCGTTTACACCTGACACTTCTCGCACGATTTTTATGTCTGATGGAAATTCTGACTAATGTAAACCATGAACAATTTCTGCCTGAGATATATATTTCCATCACGAGCTATAAGTGTCGACACTTCTATACCATCAGGTGTAAACACTGATTATAAAGAGAAGAATTTAATGTCAGAGATAAATATCTTGGCTACTAGCTGCATTGTCGAAACTTCTATACCATCAGGTGTAAACACTGATAATAAAGAGAAGAATTTAAAGTCAGAGATAAATATCTTAGCTACTAGCTGTATTGTCGACACTTCTATACCAACAGATGTAAACACTGATTATAAAGAGAAGAATTTAATGTCAGAGATAAATATCTTAGATACTAGCTGTATTGTCGACACTTCTATACCAACAGATGTAAACACTGATTATAAAGAGAAGAATTTAATGTCAGAGATAAATATCTTAGCTACTAGCTGTATTGTCGACACTTCTATACCAACAGATGTAAACACTGATTATAAAGAGAAGAATTTAAAGTCAGAGATAAATATCTTAGCTACTAGCTGTATTGTCGACACTTCTATACCAACAGATGTAAACACTGATTATAAAGAGAAGAATTTAAAGTCAGAGATAAATATCTTAGCTACTAGCTGTATTGTCGACACTTCTATACCAACAGATGTAAACACTGATTATAAAGAGAAGAATTTAATGTCAGAGATAAATATCTTAGCTACTAGCTGTATTGTCGACACTTCTATACCATCAGGTGTAAACACTGATTATTTGCTAGTTGCAACAGAACTATTTGATTTATCGCTGGAGTTTTAATAGTTCGTTTACCTTTCTTTTATTTTGCAATATGGGGGATAAAAATGACTCGTGCAAAGTTGAAGTTATAGAATTTATCAATAAGTAACAAAGTAAACCGGAGCTGTGGGACGTTGAGTGTACTACTTATAAAAATGATAAAATAAAAATACATCATGCTTTAACGGAAATGGCCGAAGCATCCAGAACTGAAGAAACTTAAACTACCGAAGAAACTTAAAAGAAAAATACGGTTAAATAAATCAATTCAATTGTGAAGTATATCAAGTGTACAGTTTCAGAACAGTTCATATTAATACAATTTTAGTATATTTATTTATTTAAATTTTAACGTCCATTATTATTAACTACGAATTTTGGGACGGGTAATCTATAGGTTACCACCCTTTTCTTGCCAGGATAGTGCTGATGCCTTTCCTTTTTTCTAAAGAAAGGCACCACCCCATAGTGGGAATCGAACCCACGACCTAGGCACGGAGTGTTAAGTGCTCACGCCTTAACACTCACGGCCACCGGGCCTCCAATTTTATTATATGAAATAGTTTTTAATCAAGTAAATATCTAATCCCCAGATGTTAAAAATCGCAAAGTTAGTGCTAGTCATTTTGTCACACTAATAGTCTTTCTGAATTTAGTATCTTGCTTTGTTATAAGAGGACCTATTTTACAAACAAGCTTTTCGAAATAGACTGGTTTCATTCTTAGAAGATTCGAAAACTCCGCTGGATCCTCGACACAGAGCTCAGACATTAATTGACTGAAGAAACCTAATTCTTTCCTCTCAAAATCCATTCTCGAACCCAAGCAAAAATTTTTTTTATTTTTATTTCCAACATTGGGTAAAAATGAAGTTTCACGCACTCAAAACCGTTTTCTTTCAACTTTTGTACAATAACGTATTTTGATGCACTAAACACGAATACGTTAAAAATAAACCTTCGCATTTAACTACGAAAGAAGTAATAAGCACTAAAGTTCACTGTTATGCAGGTTATGGGAGCTAATGTTAACAACTAAATTTGAGACGACTTTAAGGCATACATGCTATGCGTTTCCGCTCGCTCAAGAAGATAACAAAACCCCAGTCAATCCAACTCGCTAAAATTAATAGAATTCTTATAGAATATAATATTAAGCACTAAAGTTCACTGTTTGGAAGGTTATAAAACTAGGCGTCAACAGCGTATTTGTAAACACGCGCATGCGCAGATATGTAACATTGGGAAAAAGAGAACTCTCATTTGAAATGTTCAGAAACCATTTATTCAAAAATATTGTTAATTTTAAGGGCATCCTCACCCGTCGTCACCTGTCGCTTATGGGCATACGTGCTATGCGTTTCCGCTCGCTCAAGAAGATAACAAAACCCCAGTCAATCCAACTCGCTAAAATTAATAGAATTCTATTAATTATTCTATTGACATTAGTGCTTAATAACTTCTTTCCTAGCTAAATGCGAAGGTTTTTTTAACGTATTCGTGTTTAGTGCATCAAAATACGTTATTGTACAAAATTTGAAAGAAATCGGTTTTGAGGGCGTGAAACTTCATTTTTACCCAACATTGTTATAATAATTACACAGTCCGCTATTTCGCGTTTCGATACTTTCTTCATTGCATGCAGAATGGACTAGAAAGGACACTTGTGTATGTGTGTAAACGGGCCGTACATTTATCGCAAATTTCAAGAAATCCAGAACTGGCGTATACATATCCATGGCATAAATGTCTAGGTATTTCTCTCAGTATGTATACTTGCAAGAGAATTTATATCCGACACATATATATCCTGCGAGAAGTGTGAGGTGTAAACGCACCCTTGTAAGTATTTGCTTAAACTTTAAGTAAGATTAAGTAAACACTTGGTTGGTTTGTTATCAGCCTAGCTGACAAGATCCAGCCCGCCAGTTCTCCAACCCCAATACTTACCTTTCAGTATATTTTATATTTCTGTGCTGAGGCACTTCGATGACAGGACTTCTCCTTGCTTCCGGATTGGACAGACCCGAGTTCCTTGGACTCCTAGGGACCAAAGTGTGCGCAACCTTGGTGTTCACTTCGGCACTAGACTCACCTGGAGACTTCACGCAAACGCTTTGTTTAGGAGATATTCAAACCTAATGATTTTCATTGTTATGAATTATTTACGTTACATGGAATAAATAAAACCTATTTATTTGTTCTGACTGTTTCATAATAAACATTATGATTCATATTAAATGTTTTATACTTAGTTTAGAAATTACACATCTATATTTGATAACACCAAGATAGCAACTGTTTTTATTTAACCTCAACAAATATAATAATATACAAAATCATATGGTCAATTCCATATGACATCTTCCCCCTGAAGATTGTTAAAGATCCAGCCGAGTAGGTGGTTTGATGATCCGTCCGTATCTGGATACCTTGAAGTTCTGTGGTGTGGATACTTTATCTTCTAGTGGTTTTTGTGGTGAAAGATGTTCTGAGTTTTCACGACCAGTGTTCTCCTCTGCTTGAGGAAAGAGCAGCATTTCTGCTGATGTCGTCCTGTCCTTGGGGTTAGCTTTAGTGAAGGACCTTTTCATCTGAGCAGTGTTTCTCCTCAGGAGCCTCTTGTCACTATCTCTGAAAATCCAGTAAGACCGAGGCTCTTCTGCTTTCCTCTCCACTGTCCCCTTCGTCCAGTATTTGTCATTCATTGTTCGGAAGACAACATTGTCACATTTCATAAACGATGATTCCCTTTTGAGTCGGCGTCGGTCATGAATATCCTTGGTTATACCCTGTTTGATCTTTAGGAGGTCTCTGATATTGTTTTGAATATGAGGCTGGAGGATCTCACTTGCACATGGCAATTCAGATCTGAGAATACGACTGTTTAGGATCTGAGATGGAGAACAATACAAACCAGAAATAGGAGAATTATTATATTCAAAGAGATATTGTCTATAGTCAATTCCATCTTCTAAACTTTTCCTTAAAATTGTCTTGGAAATCCCCACTGCTCTTTCTGATATACCATTACTTTTTGGGTAATGAGGAGTACTGTTGATTAGTGCAATCCCTTTTTGTTGACAATAGGTTCTGCACTGAAACGATGAGAAGGGGTTATTATCAGCAATGATGGTCTTAGGATAGCCAAGATGCGTGAAAACTTCTCTCCATCCATCGATTACACTCGATGAAGACTTGTTGGTGAGAGGTCTTAGCTCAATCCAATGGGAGAAGTGGTCAATCACAACAAGGTAACTTTTATGCCCAAAATCGAGAATATCACAGCCAACTGTTTCAAACCTTAATTCAGGAACTTTATGAGGCATTAGGGGTCCGACAAATTTTGGTTGCTATACTTCTCACAGGTCCTGCACATTTTCACCAATGATTCTAAATCACGGCTCATTGGTGGCCAGAAATGCAGTTGCCTGGCTTTCTGTAATCCTTTAGTAAATCCAGGATGTCCTTTGTGTATTGAATGTGATATCGGTACCTTCAAGCTCTCAGGTACAACTATTTTATCCTGATGAAACAAAATTCCATCTTCAAAAAATAAGTCTTCTTGTATCTTGGAAAAAGGTAAAAGTTCCGTTTGTAACTTATTTTCTTTAGGCCAACCATCACGGCAGTATTGTAGAACCTTAACTAGTATTCTGTCAGTAGCGCTTGCCAGTCGCAGTCTCTTCTTTTGGTCAATGCTTAAAGGCAGATGTTTACTGACACTATGCACCATATCAAACATTTCTTCATCTTCTTCTGTTTCTTTTAAGAAGTTTCTTGAAAGCAGATCTGGAAAAATAAGTTGTTTGCCAGGAATATAGTTTACTTTGAGGTTAAACGGAGTAATTTTATTCTTAATCGTTGAAGTCTAGTAGATCCAATTTTACAAATGTGTTTTTGAAAGATTGTCGATAGAGGCTTGTGATCAGTATGAACAATAATTGATGGCAGACCGTAAATGTAGAGATGAAACTTAGAACACCCAAAATATATTGAAAGCATTTCTTTTTCAGATTGACTATAATTGAGTTCCGAAGAGTTCATCTGCCTAGAAGCACACGCCACAAGTTTCAGATGACCATTATCTTCTTGAAACAGACAACTACCTATTCCATTTTTGCTTGCATCACAATGCAAGATAGTTTTCTTTTTAGGGTTAAATGGAACTAGTGCTGGTGCATCACAAATAAATTGTTTTAATTGTGCAAATGCCTTTTCCTGAGTTTGTGTCCAAAGCCATTGGGAGTTCTTGCATACCAATTTTGATAAAGGGGCAATCATTTCGGCCATCTTGGGAATATATTTTCGCACATAGTTAAAAGAACCAATAACCTTTTTGTAAATCTTCTCTATTCTTTGGAGATTCTAACTTCATAATGGCTTCAATACGTTTCGGGTCGATTTTCATACCCTCCTTATTAAAGAGATGCCCGACATAGTGCACCTCCGTTTGACAATATTGCACCTTATCTTTATTAAAAACGGCACCAACTTCACGAGCTCTTTTCAAAACTTTTTCGACTGCAATATCATGATCCTCTTTTGACACCCCTGCCACCAAAAGATTATTAAATTATTACATTTTCTATGTCCCCAAAATATTTCTCTGCTGCATCCTGAAATTCTTCAGGAGCATTGGATACCCCAAAAGGAAGAACGATACACCGGAAAACTCCCAAAGGAGTGGCAAAACAGCATTTCCACGAAGACTCATCGGTAAGTGGTAAATGATGAAAACCTTCAGCGAGATCAAATACCGAAAAATATTTTTTTCCTCTGAGCTTTAGGGCTACATCTTCTACGGTCGGCATGATTTTGGGTTTTCTGACAATAAATTCATTTAAATCCCGTGGATCTAGACACAAACGAATCTTCCCATTTGGTTTTTCCACTATTACAATTTTATTAATGCAAGCCCTTGGTGAAATTTGTTCAACTTTTACTATTGCATTACGGGATTGAAGCCTATCTAACTCTTTCTTCAGCGGTTCCAATAGCACATGTGGAACTCGGGTTGGTGGGTGAAATATTTCAGGATTTTCAACTCTCAATGGAATAGAACAAGGATGGGGAAATTTCCCAGAACCTGTAAACACATCTAGGTTCTTTTTAATAAAATTTCCAGAAGATAATAGACAATTTTCTTTAGAAACAGTCTCTACCCTTTTGACTAAATTGAGGGCCAGACAACCAGGAAGACCCAGTAGCATACTAATACCATTTATAATCATGAAATCTTCAAAAGCCTCTTTGCCTTTATATTGACACCTAAGACTGACCTTTCCAACAGGCATTGACACTGAGCCATTAAATCCTTCTTATTTAACCTGAGTAGATTTAGGTTCTATACCAGCTGATTTACTTATTTTATGAAAACCCTTTATAGGCATTACGCTTACATCAGCCCCAGTGTCTAATTTGCACTTGACAACTACATCTTCAATTAATATATTTTCATACCACGAATGAGTATTACCAAATTTATTTGTTTTAATTGTGTAGCAATTTAAATTACTGTCATCATCGGGGTTACTTGATTGATCCACATCTTTATTCACAGATTTTTCTTTTTTTGAAGGACAAGTTGAAGCAAAATGATGTTTAAGACCGCAGCTGTTGCAAGTCTTCCCAAACGCAGGGCATTGGCGACGACCATGTGTACGATTACATTTACGGCAGTGAAACATCGACTTTGCCGCTATTTTATTACCAGGATCTTCTTCGGTAAATTTAGGTCGAACAAGTGACACACCTTGCATTGAAGACGCTACCTTTTCTACCTGCTGTTTACTTTGTTCACTTGCTCTACAAAATTTAATAGCATTAACTAAAGTTAACCCATCTTGCCTTAATAAAGCTTCTTGGAGACCTCTGTCTCGTACCCCTTGTACAATCTTATCCCTAAGCAATTGATTTTCTAAATTATCTTCAGTGATATCAGAAAAATTACATTGTTTTAAAAGTCTACGACAATCCGTCAGAAAATGATCAAATGCCTCATTATCAGCTTGTATGCGGGCATGAAATAAAAATCTATCAAATACTACATTGGTTCGTGGATTAGCATACCTATCGATAGCTTGAATAACCTCGCTATAAACCATGCTATCTTCCTGAGATAAAGGTAAAGTAGCGACAATCCGGGCTGCTTCTGTACCCATCATGTTGCGTAAAAGTGATAATTTTACCTTATCCGCTGATTCATCTTGACCTGTTGTTATCAGGAAGTCATTAAAGGACTGTTTCCACAACTTCCATTCGCCTGCAACATCTTCACCTTCAAGACGTAAATTAGGTGGTAATTTCACAAATCCTTGTGAACCATTCGACTGCGCCATGTTTTATACTTAGTTTAGAAATTTCACATCTATATTTGATAACACCAAGATAGCAACTGTTTTTATTTAACCTCAACAAATATAATAATATATAAAATCATATGGTCAATTCCATATGACACCTATTTATTTGTTCTGACTGTTTCATAATAAACATTATGATTCATATTAAATGTTTTTTAAAGTGAAGATACCTATGTCCGCTAATATAAAAACTACTGGCAACATGAGGATTAATACTATTATGGAATTAGCATTGGGGACTGTCAATAACATTTATCATCATACTCAACTTGATTTAAGTACCAATCCGAAAGATTGGTACTTAAATCAAGTACCAAGCCACCTTCATTGCTCCGCAATAAGAGTTCTCCATACTTTAGTTGGTGTAATGTTTAATTCTGCTCCAGCACTTCGTACACTGCCAGATAGATTATCATCAAAATATTGTAATATGGTCGCATTTGTTTCTTCATTTCGTAAAGGGGCAAAATTACCATCAGCACGTGGTATTATAGCAAATGCACCAGTTTCTCTAAGATATTGATACGTGGAGCTAAAGATAGACTTGTTTGGTAATCGTCAATTCGGAAATCGGCTGGCCTTTTTAAAACGGCGGCAATATCCATTGCAAAAACCGTACACAAACACTATATCCGCATATTCACCATTAGTATAAATTGAAGGCATAATGATGAGTACTCTGCAAAAGTTTGTTACAAACTGATAAATATTATTGACAGTTCCCAGTGGTAATCCCATAATAGTAATAATCCTTATCCATAATAGTAATAATCCTCATGTAGCCAATGATTTTTATATTAACGGACATACCTTCACTTTAAAAAACATATGAATCTTAATGTTTATTATAAAGCAGTTAGAACAAATAAATAGGTTTAATCTATTTCACGTAACGTAAATAATTCATAACAATGAAAATCTTTAGGTGTGAATATCTCCTAAACAAAGCATTTGCGGACATACCTTCAGAGGACATTTTTTTCTTGTTTGAGGTCCTTAGTTCATATTTTCAGTTTGGCCACTTAACCCTGAAACACCCTGTATATACCTACATACACCATACATCCTACCTAGACGAAAATCCTGTAACACACATACTTGCAGCCTCTCATAGTCGGTCGATCCTAGTCTACGATATTGTTAACAATATTGAGGTCAAGTTGGAGCATCCCTACCTTTAGGGTATCGACAGCGAATTGCCACATATCGTAGATACAAATGCAAAGTATCGAATCTGAAAAAAAAAAAACGCATTTTTCATTTGTAATCTATACTGTTTGCTGTTGGACTGATGTAGTTTGTGGCAAACTCTCGAAAATTAATTATCAATTACAGAAAATCAAACTAACAAATGTGCATTAAGTCTAATTAAAATATATACAATAACATACAATTTATATAGTCATCTATAAGATAGGTACCAAACCACTTTTAAAATTCGATAATTTGCACTTGTATCGACGATATGTACATATAAAAACGTTAAAATCAGCTAGGGTCCTCCTTCACAGAAAAAAAAATCACTGCTTATATGGAGTTATATTATAGGCTTTGAAAGAGTTGGAAATAAATAAAAAAAACAAAAAACAAACAAATAACAACGTAGTAGATCGTGTCACACAAATCTCATAAATAAATGTTTTTTGCCTTTCCAATCAAAATAGTGATACAATTTTCACTGTTAGTTTTTAAGTAGTTATACTATACATTTTTAGTATCTATATTCAACAATGTACTTTATTTAAAAACTTTTTTCGTCAGATTATACCAGTATCATGTCATTCTACTGTTATTTGTATTCGATTATGCTTTGTTTTGCATAAAGCATTAGCTAAAGATTCACAAACGCAATATTGAAAATAAATATTGTCAAAATTATTTATTGAACCCAATATTTTCTCATTCTCCTAACGGCCTTGTCCAGAAAACTGGGCAAACTGATTCCAAAAATAAATAATACATGCAGCTTCCAGTAGCCCTAGCAGTAAAATCCAGTACAAAAGTTCATTATATAAAAACTCAGGAGAATCTAGGTTAATATGGTGGGGAAGTTTAAAATTAAAGATCCGACGTCAAAATTTAATGCATCAATCGACTGATATTTCTAATAATTGCGATCAAGGTGATAAATTGGTGTTAGTTTTAATGCATTGCGAAAAAAGCTCAAAAGTTGACAAGGAATATGGCGTCGCAAGCCCAAGCCAAGAGAGCTAGGCGTGGGGCAGATCAATGACCTCGGCCTTATTAACAAAGAAAAAAATATAAAACTGTAAAATTTAAAAATTTCATTTCAATATTCAACAAAAATATTAAGTAAAAATAATAATGAATGTTACAACCAGAGTAAATGCATTTAAAATTAATAAAACTTTATAATATGATTCTTAAAAATATCGAATTTACATTGTATTGTGCTGAAGGCCAAATTCGGTAAAAAACTGCTGTCAGATATTTTACTAAATATTTTCTCAAGCTAATACAGCTAATTTGGAAGAGTGGATGTGTAAATAATTATACTTAAAGTGAATCAATAATTACATTTATTGGGAAATATCAAGGAGCCAGTGAGCCGGTTAGCTCTAGATTCTCCTCGACTCAGCCATTTTCCCAAGCTTGGACCCGGCGCCGATTGACCTTTCGTAGTCGGACTTAGGAGATTCGTTTTAATCCCGGTATTTTAGTATTTTTGACTGATCGGTCCTCTTGGGAACGTGATAAAACAGGTAAGCATTATTATTTATTACTTAAAATGTCATTTTTGTAGTCTTATTAGGGTTTTTCTTGAAGCGTCGATATGGCGTCACGCCACCAACTACTTGCTAAACTAGGGCTATTTATAAGTTACTTATTTTTCTTTCTGGGACTTGAATTTTTATCCCATGGTCTTAACTTACATATTGAGTTCAATAATCTGAAAATATTATTGTGGAGTTGAATGAATTTTCCTCCTTGAGTATATGGGGTTAGTGCGTCGTTAAGGACTAAAGCTACTTTTTGTTTTCAGGGGTTCACATTGACTTAACTTATTTAAACTCTGTTCAAACATTGTTTACTTGTTCATAAGTTTATTTCATTCAGTGTTTACTTTCATTGATTATGCTTTTAGCACTTTCCTCCGAAGGAAAGTAGCTATTGTGGTTGGACTCATGACGGAATTTTTGAAAAATTTCTTCAAATCTTTATCGATCCTACCTAGTAGACACCGAAAATGACCCCCGTTAAAATTTATATATATCTATATATATATATGCATATATATATATATATATCTATATATATATATATATATATATATATATGCATATATATATATATATATATATATATATGTGTCTGTTAACACGATAGCGGCCAGAGTTTTTGTTTTTTCGTCACGAAACTTGGTATATAGCATTCAATTAGCAAACGATTGAACGAGTTCGTTAACCACCAAAGTCGGTCCACCGGAAGGGGGGGTTTACCCCGAACCCAAAACACTTATTTGACTATGTCAGCCGTAATATTTGTTATATTTCAACGAAACTTGGTATTCGTAGTGTTAATATAGAGAGAAAAGTGAGATATAAAAATGAACTAAATCGGTTCATTAGAAGGGGGGGGGTTTACTCCGGACCCACAATACCAATTCGCCACTACCAGCCGTGATTTTTGGTATATTTCGACGAAACTCGGTATTCGTAGTGCTAATCCACAGGTAAATATGTGTTGTAAAAATAAACGAAATCGGTTCATTAGGAGGGGGGGTTTACTCCGGACCCACAATACCAATTCGCCACTACCAGCCGTGATTTTTGGTATATTTCGACGAAACTCGGTATTCGTAGTGGTAATCTACAGGTAAATATGTGTTGTAAAAAGAAACTAAATCGGTTCATTAGAAGGGGGGGTTTACTCCGGACCCAAATTCCTAATATACTCATACCGGTCGTAATTTCTGCTGTATTGTAACGAAACGCTGTATACGTCGTGGGTAACTCATGAGAAAGAAGTGTTGTAAAAATGAGCTGAATCGGTCAATCGGAAAGCGGGGGTTTAATTTGTAATATATTTGAATAGAAAAGCCGGCAGACGTAGGTTCACAAAGCCGCCGCAAGGAGCGCTTTCTACCACTAGAGTGACTGTATCCTGTTCCTGCGTTAGATCAAAATACGATAATATGAGGATTTTTGTATTTATTATGTAGTGTAGTAGGTACCATGTGTAAACATAACTCAGGATGCAAATTAATAATTGATCAGTTACTCATTACAAAATGAGAACTATTCACGTTTTTAGTTTATTTATGTAGGATATTTTAAGCAAATTGTTCTGGAAAGCAGTCTACACTACCCAAATTCTGAGGAAAGTGCTTAGTTATGCAGCTCCTGCGTGACGGACTTTTTTTTAACTAGGTATAATCTTACATTTGGCTATCATGTACTATACATTTTAATAGCATAGCTTATTTGTTTTCAATAATTCCATCAAACTATTTCAAGTAATTCTAGTCTTTGTTTGTATGTGTTTGCATCACAAGGTTCAAATTCATGCAGTGTATAAGTTGATGCAGGACGAGGGTCCTAGGCATCGATTATTTTGCACTATATCGTATTTTGATGCACTAAACATGAATTTGTTAAAAAAAAACAAAAAAAAAAACTCTAACTAGGAATGAAGTTATTAAGGACTGAAGTGCACTGTTACGTTTGTTATGAAAGGCAATGTAAACAACTATACTTGCCAACATGCGCGGGTGTGGAAAAGTCCATAATAAAGAACTAATTGAAATTTACCATCAATTATTTCAATATATCAAGGACGGAGTAAGCTTATGCGTTTACGCTGGCTACGCTCGCTCAAGAAAATATCAAAACTCTAGTCAATCCAAGTCGCTAAATTTAATAGAATTCTATTAATTTTAACGAGTTGGATTGACTAGGATTTTGATATATTCTTGAGCGAGCGGTAACGTATGCCCATAAGCGACAAGTGAGGAGAGGAGGCTCTTAAAATTTACAATTATTTTTGAGGAAATAGTTTATCAACATTTCAAATGAGTTCTTTGTTTCCCAATTTTACATCCTTCCGCATGCGCATGTTTACGCCAGGTTACTTAATCCTTAATCTGGCAGAGTTGCAAAATGATTAAAAAAATACATATTTTTTCTTTCATGGAACCAAAAGATGGAATCTAATCCAATGAAAAACAAATTCAACCAGCTATATTAGCGTAGTTACACTGATGACGTGTTTTAGAGGATACATTGCCGGATTATGGTGGCGAGTGATCAAGGTTCTTGATTAACTATATATCTCACAAAAATTAAATAGATATGTATTTTTTTTGTTTTGTTAAAAGGAGGGAGGGGTTAACTTAATAAAAATAAAACAAAAATGTATGTGAGCACTTTTTTTTATTATAAAACATTAACTCAATTTAAATAACATATGCCAATTGGTGACAGATCCTGTGTGATAAAATTAAAAATCTGATTATAATAAACATTGACTTCCATTGAAAAACATCAACATAAAATAACTTATTTAGTTTCCATTCACATGGTAGTTACAAAAACAATTTCTTGTGGTCGTCAAGCAGAGCCGTATCTCGCAGTGACTGCTTTGTTTGGTTGTTTGGACATTTTTACATACCCTGCTCCTACGTCTCCCTTTACTTGAAAATACTGGTAGATGCTGTCCTGTATATACATGTCTGTCAGGTCAACCCCACCCATG
The DNA here is from genome assembly GCA_946811695.1 of Gonocerus acuteangulatus. Classification (NCBI taxonomy): domain Eukaryota; kingdom Metazoa; phylum Arthropoda; class Insecta; order Hemiptera; family Coreidae; genus Gonocerus; species Gonocerus acuteangulatus. The sequence goes on along the minus strand of OX328125.1, from coordinate 112,188,065 downwards.
TTCTGGTTGTAATGGCAGATAATTTTAGGACAAATCTTGGTTTTGTGTTTTTCTGGCCACCTTTTCACCCGTTCCGGACATTTCGTCTATGGAAAATCTATTCCGAAGAGTACCCTTTTTGAATTTATTTCTGAGATATTTCATCACAGATCTTATTTTATAATACTTGTCGGGGTCTCCCGTGGTCTAATGGCTAGCGCCTTGGATTCATAAGCGGGAGATGGTGGGTTCGATTCCCAACCTCCGGCAGGAATTTTATCATCCCACGGCTCACTGGTAAAATTCCTCGCTGCACCCTGGATGTCGGCGCTAATGACCTAGATGTAGATGCGCCGTAAAAAAAAAAAAAAAAAAAAAAAAAAAAATGTCATCATTGGCCTCAGTATTTTCGGCATATTGCAGTTAATGACGGAGTTTTTTGTATTTTTTGAAAAGCATAATATCTGCGATTTTATAGCACTTTAGGCTTTTTGGCCAGCCGTCAGCATATGCTGGCATTTTTACTACCCCTATGAGGTGTTCTATCGCTAAAAAATTGCTTATTTCATTGTCTGTCGCTGTGAATACAGCTAGCTCTGCCCTCTTTTTGAATTCAATATAAGTTAGTTTGATTTGCGATCGCTTTTACTAATTCAGCTCGATTTTGTGAACTATAAGATACTTGATAACATGTGCCCCAATAACGACAATCTGTCTTGGAAGATACATGATAACATGTGCCCCAATAACGACAATCTGTCTTGGAAGATACATGATAACATGTGCCCCAATAACGACAATCTGTCTTGGAAGATACATGATAACATGTGCCCCAATACCGACAATCTGTCTTGGAAGATACATGATAACATGTGCCCCAATAACGACAATATCTTGGAAGATACTTGATAAAATGTGCCCCAATAACGACAATGTGTCTTAGAAGATACATGATAACATGTGCCCCAATAATGACAATCTGTCTTAGAAGATACATGACAACATGTGCCCCAATAACGACGAATGTCTTGGAAGATATATATTACATGTGCCCCAATAACGGCAATGTGTCTTGGAAGGTATATATTACATGTGCCCCAATAACGGCAATGTATCTTGGAAGATACATCGCTTGATTTACTCTTGTAAACATACGGCTTGATATAAACCTTAATTTATTAATTCATAGGATACTTTCATAGCTATACAATGTAGAAAAAAAGTTTCAACACGAAATCTGTTCTATAACTATAAGAAAAACAAGAATAATTAACTTTGAATCTGACACGGCCATGTTGGTGAAGTCACAATTTTAAAATGGTGATAATGGTCGTATTTCAAGTTGGAAACCCCTCCAAATTACGAATTATGAATCACTAGGGACCTTTGAAAAGCTGTATCTTGCAAGATACAGAACCAGAAAAAGGGTTAACCTGCATAACAGTGAACTTAAGTGCTTAATAACTGCTTTCGTAGTTGAGTGATTTTTTTTTAACGGGTTCGTGTTTAGTGCATCAAAATGCGATGTAGTACAAAATTTATAAATAATCGGTTCCCAGGAGGCTAAAATGCAAATTTACCCAATTTAACTTTTTGAAGCTTAAATTTATTATTGTCAGACATTGTTATTGATGTTTACAATATACCAGACGATGTATAGTAGTACTAGACAATTTTTTTGTTTTTAAATTTCCTTTAATTTTTTTTAAATTTTAGCATGGCTAAAGTGTTAAGTATTAAAAAATCCTTAATTAATTTGCAAACAATAATTTAGTCGGGTTCTCCTCGTGGTCTTGTGGCTAACGCTTCAGATTCATTTGTGGGAGATGGTGGGTTCGATTCCCACCGACAATAGGAATTTTCTCAGCTCACAGCTGATTAGGAAAATTTCTCGCTGCACCCTGGATGTCGGCGCTAATGGCCTAGACGTTGCGCCATAAAAAAAAAAAAAAAAAATACTAATTTAGTCTCTAAATACCAGCCAAACCGTTTTCAACTTAATAAATATTGAGGTATTGTGGAACCAAGTACATAATCGATTGTTGGAAAACTAAAAACTATTGTATTAATTATCTTCAAAAATGATTATTTTTTTTCATTTTTGTCTTTTCATAAAACACATTTGCCATTGCAACTCAATTTCATTAAAAGAATCAAAGTCATTAACAACAATTGCCACTATACTGATGCCATTTTGTTAAGAAACAGCCTGCTGTCTTGTATCTCGCTTTCCCAACTATGCAAGACAGTCTGTTTTCTTTTAACAGTCTTAACTCCTTAACTTCGAATTCTAAATCGATCTGTCTGGTGTTGATTTGGCTTATTGGCAAAATTATTGTTTAGCAAATTAATTATAGATTTGTTAATGCATAAATAACATCGTATCTAATTTTAGCTGTATTGAAATTTTTGAAAAAAAAATAAAAAATTATGGTACATTATACAAAAATGTCCATCATCTGGTACATTGCAAACAACAATAATAATGTCTGTTAACGTTACATTTAAGCTTCAAGAATTTAAATTGATTTATTAACAAAAAAATTATATTATAATAATTTAATTGTTTTTAGTCAGGGTGTCTACTGGATGAAAATATATAGGGCATGAAAATGTCATGAATTTTGAAACCATGTCACAAAAATTCAGTTTTACCGGAACCTAACGTTATCCTGGTACTTCAGCACAATCGTGATTTTGGGCGTTTTTGTATGTCGACGCAATGTTATTTGCCTCTCCCACCCCCTTTCTCTGGTAGATTCCTTTGTTGTAGCATTTACATATCAATCATCCATGTTTTACATATATGCAGACTTAAATATTGAAATTCTTTACTTATTAAGTAAATTATGTATTTTGACAATTAATATTTAATTAGTACTATTTTTAAAAATGTTGAATTCTGCTATCTTTGTTCAATATTTTTGAGACAGATAATTCTATAGTCATTCTAAAAGTTTTAGTATAATCGTTTCTTTGTTTTTAAAATTAATTTGACTATCCTGTTTAAAATATGATGTACATTTTATACAGTCTAGTTAATTGTTTAAATGTATGTTTGTAAAAATTGTAAGTTTATAGATATCATGGTTATCTGTGTAAGGTCACAAATTATTTTAAGCTAAGTTATGACTTTTTCTTTTTAAGTGAAATTATTTTCCTTTTAATGTGCATGAATTTTCTTTTCAAATCATGAAAATGTCACGAAAAAGTCCTGAAATTGGCTTTCACAAAAGTACTAGACACCCTGTTAGTGCAATTGTAATGTTTTAAACTGTGGTCAACAGAAAAATAATAGGTAATTGTGTGTCCTAAATACGAGTAAATTTGATATATTTACCAAGGGCCAAGGGTGAGCAGGCAAAATATATTTGTCCATGAGAAAAACGTGCATTTTCCAAGTCTACGCTCATAAAGACATTGCTCGGCCTTGAAACTTATTTATAGGCATTTTAAAGGTTCCAATAGAAGGAGGTGACATCACAACTTTTCCTGATGACTACTTCGATGCTCTACATATACTAGTTGCTTCATTGGACCTTTTAATGTTTAAAAATATTGGCATATTTTGTCCGTCGCTTCAATTGTAATTTTAGCATGTGCAGAAAAATTAATGTCTTGTGGATATTCTAATGCCAGACAAAGGAATGATACAAATGATTATGCATGGTCTGGTTTGCTGCGTTCTCGCATCGTTCGATGTATATTTTGTCACAGAGGTCCATTACACTGATATTGATATTTTAGGCTAACAAGGGGAGTGAATGACGTGCCCTTCACCGATTCAAATGAGAATTTTTGTCTGTGTAGTATGTGTGTCGAGTATGTGAAACAATTTTTAAATTAAAAACGGGTGTCAGGTTTGCTTTTAGCACACTAAAAGAACCCTATATTCAATTTTTGGGAAGATTCCAAAAATAAAAAAGTATTTTAAATTTTGCCATGGCCTGCCTAGTAGACCCTTACAAATTTTGTTAAAGCTTCAAAAATCCAGTCATATTTCAAAGAACATTTACTCAATTCAAACCAAATTCAAAGGGCCGATAAAGGTTTACACATTTTGAACCGATTGAGGTATTTCTATGTGTTCTGGAATCGACGTTTATGCAAAAACGTTTAAATTGGACTTTTATTTTGAGAACCATTTTCGCTAGTACTTTCCGAGATAGTACAGTAGTCATTTATATGGTTCGAAAAAGGAGTCTTTCTTCTTTTCAAGAAGCCCAGGGAAGTAAAAGTCGGGTTATTTCAAGGCAAGATATTGAATTTCAAAACGTAACCTACACTTTTCGCTTACAAATGTTTAGAATTCCAGCTAATTTTTCAACATTTTTTTTTTTTTAGCTGAATGCTTGAGAAGTGTGTTTTCTCGCTTTAACTGGACCATTTTCTAGTTAAGTACTACACATACAAAAATTCTCGTTTGAATCTGTGAGGGACACGTCGTTCACTCCCCTTGTAAGAGTTTCTGCTGTTTCGATTTATTGAGCAATTTAGTTGAGTTATTCAGCTCCTGCGTGACACTTTTTTTCTTTTTTTTTTTTTTTTTTTTTTTAAATTAAACTACCTTTTCTTATAAAATGTAGATACCCACATAACTGTTGTTTATTCTTTTCAGTTCTCCAAAGATGCCTGTTAGTAGTGTGGGAACGTTTAAGATTTTTGTGGGGAATTTATCAGACAGCACTAAAACAGCTGATATAAAGCCACTTTTCGAGAAATACGGGAAAGTTGTTGAATGTGATGTCGTCAAGAACTATGGGTTTGTGGTAAGTAAATTATTTCAATTTGCTGGTTAAAATTAATTAAAAAAATGTAATTTATTTTTTTAATGTGATCATAATTCACTGTGGTTTCTTTAAGGAAATGCTGAGTTAAATTTCCTCATAAACTTGCTTTTCATATTGTGATGGTTGAAAGTATTCTTTAATTTAAGGGGCAGTAGTTTAGATATCTGGACTCCTCAAATAAATATTATGACCTAAACTACAGTTGTTTATTCATTTCCACTTGATTGTTTGTTTTTTTCTTCATTGAAGTCTGAGCTGAATCTCATGTCTTAACCATAATTAATTCGTTGTTTTTTTCTATTTAAAAAAATTTCTTTCGCGCTACATAAGTTTAACGACCTAAGCTACATAAGCTTGTGACATATCTTGGGTATAGACTCAGTTAATTTTACTTTAGCCCTTATTACTAATTATTAGCTAGACTAATACAAAGAAAAATAAACCCAAAAAAATGTTAAATGCTCTATTAATATTGTTATATTTTTAGCACATGGAAAATGAAGAGTCTGGAAGGGATGCCATCCAAAACCTGAATGGATACCTTGTTAACGGGCAGCCAATGAAAGTAGAGGCTGCAACCAGCCGTAAAGGTCCGAACACTCCGACTACTAAGATGTTTGTTGGTAACTTGGCTGATGGAGTGAAAGCTGCACAAGTCCGGGCTTTATTTTCAAAATACGGAACTGTGGTTGAATGCGATATTGTCCGCAACTATGGTTTTGTAGTAAGTTTTATCACACTATAATTTTTCCATTGAGATTTTGTTTTCTTTTAGTCGTTAGCCTTTCATTAATTTTTATATTTCTTTTTTCTAGCATATCGCATCGGCTGATGTTAACAATGTTATCAAAGAACTCGATGGCTATGAACTTGAGGGTCAAGCAATGAAAGTGCAAGTGTCTACAAGTAGAGTTCGGCAGAGGCCAGGAATGGGAGATCCCGAACAGTGTTATAGGTACTTTAATTGCATTAAATGAAAGGTCGTTGTGTATGGAAGTTGAACATAATTTATATGTCCTCCTTCTGTGCCTGTGCGACTTGACGTATTATTCCTAATAACGGGACAAACTTAATTAAACACGATCAATTTTGTTTTTCTTAAGGTGCGGTAGAGGTGGGCATTGGTCAAAGGAGTGTCCCAAAGCCGGAGGGTAGGTTGTAAATTAACAATCGCGATTCGTACATTCAGTTACAATTGTCTTTATAAGATACAATTGTCTGTGGTTTCCTGTAGTATATAACCTTGTGCACACTAATTTTCTTCTACCATTTTCTGTTTTTTTAATTTTAGACCAGGAATTGGACCGGACAGATTCAGAGGCGACAGGTTTGGAGGCCCCAGAGATCCGTACCCTCCACCACCACCCCCACCGTTTTTAAGAGACAGGCTTATGGGTGGAGAGCCTCCATTTGGTGGAAAACCGAAGGTAAAAGGATTTATTTACTTATTAAAATTCCATACATTTTCTTAAACGGGTAATATACCTTGTTGCTATCAAAGTCGAGTCATTGTCTTGGATTTATAAATAACAAATAAATCAACATTTTTCAATTCTTTATATCAAACATTTTATATGGGATGTTAAAGTATCCCAAAAAATAAGTTTCAGTTCTTTGGGGGGGGGGGGGGGGGGGGGGGGGGGGGGGGGGGGGGGGGGGGGGGTGGGGGGGGGGAATGCCAGCCCTGCTTCTGACAAACCCTATTTTTTACACAAGCGGCAATTTTTCATCTAAAACAAAAAACTTCAATTATTTCAAAAGATCGTTTTATCTAGTAAAGTACATAGGATTTTTAAGAGATATTAATTTTTTTTATAAATTGTGAGCAATTATTCATTTTCTATTTACAAAATCCATCAAAAATCGCTCATAAAATTGTTATAATTCAATGAATTGAAGAAAATCCTATGTCTTTTACTAGCAAATATCATTAGAAAGATGCAGTTAAAATTTGAAGTTTATCGAGCAAAAATTGGATCACCCCGATTTGAAAAACATAGTTTTGAAAAAACTACTTTCATGTTTAATGTTCATTTTTTTCTATTTATTTCCCCCCCCCCCCCCCCATACTTTCTTGTAATGAAGATAAAAAAAATGTTTGAAATTTATTGAAGGAGGACCAAAAAAAATTTAACAATTGAAAAAAGGGACCAATCGAAGCTTGCTCAAAAAATTATCTTCAAATCAGTATCCCGTTCTCTCGGCATTCGGAACTTTACTGGGAAAATCGTATCGTCGCCATTTAAAAACTTTATTTTCACAAACACTCTTGGATATAATTTTTGATAATTTAAGGAAGAATATAACCCCATAAAAAAAAATTGTATTGAAAAGTTATAAGTTAGTATTACCCCTTAAACTGCAATAGAATCTCAAAGAATATCCATGATTTTTGTATTTTATTTCTTATTTCCTTAGATCTTTCTTAATAGTCACAGAAATGAATAAGGAACTAAATATATATAATTAACCTTTCTACAATCAATGTTTATTCATTTTTATTGTATGACATGCACAGCGCATGCCTACTGGCACTGGCTTTTATATCTGTACCCCGAACTTTTAACTGTTTATATAAGTAACAAAATAACAAATTTTTATAGTCAAAGCTATGGAAAATTTGCTCTTCTGACAAATACATATATGTGACATGGTGTCCTTTACCTCTGGGGTACAGATATAATTATTTTGTGATATGGCTGTGATTTCTGTTTTATTCATGGCCTTCCATTCCCCTTGCACTACATAATTCCTTTAAAACCCCAGTTTTTGGCAGTCTGTCAATGAAAGGTTCTTAAAAACAATGTTGCATAAGGTTTAAAATTGGCCAAACTAATTTGCACAATGAAGAATGTTGTGGACGGCCAAGCATTGAGACAGATTAAATTATCACTAAAGTCGAAAATTAAAGAAGACTGTCGGAAACATTAAGAAGTTTAATTCAAAACAAGCGCAGAAGAAAGTAGGGTTCAAAAATGTTGCTTCTGTGCGACAACGTCCGACCACACACAGCCAATCGAACTCGACAAATACGGGATGTTTTGAAGTGGGAGTTACCTCCGCATTCACCTTACAGTCCCGATCTTGCTCTTTGCGATTATCACCTGTTTCCTACAATGAAGAATGGCTTGCGACACAGCATTTTGAAGACGACACGGAACTGAGGGATGGTGTGATAAGCTTTCTGGATAGCCCTTGTGTGTATGTATAATATATATATATATATATATATATATATATATATATATAATATATATATATATATATATATATATATAGACACACATACACTTACACAAGAGGCAAGGTTAGCTCACTGGACTAATATGCTGGACGAGACCTGGGTTCAAATCCCAAGCAGGCACTAAGGATTTTTATCTTTTAGTGTCTTCATTTGTAGGTTGGATTCGGCCTCCTTCGCTATCTCTAGGCCAATTCATCCTTTAGTTAATATAATAATGGTACCTGCAAAGGGGAAATACTGGCCATATTATTTTCCTAGTGTGTCATTATTGTCCTGAATCAGACACCTCTGTATTATCTGCCCTTCCAGGCCCTCATGTACCTGTAATGGTACTGATATAAACACACATGCACAGTTATACCTCATTTCGTTGGTCATTTCTTTCAGGGGTGGTGAATATTTACATTCAGTAATTATTAATATTGAATTAAGGTAATTATTAATATTGAATCCTATCTTCAGCCAACTTTAAGTTATACTGGGAGTACAATAGTAGAAAATGAAGAAATTTAAATTCCTCAAGTAACAACTATGTTTTAGGTAAAATTTTATTTACAAATTACGAAAAGTACTTCTATTATAATTGACAATTAGGATGTAGTTTACTAATTATAAGTTGGTATTTAAAAATTTTTAATAGATATTACTTAAAATCTGTAATATAATTATCTTTAAATACCTCATCAGAGAATATTTAGGATACATTAGCTCATTTTATTTTTTTGCTTTCAGGAAAGCTACTATGACAGATTCTATGAAAGGCCACCAGTACGAGGATTTGATGACGACCGTGACTACGAGAGGAGGTTCCCTCCTCCTCTTCCTCCTCCAATGGGCCGAGACATGCTCCCTCCTCCGAGGTCTAGGGGCGGAGACTATCTTCCCCCTCCATCCATTTCCCGTCCGAGGGAACCTCCTCTCGGTCTTGGAAGCAGAGGATTCGACAGGCCTGACTACATGTTTTCACGCAGGTCACCTCCTCTCTCAAAACCTCCATATGGGTAACTCTTTCTCTTAGGAGATTGAACACCTTGTCTAACGTTCCCTTCCCTTAGGATAGATTAGTTAGTAGGTGATCCTTATTCCTTCCCGCTAATCATCATGCTACCATGCTTCCTGTTAGACATGCCTAAGCAGGGGTTGAAAATATTTTATATTTTGACATATTGGAGAGAAAAATTCGCCTTCTATAAATTTATGTATTGCTCAGCAAGTTGAACTAAACAATGGCAAAAAAAAACAAACTTGTAAGCAACTATTAAAAAAAAATAAAAATCTTACATAAGGAAAGTTACACAATTAGGCGTACATATTTTCAAGTTTGTTTCAAATATGTTCATTTTACAGTGAAACCTCCCTATAGCGGACACCTCTGGGAGAACCAAAGTTGTCCACTATAGAGAGGTGTCCGCTATACAGAGGGGTTGGTCGAGATGGATACGTACCGAATTTGTACATTTAATTAATGTTTTAATTAACCATTTAATAATTACCCATAACAAGTTTTTTTAAGTATATAGAATGAAGTTCAATAAGTATAAACTTGAACAAAAGTTTTTATTCTAAAAAGTTTAAAGCATAAAGAAGTTCTTAGTTCTCGGGCAACTTTTGTCATAATTTTCCGTTCATTTCTTCAAAATTTCATCTGTCTTTTTCAATATTTCTCCTGCTTGTGTTTTACCTATCTTAAAAAACGTTGGCAACTTTACGCACACCACATTTTTCGCGGTTGGAAAATATTATCACGTCAATTTTTTCTTTAAGTGTCAGAGATTTCCGATTAGGCATATTGAAGAGAAAGCACGATACTTACTCAACAAGAGCTAAAAACCAACTGAAAAGTGAAGAGAGGGAAGTTCTGCAGAAGGAATGTGAACCGAACAGACTTATGGAATATTCCCGGAACCGTGATACCGCCTAGGCAAAACAATACTAATCTGCCAGCGGGAAAATCTTCTGGTGATCTGGAGCATCATTGCATTTAATATAGTGACAGAAAGACCATTTATTAATACTATCGAGTTTCGATATAACCTTGGGGAAACGCGTAGCACTTACGCTAATAGCATGGTTGCTATGCGTTTCCAAAATGTAAAAATATGTCATGTTTTAAGTTAAAATGAACCTTATTATGTATCAAATGCTTAAGTTACAACTAATACCTAACAGATGTCAAGTCCCTGGTGCTTTGTCCTAATTGTATGACAGTTGAACCTCATTGATCTATATTATCAACAAGTTGGATTGACTAGAGTTTCGATATAACCTTGAGCGACCAGAAACGCATATCAATTATGCCATTAACATAAGAGCTACGCGATTCCTTTAGGTTATATTGAAACGCGTTAATAATATTAATAAATGGTCTTTACGGCGCCATATTGGATGCCTTGATGATCCATATCGCTGAACAAGAACCGCTTCTCTAACCTTGTGAAGCTAATACGTAAATACCAAAAAAAATTATATGAACTTCATACAAATATGTAAGGGCATCAAATCATTATTCTGCTGATCTTTCATTCTCCTTTGCCCACGGAATTACCTGTTTCAATCAACATTGTTTTTATTGTAGAAATGCCCCACGTCATTACTCATGGAATTATTTATTTTGCTCCCTACTTCATTATTGCATATGCTTTAAGAAGTATTAGATATATGGATGCACTAAACATATGTTGAATATATTATTTATCTCTTCAATATCATCTCCTGAACTAAGACCTAAGACATAATTAGTGATAAAACGTTTGAAATAATTTTTAATTCCAAAATTAATCTTAATTCTAAAAAAAAAATATATAAATATATATTTTCAACTCCTGTTAACAAGATTAAAAGTGAAACATGAATTTATCCAATATTTCTGGCTTACAAAACAGTTATATTCAAATTCAACTTAAAAATATTTAAAAGCTTTTTCTTTATAAATGACTTATGTTTTACTTTTAAGCTAATATTTTAACCCTATCTATAAGTAAACTTTTATTAATTTTTCGTTTTTAACGGCGCATCAACTATTTGGCTATTAGCCCGTAACATTTATTAATATATTTAATACTATCAGTGGCTGCCATTAGCGAGACAAAAATATATGAAGCAAACAAAGAATCAAAAACAAGCAGCCTATCGGCTAAAATTGAAAAAGTGGTACATGCTTTTAATGTGTACCTTGATTCAATTGACAATATAAATTAGTAGTAATTATGTGTTTTATTTTATACTCACATAACTTGTTCATGGAGTACATTTTTTTTAAATAACGGACAACAGGTCTGTGGTCTATTGGTCTATAATCTATTCTATATGATTAGAATAAAAATGTAATTTCAGGATGTCTTTTTTTATCACTTATAATTGTGCCTTGCAAAAAAACTCACAGAAATATCTATAGCTCAAAATATATAGTTTTGATTCAAGTTCAGGAACATAATCTGTTATAATGATTGGCACATGACGTCAGCCTGCTGTTGCTTTTTTAAATGTAAATTATAGTTTTAAACACATTATTTGTTTTTGAGCAGGGCATATTCTTTCAGTGTCATAACTTGTGTATAACAATGGGAAGGGCTACGAAATTAGCTAAAAAGAATTGCTTTAAATTTGAATACAGTAGAATCCTGCTAATCCGAACTATTTGTGACCGAAGCCTTCGGTTTAGCACAAATTAAGATAAGACAGAGTTTTCTCATATAACACCATGCATTGACTTTAAACCGTGTTGTCTGATATGTCTAGAATTGAAGGTAAGAAAGTACTTACAGTAGAACCTCTCATATCCGACCTTCCCATAACCGACTCCTCCCGATATCTGACCGTCTTTCATTCACCGTACTCAACAACAGGTGAGAAGAAATTGACTCGGATGAAGAAGAAACCACCAGTGACGACGTAGTGAGTCATTCTGCTGCTAAGGACGCCTTCGATGTAGCGGTGAAATACATCGAGCAACATCCGAATGCAACCCCAATGTGGGCCAAAAAGTGACACTTCCGCAAAGTCAAGATCAACAAAATTAAAACAAAAATCCATAACAGAATTCTTTAAATAAAGTTGGCTTAAATTTTGTTCATCTTTCATGGGCGTATATAGAAAATAATTTCGGAGGGGGGGGGGCTGAGATTTCCGGTGTATGGAATACTAACAATTTAGATCTTGGAAGAGTCTTAGCCAACTTAAACGCTATTACACCCAAAATAGAACATTATTTATGAACTAAATGATCTTATTTAATTTATTTTTAAGGATTTTATGACATTTTTACCGATCAAATCAAAATTTTGGGGGGGGGGGCTGCAGCCCCCCCTTATATACACCCATGTCATCTTTTCAAAAGAGTAAATGTTTGAAACGTATATATCAACAGTTTCACAATTACAATAAAGTTGTATTACAGTCTACACTGTACATTATAGCTATTTTTATAACTTTGAAAGGTTTTTTTTTTTTTGTTCTCCCGATAACCGATCTTTTGGCCGTTCCGTCCATGGCCCGGTCCCATCGTAGTCGGATATTAGAGGTTCTACTGTACTCTAGAACACTTCAGTTTAATTGGATTGTGGTTGCGATCGGAGATAAAATCGATATGACAGCCATTAAATGATAAACGTTGCTTCTTTGAACCGCTTTAGTCTCATGCGTCAGAACTTATCACAGATTTTATCTCTTTGATAATGGTTTGCTTTTTGTGTTTGCGTAATTGCTGTACTAAACATGGACTCCTCATATGTGAGTAAATTTAAACATTCAATTTTAAGTTTGACTGTGTTTTAGATGCTTAAACAGCAAAATAAAAAAAAAATTAAAGTTTCTTAAATAAACATTGACCATATCAAGTAACGAGTAAAAGCTTGTTGTTTTATTTTCCCCGTTATTTCTGTTTCGATTAGGGAGATTTTTAGATTAGCGGGACTCTAATATATTTCGAGAAATAAATGAATCATTTTCTTGGTATTATTCAATCTCCTAATGGAATTATTTATTCTTATAGAACAAAATAAAATATGCTAATGTTTAGTTTAATATTTCTATACATTTATTTATAATGAATTGTAAAACGTCACTCAAATTTCACAACCGTGTAAGACAATTTTCCTAACTTTTCAGGAGAGCAATAAAACTGTAATGATCTGTAACTTGAAAAATTCAATTCGCCAAAGATGCGATGCATAAAACCAATAATAAAAACTTTCAACTTATGAGGATTTCCGACTTATTTTCAGTCCTTCAACCTTGTCTGACTGGCCTAAAATAGATAACTCAATTTCGCTAAAAATCGACTTACGCGGTTGTGAAATTTGAACTACGAAAAGGTTTTTGACTCGTAAGAAAGCATAGCTAAGTAATAAAGGAGCTGGATAATGATGAGCATTGATGTATGATTTCTGTTTACAGGCGTGGAATGTATGATGACTTCAACCGTGATGGATATGATGACCGCAGGTATGTTCCTTACTAGTAAAACTTTAACTTTTAATATTTTTTACTACTTTGAGTATTTTTAATATAACTAGCACTCACTCTGGAGTTCATTTAAAAGTCTCTGATTATTAAAAAAGCTTTTACTTTCACTATTAATACTTTCTTTTAATGGACATTTTTAAGTAATTATTTACGAATTTTTAATTTTATTATTAATTTTTGCGTTTAAATGGCGAAAATCGCATTTCTTTCTGTCATAATTAACAATTATCTTGGTTACTTTTATTTTGTGCAATAATCTCTTATATTTACCTCTTGCATTTCTAGCAAGAATTTTTGAGTTTAGAAACTTCGATCATTATTATTTCTTTTATTTTTTTTTTTTATGTTTTCTCTTTATTTTATTAATCGTAATTTCCTTGAAGTAAATCGCTTTTTATAACTGATGTCGCTGATGTTCTGTTCAGACTGGGACCCCGTGGCGGTTCTCCTCGCCGGTACGCTCCATACTGAAGACGTCGCTCTGCCACAATATCGAATATCTCCTTTACTCTCAACCATTTATAAGTCGCATGAGTGTTACAATTTCTTTTCATTTTTGTTTTTATTTTATTTTTTTAAATGTGATTTTAAATTTGATGGGCGATGTAGTTTTATACATAAGATTTATGAAACTTGTTAGATATAAATACTCTTTTTAGTGTAGCTAATTCACTTTTTATTATATAATTTAGCCAACGACATTGATTTCGTGTCATTGAATAGGTTAGATATCGACTTCCTTGTCTTACCTTGTGAATTAGCCGGCAAAGTGTAGACTTTTATATACGTGCCTGCTTGGCATATTTCCGAACTTAATGATTTTGTATAATTTGGCTACATTCTATTTTATGTGTAATCACTATCAGTAGTGAAGTATGAATATTCCATGTTTGTAAAATGAAAAATAAATGTATTTAAAACTCTATAATCACGCCTTTTGTATGAATACCACCGAAATCCGAACGAAAAGAGGATGAAGACTCGACGGTCCTGTTACGGCGTGTCCGTTGTCCCGGTTTAAATCCGGTAAACGTGATTCGCTACGCCAATAGACCGGCCGTCGCTGTAATCAAGAAGGTAGGCCATGCGTTGATCATACTTCTAATTGTTTTTTCGTGCTCAAATGTCATGTTTATTTAATGTTTAAATCACTTGTGACAGAAGAAGAAAGGATGAGTTTCCAATTTTTATGCTGAGAAACTTTTTATTGAGCTAAATCTGTAATTTACATTTATAATTTTTTTTTTTTTTACTGGTTTTAATATAAAAAGTTGCTGTGAGAGCCACACGATTGCACAGACACAGTCTTTAGGCACTGAAGGTGAAAATTTGTCTCGAAAGGGCTAAGCAGCGTGAAATTAACGATTTCAACCAGTGAATGTTTGCCTTTTTCATTTCTCACATGATAAAAATGTGTGGAAACTCATTCTTTCTCCTCATTCGAGTGCATCAGGCGCACATTTTAAGTACAATAGTAAAAGTAAATTTAGATAGCTACAGCTATAAAGTAGTTTATCATTACTTAGTTCTATTATCAATATTTTTTGGATCTATTAGTTGCTAAGTCATATTCATTATTACTACCTATAATTATAATTATTTTGTTAAATTTACAGTTTCACATCTTTAAAGCTATAAATATGTTTTTTAACTTGAATGTATTTTCTACAAGGATTATAATGAGGCCTTCCACTTATGCTCTGATCAAACAGGATAATGCCAAAATTCATTCAGTTTTTATTCAGAAAGTTTAATTTAACAGCTATTTTCAGTACTTGTTTATTTCCTCAAGATTGTATGCATGAATCCTTATTTCCTTTTAAATCAACATTGGCATAATTTATAACTAATATTCATTTATCAGAAATGTTTGCTCAACTAGAATGATTAACTTGCTGTATTTTGTGATATAGAGCTCGGCAGTCTAATTGGTAAGGCATCTGGGTGTAGAATGAAAAGATCTTGGTTCAAATCTCAGTTTGACAGGATATTTTCTTCAATCATATCATTTTTATATTAATAATCAACACTAGCAAATATATATATTGTCAGTTTACACTCCAGCAGCAGGATTTTTCAATAAAACAAGTTGTTTAATGAGAAACTTGTTATGTCTTAAGCTTTCATTAAGAATAAACGGACTTCAAGATGACCATGTGACTAATTTTCAGAGTAGTCTACAGTCGGTATCCTGTGTGTTGTAAAACCTTGCTTTTCTGTGAGATTTCATGGGAGTAGGTGTTAAAACTCATGACATATTAAAACTAAATATTCCAAGCTTTCTAGCACTAGATATAAGAATGGAAACAAGCTTCCAAAAAAGTCCCTGACTTTTTACTTTGTCAAGTTCAAGTTGTTTAAAATTGCCAGTCTTTTATTAGGCATCAATTAGAAGGGCTTAATAATATCTAAGCTTACTACTATGTAGATTATGCTTACACAATGCACTAGATTATATCAAGTAAACACAAGAAACAGTTATTTAAATTAGGAATCTACTATGTCAATTGTTTGATTCGTGCATTAATTATTCAATGCTGATATATGCATCAAGTTAATCATTCTATCTATCGTTAACTAAATGCAACGGACTGAGAAAAATTGCTAACTCAGGTCCTTCTAAATGTCATGGGTTATTATAGCCCACCTGTGTGCGTAAGCTAGAGAAAAGCTTCAAGAACTGACTCCAACACAATTCTCTGTTCAACTCTTCTTTTATTTTTTCAATTGTAGTTTGACATTCCAAAAAAAAAGAAGTCAGGTGAGCCTTTAAAAAAATGTATCAGATAGAAAGATATTAAGTAGGTAATTATATTTGAATACCATTTAAAAATATGTTTTACAGAAAAATCGAGTAAGGCTCATGATTATAATATTTTACAACAATCTATTTCTATGAGACTCAGACCTTCTAGAGTAGATTTTCCATATCTATACTCTATATTTCTCATTGGCAAGCTTTAAATCAATCATGACCAGCTCTGTAATTTATATTATAAGTAGTACAGTATCTTCCTAAATGGATTTGTAAAGAACATAGTACCACTACAAACAAAAATTACATAAATAATAGTGCAGCAAATCAAACAGTGCAGTTTTCAAAGTTATAAGGCAACTAACAGAAGTTTCACTTCAGAATGGACACATTTCATCTGGTATAGTGACAATTGTGCTCTTTTAAGTTCTTCCAAGGCGTGAGGCCGATTTTTTAAAAACAGATTGCTTCAGGTAAGATAAAAAAAAAAAAAAATGTTCTTTATATTCTACTTTAAGACCTGATCAATTCACATCAAAATCGCAATTATAGACTTAATGGCGAGTGATCAAAATTCATCAATGTACAACTTTCTGGACATTTTCACAGCAGCATGGAAATAATGCAATATAACTGGATTGCATAATGAAGACTGAAGAATCTGTGGTATTTTGATCTATTGTCTAGTTTATAACTAAAATGAAAAAGAAAGAGAATTTCTATTATCTCTGCTATCAAGGGAAATTAGTAGAATATTACCTGAGAATTGCTAGATGGCTCTAGGGACAAAGCTGAGAAATCGCTTAATAGATATATCAGAAACTTTTTCTGATGAGCTGTTATATCAGTTCGCAGTCGTTAGGGGAGTGTCTTCCAGCACACTGTCTTTATAGAGTCATCACTCTGTAGCACTTCAACTTCAGGTTTACTGCCAAGGTTTCTACAACTCTAAATGTGTGCCTGATGAATTTATCTGTACTGAGAATGATTATTCATATTTTATGTATCATCCATGTGTTATGTTTTACATTTAATATGAGCTAAGCTATAAAATCTATTATTAAAGCATTTATTTATTGCTCCATTTTTCAGTGGCATAAGCCTCCGCTACTTTGGGAGGTAGTCTTATCAGACAGATACTTTGGATATATCTTCTTTACTACTTGGCATTTGTAAAGCAATGTCCTCAAATGTCAGACACTCTTAAGAGGAGGTTAGTATTCAGAAAAAAATGCATTTGTTTTTACTGTTTTAACAAAACCTAATTTGGAGAATCAGATTTTTCAATCTGTACAGTGTTTTCTAAAGATCTCGTGTTTTGAGCTTGGTAAGTTTATTAATTTTTATTTAAAGGATATAGAAAACAATTTTATTCAAATTATTTTGGAATTATATATTCTTTGACTACTCAAGTATATAATGTTATCCTAATTATCAAACATTGTAACTCTCTTTTTTTTTTATCAGATAATTTACATTTGTTGTCTGCTGAACGCAGCAAACACACCTGTTTCCTTCATCTACTCAATTCACTAAAACATTCTCACTTATTTGATAATTTAGGGGAGATTATTAACTATTGTTATTTTTATAAGATACAGCAGTACTAGAGGTGTGTGTGTACTTTTTGAGACACCCATTAAATTTATTGAAGACTGAGTAGGCCTAGGGGTGTTCTGGGACCCCCGAGTCCAATCCTCGACCGAAGACCTAATATAGAAGGAATTTATATAAAGAAATCATTTTTCAGAAATCAATCCTCAACTAAAGATATTGTAGATTATATCTTTAGTACATGCCCGATTTTTTTAATCCAGATCCTACATTCCTTTGTGATTAAAGTCCAAATCATTTTCAACTTACTGACAATTGATCCCATTTGGGAATATCGATATTTTAACCAACTTTCCATTTTACTAAACATGGCAATTTAAGTAAAATTAAATAAAGCATTGAATTAATCAAAAATATTTTTCTTACTGTTATTTTTTTTAAATGTATTCTGCCTAATGCCTGTTTTTGTGCTATAACAAAACTACTGGTAAAACTGGTTCAATAATTTTTATGTATTATTAGAAATATATATCTAACGATGTAATATTACAGTTGGAATATCTTAATTTCCTAAATTTTTATCTCGTGAAATAACATATTTCTCCCCATTTGGGAACAATGGCCAGTTCGGGGTATATGTCTCGAGATCATGAGAGATACAGGGAATCTGTCATTTTCCCTATTTCTACCTTTTAGAGTTTTACCACCTATGTTTTCATTTTTGATTTCTATTCTACCTTAGAACTGTTCAGTAGAGCTTCTTGTATTTCTAGTCGTTTAATTATATTCCTTTGTAAAATGGACAGTCTTCCAAACTGTAGAGGAATCAGTTGATTATTTTCATTATTTAGACCAAATGAATAAATTATCTAATAGTTCTCTTGTGACAAAATTGACATCTGCCAGTATCACCAGATGAAAAAATATATGAATATATAATTGATGAATATATTGATGATCAAATACTAGATCCAATCAGAGAAAGTGGGAAACATCCAGCCTATTTTACGACCTTGGAGACCAGAAATTGATAACATTTACCTTTAGCATTATCCTGGCCATAATAGTGTGGTAACCTGTAGATAACTCTTCCGAAAAAAATCGATGTAATGTATAAGTAGACGTTAAAATATGAAAAACATATGTTATTTATTACTTTCTGGCCTACCTAAAAACAAAGAAACAGACTAAGTCCATTTAGAATAAACGTCATTTGTGGCTAGTATCGAAAATGCTCTTCTATGATTTGAAAGGCAAAATTTTTCATTCACATTTGAAGAATGAGATGCTTTTCTTTTCAATGAAGGATATTTTGTCTAAATACCTCCTCACCTCTGTTAGAGAGTTATTAATAAATAGTTTTCTTATTTCTGCATAGTTATTAGCTAGGATTTCAGGGCTCTTGTTGAGAGCCCTGATTGTTTATCTTAGGGCAACTAAAGTCAAGCTAAGACTTTCAAATTTTTTACTCAGAAAATCTTGTAGCTTAAAATTTGATGAAATCCCATCTATAAGTTATTTAAAATAACTGTCTTTTCATCCTAATTACCGGGCACTGAGTGGTTCTCAAACCGAAATAACAGGTCAAATCAACAAACCCCCTCTATATTTGTCCTAGGACAGGTCAAGACCCCTTCCCATCCTTCCTTCTCTAATTACCTTCTCATCTAACAAGTACTAGTAGTCAGTGTGTTTCAGGCAGTCGGAGTTATTCTGTCTATAAGGATATTTTGTTCAAAATCAATTATTAATTCCTTTATTCTTTTTGTCTTGAAAATATATTCTGTTAATGTATAATCAAAAACTTGAAATTTAGGTTTCAAAAATTTTGAACATATAAATATAATAATTTATTTAAGTTGAAGTGAGGGTGGGGAAGGGTCAATGGATTCTTGAAGAAGGTAGCCGGAGTTGCTCCCCAAAATATTTTAAAATATAAGCTAATATTTTAAGCAATTTTGGGGAGCAGCTCTTGCTACTTTCTTCAATAATGATAATGTCAATAAATTAAATACATTTCTATGTAATTTTTTAATCGCAGTATAATAATATATGTTTTTAAGTAATAAGAATGTAATTTAATGCTAGGGAAATAGGAATTATTGTGAAAAAATAAAAAGGGGTCTTAATGCCAATGTGTGACCCGGCTAAACGAGTTCTCGAGGTGTGCCCTTTACGGGATTAAACAGGATGGACACTAAATTTGCGCTGTACAATTTATTATTACCAAATTTCACTTAATTAATTAATTTATCTTACACAGGCTGGACAAGTGGTTTCCGCAGCAGCTGAGATAGAATGTGAAGCTCTAGACTCTCAGTCCGCTTTCCATACATCCATTGGAGCGGGTCGAGTGTGGATGCTTATGTGAAAACATTGAAAGAGAAATAAAGTTGTTTTATGTTGGCTATGATTACTTCTTCCACCCATTAACAATTCAACAAGTTCTAAAAGCCTGATTAATTTAAATTACAGTTTCCCTCAAGCTAAGCTAGGTAGGCTTGTGGACTAGACCAGTTGATGTAAGTTTTTCAAAATGATTACACTTTTATGCTTTGTTTGAGCAGGTTAAAGTTTTGCAGATGACTGATTTTGTGAGGTTCTTCTGTACCTCACAAAATCTTCTCGAGACATGTCCACGTTGAGGGTAGTGTCATTAGGTAAAAAAATCTTCATGTGTGGAGTTTATATTGCCATGTCAGAGATAAAGCCAGTGATTCTCAAGAAAAAGTTCAGACTGAATTAATTCATATTGTATGTGTTTTCTTGTGGAAACATACAAAAGCAGGCGTTATAAGTACAAGTATGCTGTTGACATATTGTCATATGTGGGCCTCCAAAATTTTCAGCATGGGTGATGGAGAAGTGACTTCGTTTTGGGATGGAGTTTATTGTAAAACATTGCTCATTTATATACAAACAATAACGGTTATTTGTGAGGAGGAGAGTGGGAGTTGTTCGGTGTATTGGATGCCAAATCTCTGCAGCTATTGGGGCAGACTGTCTTGTGAACAACTTCGCCAGCAGTGCGAGGTGTAGGTCAAATTCTATTCTAATAGAAATATTAGCGATAAAGTACAATCTATTATTATAGACATGAATTACTGGTTTTTATTTACTTATACAATTATATTTTCGTGTTCAAAACGATTGCCCTACAGAGGAAAGAAAGTTTTTAAAGGCCTTTTAATCCACACCACACTCCACTTCATGACTAGCAAAGATAACACAATTAAAACCCATATAGGCATCCTTTGTTCAAAGCGGGAATTGCATTATGGACAATATCATGAGGTTTTGTGATAGTACTGAAATTTTAATACATTGCCAATAATTTTGACCGAATGAAGTCAAATAAATATTTCCAGTTATAAACATGGGGGCGTATATAGAAAATAATTTCGAGGTGGGCTGAGACCATTTCCGGTGTATGGGATTCTAACAATTTAGATCTTGGTAGAGTTTTAGCCAACTTATACGCTATTACACCCAAAATAGAATATGTTTTATGAACTAAATGATCTTATTTAATTTATTTTTGAGGCTTTTATGCAATTTTTACCGATCAAATCAAAATTTCAGGGGGGGGGGGGCTGCAGCCCCCCTTGTATACGCCCATGGTTATAAACTGTTAGCTCAACTCGGGTCTCTTATTTCAACTCATAGACCTTTAGAGCAGACGTTCCAGCAACGATTGCATATGTTTTAAGCTTTCATCAGGATGGAAGTTTTGGTCGAATATGAGAACATATTCTAAAAGGAATCTTCAGCTGTCAAAATTTGGCTGGATAAGATATTGATTTATAATGAGCATGGCGCGTACATAGAAAATAATTTCGGGGGGGCTGAGACCATTTCCAGTGTATGGAATACTAACCATATAGAACTTGGAATAGTTTTAGGCCTCTCGTACACTGGAACCGAAAAGCTGCGAAATGAAATCGGAGGAAAACGCACGAACAATCAAAACACGTGGTTCCATTATGAACCGCGTCCATTGGGCTTGATCTTTCCTCCGAAGTGCGAACCGATCCCATTCTGCTGGGATTTATAGTTGCGAACGAGTGCGAAATTTCATGGTTAAAATGGACTGAGAGAAGTTAATTTTGCTTTTGACAGGAAATATCTGTGGGACCAACGGGAAACAAAATATTTCAGAATAAATTTTGTCAAGATTTTCTTATTCGAAAATAGGAAAACTGATGGTCGTCGTCTATTTGAAGATCATTGCACAAAATTTGTGGAAATGTCTTCAAATATTTTCTCATTAAATATTCCATTTAATGGGAAAATTCACCGAACTCGTTTCTTTTGGCATTAATGTGATTCACCCACATTTCCAGTCTTTGTCGGAGCCGTCGATGAATCAAAGATGATATTCCAAAGCGAAAAATTTTTCATCAGATAAACCTTTTCGGCGACCCATCAAGTTTACTGCGAATTCGGACGAATCCTGAGGCAATGGACGATCTGCGTTCGCCCGAGTTTGTTGCTTCGCAGTTCGCAGCTTTTCGGTTCCAGTGGACGAGAAGCCTTAACCAACTAAAACGCTATTACACCCAAAATAAAATATGTTTTATGAACTAAGTGATCTTATTTAATTTATTTTTAAGGTTTTATGACTCATTTTTACCAATCAAATAAAATTTCGAGGGGGGCTGCAGCCCCCCCCCATGATAGATAGTGTGAATTTTGAAAAGTGGCCTCAGGTAATCTTTTCGTTTATAGCTTTAATTTTTTTTTTTTTCTCGAAAAATCTATGTAAATTCACCATTCCAGTATTGGACAGTGATATGGGGTGGGTAAATATAAATTGGGTATTTACCCACAGGGAAGGTAAATACCCAAAAAGTGCGTATTTTCAGTTTTTGAGCTTGATAAAACTTCTTTGAATATTTTTTGGTGCCAACGAGGACTGAAACTTACCCATTTGATCATAAAAACTTAATGAACATTAATACTTACCCAGGAATATTTTAAAGAAAGTTAAAAGTCGGTCCGGATATTTACAACTTAATGTATATCTATGAATTTCCATGATTATTTTTACAGTGGGGAAATTTAATTAATTTTAAAACGATTTTAATAAAGCCTATTCAATTATTAAAGACTTATTTAAATTTTAAAAAAGGGCCAAAAACATTTTTAATGTTTATTATAATAGTTAAGTTTAAGTTTGTGATCCTTGTTAATATTATGCTCATACTGTAGTAACAACATTACCGTAAGCGGAAATCTCACCAGAAATGAAAAGGTAGCTTCTTGATGACAGAGTGTTTTGGGTCGGAGTTGGGAAACTAGTTAACATCCTTGGTCCAATTGTTGAACTTATCACTGCCATTCAGTTACATGCCCCTTTGATCCACACAGTTCATAAGACATTTAAGAATTACTGAAAACTCTTCAACAAGAAACTCAGAATCTTCTCTTCAAAAAACGGAGGAAAAACGTGTTAACTAAATTGGAGAAACGCATTCAGTTTGGTGTGGAAATGCACATCTTGCTGCAGACTTGTTGAACTCTTCCATTTGTTTTGTGTGTGAGTTAGGCAGAAACAAGGGATTGAAATCAGTTGATCTTCGGAAAAACAAAGCTGAATATAGGGACCAAGAGGGATTATGGCAAAGATTCTTTGTTTGGGAAGGTCTTGAAGACAATGACAAAGAAAATAATAAAATAAGTCCCATGTTAGGGTGGAGAGGCTTGAAAGGTACATGTGTTTTGATCAATGAGTAGGTAACTTAATTTGTGATTTGAGAAATTGAGATAATCCTAGTCCAAAGTTTTAGCTGAGGCTACATGTTTGTGAATGCAGTACAGTAGTATCAAATTTAGGCAAACAACTTGTTTTATTGGTAGTCCGAAGGTCCATATTAAATTTTCAGGTAATAATTTATTATTTATTAACCTCTCAGTGATCCTATTTTATAATTTATTATTGTTTTAATAGTTTCTCAGTGTTGCAATAGCTCTAAACTGGTATGATCCATGACATTTTACAATTGGGAATTAACATTACCGATGGCGGCGCCACTGTCGTCAAAATGGCGGTATTCAAAGGGAAACCTGTGACATTTGTACATAGTGATTGCTGATAACAAGTGTTTTCACTGTTGTTTGTGGTTCTATTTCACGTTAATATTAGTGTTTTTTATCAAGAAACAGGGTTTTTGGAAGCTCTAATTTATTTGTGTACTCAAATATGTAAGAATATTGGACTAACAGTGAGTTCTTGTTATTGTGATGGATAAGCAAAAGTGAGGTAAATATTACTTCATACCATTGTGAATAGCTTTGAATACAATAAATGTATTTTATAATAAATATTGCATATTATTGATCACCAATAAATCATGAACAATTTGAAAATTGAAAAAAATACTTCAAAATCTTTATTTTCACATATTACATGCACCATTATTTTTTTTTTTTAGTTTTGAATCGTTTCTGATCACAAATTGTAATTATTGCTTACGTTATTTGCAAATTATAACTGATGTAAATATAATTTCATACCATTGTGAACAGATTTGAATACAATAAATTTATTTTATAATAAATATTGCATATTATTGAACACCAACAAATCATAAACAACTTGAAAATTGAGAAAATATTTCAAAATTTCTTTGAATCTCTATTTCACATATTACATGCACCATTTCATTTACTTATTAAGGTTGTAATTAAATTATATAAATATACTTTATCAAAAGGCACCGTAATATTTATGAAAGGAGTCATATGAATCAAATATGAAGTAGTACACTCATTTAAATTGAATACAGCCATTCCTATTTAGTGTGTTTGTGCAAGTGCAAACAACTTAATAGATTGGTTGGTCTTCTCCAAAATACCACAGGTATTTAGGTAATGGATGTGCATTCACAATTGCTTCACCTTCAACTATGCACCTGAAACTACTTAAGGCTTCTAGATAGCCAAAGAAGTTCCTTTGTACATACTTTTGTTCATCAATATCTATACCTTCTGAATTTCTAGAAGTGAATTTCAGAAATTAAATCAAATTCGGGTAAAATGGGTTGCAAGCTGTTTATAGTTACACAAGAGTGAAGGTTGCATAAATGTGAATTATTTCACTACCTCTTACATATATTGTTTAAAAATAATTACTTTGTGAAAGGGAAAGATTCACGTTGTCTTTAAAAAGACAAATTTGTGATAAAACAGTTGGGAAATTATTAAATAGCAAGAAAAACACGAACAACACAATAGCTTTACATTTGTAAACAGTGCACGTCTCCCTTTGTCGCAAGTTCCAAAATTTTCCGCATGGCGGCGTATCGCTTAATGTTAATTCCCAATTTTCAATTACTAAGTTGCGGTTTAGTTAAATACCTTAAATACCCGGGTATTTATGAAATTGGGTATTTACCCTTAAGAATAAATACCCGGGTATTTTACTACACTGGTATTGGATAACGACGGGATTTAACCCCAACATCATAAGTGGCACGATGTTCCGTCACCGAGACTGGGCCTCCTCTATGAGCATCCACCAGTTGGTTCTGTCTTCTGCTGCAGCTCTCCAGTTTCTAAACCAGTTTAAAATTTCATCTATTCATAAAAAGGAGACAAAAATAAATAAGGCCTTCCGTGAATAATTATTTATAGAAGATCTTCAGATTTCCCCCACCTCTCTAGCTAAAAAGAAAAATATTTTTTTATCTGAGAAAATAGCCTGAAGTCAATGTTGGTTATTCACGAGTTAAAAATATTCTTATCTGTGTGTTCAATTTTTTAAAAAAGTTAATTATTGATGAAAAAATGAGTCCCGTAACAGGCCCTGAGGGGCAGATATTGTAGAGGTATCCGATTCTTGACCATACGGCACACTTGGGAGATAGTGTGGTCAGTACTATGCTCCGATTGCCTGATATTCCTCTTGCCGCTTCGACTGCCAGAGTCATTAGCACTAAGGTACCCATTATTAAATTAATTAAAGGCTGGGTTCGTCTAGGGACGGTCAGGGAGGCCGAATTCAACCCATGAACGTTGACACTAGAAGAAAAAATCGGTACTTACGTATTAGCGTCAAAGCAGGTTAAAGAGCCGGGTCTCAGAGAACTGGATCTACACCGTGTCAGAGATCTGGATCAAGGAGTCAAATCAGATTTCGCCAATATGGCGACGGGATTATCAACGATTTAGGTTAAGATATAATCTTTAGCTAGCGAAAACGCGTAGCACTTATATTAATAGCATAATTGCTATGCGTTTCCGCTCGCTCAAGATTATATCTAAACTCTAGTCAATCCAACTCGTTGATAATATAGATCAAGGATGGTTTTTCGCTGGATAATGGACTGATACACAATTTGGCATCGCATCGAAAAAGTAGCTTTCATCCTAGCTATTCTGATGTCGCTATCTCGCACAGATACTGAAATCGCGTAACAAAAAAAAACAACAATTGCGTGGGTAAATAAAGCACAAATGAATTGCGTTAAAAAGACAAAGGGAACAAGATGGCTACTATAAACACGATAGATGATATCTCTGATAGTGATTGACCAATAGAAATGCGTTATCCATGATCCAGATCTCCGAACGAGAACCGCCTCTTTAACCTGCTTTGACGCTAATACGTAAGTACCAAAAAATCTTTAGTGCTTGCTCGGGATTTGAACTCAGGTCCTCCAGCATATGAGTCCAGTGCTCTACCACTGAGCTAACCTCGCCCCCTAAATTATTGATATTTTTTTAAAATATTAACTAGTCTCGGTGGCGGTGTGTGCCTAAGGTCGAGTGTTTGATTCCCACCAAGGCTAATAATTTCTAATTGAATTAATAAATGTCGACAGCTACATTTAAAAGTTTTTAATTTCTACCTCTTTGGCGCCTGGGATTGATGGATTCCTTAATTTTCCATTAGAGTGCGCTTCTCCTTTCACTTCTGCCATCCGCCATTTTACAGTCGGCGTCTTGTTCCAAGATTCGTAAGTATATATGTTTATGTTTTGTTTTGATTGTGTTTAAATTTTGAAATACTTTTCTTATTAAATGTTTTATTTATTTCTCTCTATAATTTATTATTGTAAGCTATCCATTTTCATCTGCCAAAACCGCCGGTTTACCCCTGTTAGTGAGTGGAAACTATTTTCATTTAAGGGATTGTATTTATCTTAATTATGAGAACCAATCAATGGTTCTCATAAGTATTGCTATTGCGATAAAAATATTTTAACATTGTTAAGTTACATACCTGCTCTGCCAGTTATTTAACTTAAGAAAAATGTTTATATAGTCATTAGTAACATTATGCTTAAATAATGTTTAACATTACTTTCAGCAATTCCACCAAGATGCCTGTGAGTAGCGTCGGAACTTTCAAGATATTTGTCGGGAATTTGACTGATGAGACTCAAGCTTCGGATATTGAACCACTTTTCGAGAAGTATGGGAAAGTTGTTGAATGTCATGTAGTGAAGAAATTTGGATTTGTGGTAAGGCTATTAGAACATATTATTTTCTCTGCACTAATCTTTTTCTGCGGAAACATTTTTTATTATTTTCCGAAAGAATGGCCAGCCCTATGGGATAGGTAGTTAATGAGGTTGGACTCATGACATTTTATTTTAAGAACTTATATAAATCTTCATCCGTCCTACCTACTAGAAACTGAAATTAAGGCTTGGTCAAAATTTCTGTGAGTATATATATATATATATATATATATATATATATATATATATATATATATATATATACAAATTCTTCTGACCTACAGATGTCGGATTTAGCTGGAGCTAGACCCATGTAACTAGTTTTTGATATTGTAATAATATATGCATACATATATAATTTAACCAGTAATTAAATATTTTTTGTTTGGTTTATTTGTCTTCATGTTTTTATTCCTTGAGATTTGTACATGCATTTGCACTTGTAAATAATACACCAGCAAGGATTTACATAATTTGAATTTATTTTATAATTTGATGCTTAAATTTTACTTAACCTTCATGCACTCGTGCGGGCGGTGAAGTGACTGCCTTTTTGTAATTTCGCGTCTGACTTATTCCAGAAAGGTAAGAAAGCGATGGGATGTCCGTGTATTCTCTAGTTGTACTCACTTGTAACAGATCCCAAGCAAAGTTCAGTAAAATCACTCCTCCCTGCCTCTCAGTACAGGTCCCAACATGTTGGCGGTCAGTTCACCGATGACATTTCCGTGTGTGTGTGAAGGGAATGCTATTTTGTATACACCAAGGGTCTCTATCTATTGGGCTCATCTCAAGTAACCATGGATATTGCAGCTAGTGTATGTTGATGAACTGGGATACCGCATCCTATTATGTATTTATTTCACACGAAATATATAAAATAGAGCACACCCTTATATATTTGTTAAAATATATAAATAAAATAAAATTGAAAGGCGTGCTTTTTGGGGGACACAAAATTTACTCGGATGGCTCTAAAGACAGCCATGGAGTTGGTGCTGCAGTGCTTAGCTCATCAGGATCCTGCATGTTCGCTCTCCCGGCGATCTGCACTAACTATACAGCTGAGCTGCTTGCAATTGATGAAGCTCTGAACATCAATTATCCAACGAAACCCGATTTAAAGATATTTACAGATTCTCTTTTTGCTCTCCTTGCTACAGGTGATCCATATTCAACTCATCCTCTAATAGTAAATATATATAAAATAATTTATGAGTTACAGCTACGGAAACAGAAGATGGCTTGTATATAGATTCTCGAACATTCTGGAATATATTAAAAAGAGAAAGTTGACACTTTGACAAGGAGAGCAATTAGAGAAGGCATGCCATTCCATAAAGTCCTCTATATGGATGAGATGGCAAACTGTCTGGCATGAAATGAGAGATAACAAGCTCTGGGAGATAAAAGGAAGTGTTAAGCCTTGGAAGATACCTAAAAATGATACAAGGAGAAAAGAAGTAGTCGTAACCCGTATGAGAATCGGCCATACAAACCTCACCCATTCCTTCCTCATGTCAAAGGACCCTCCACCAATCTGTAACTCATGCAATATGCTGCTAACTGTGGAGCACATCTTGACTAATTGCCGGGCCTATGAGCAACTGAAAGAGCAACACCAACTATCAGATTTCTTAGATCAAATTCTAGGTGATCATACCAACCAAGTGGAGCGGCTGTTTGAATTTTTAAAGGCTGCCCAGTTTATTGATAAAATCTAAATAGAACATACGGAACCGAAATGCTCATTTATTTTTTTTTTTTTTTTTTGTTTACAAACAAATGAGCTTTCTCTTTTGTCGTTTGAACTAAATTTGGACAAATAAAACAATTATTAATAACAATTTACGTAGTAATACTTATTACAGTATTATAATGAAAATGACCACATAAAGGAATGGTGTTGATGATAAGACTATTCAAGTAAGAGAAATATCCCTTCAGAATTCCCTAAGAACTTTATTTCTTTATTCCAATGTTTCAGGGACTAATTGTCTATCTTCACGAATGCTAGTTTCCACTCTAACTAATGCTAATTTCAAGTTTCTTGTAAAATGGCTGTGAGCTAATTAGATTTTATAAATTCGTTATATATGTATTTATTAATGGACTTGATTCCTTACAGGAATCATTTTATTTTGACTATGAAATGTCAAGGTGACTGTATTCTATTGATGAGAGACAGTTAGTATGAAAATTAGCATTCCAGAAGATGGACAAGTAGTCTCTGGAACATTGGAATAAAGGAGTTAAGTTCTTAGAGAATTCTAAAGAGATATTCCTAAAGTTGAGTGGCATTGATGACTTTAAGGGTTGACAGTCCCTATAAAAATGAACTGGCATTCAACATCTTTGCATTGTGGTATCAGATACGGCTCTATGACCTCTGATGTTGAAGTCTTATCACCGACCTTATTCATTCATCCTAAGCTGAAGGAAATAAGCGGCCTTACAGCGCTATTATACAAAAAATAATCAGTTATAAATGGGAGAATTCAGAAACAGTCTACTCCCTAATAGTGAAGAGACTTGAAGAAACCGTTAGTAAATATCAGGTACATTGGAAAACCTATATTAATCCAGTAATGAGCTGATATTATAAGTCCTTTTCAGAAAATCTCGAGAATCCCCCCTTACTTCCTTGCAGGTTGTCTACTCCACGAAAATTGCAAAAATATAAAATAGACATGAATTTTGAAACCATGTCACAAAATTTCAGTTTTACCAGAGTCTAACGTAATACTGGGACTTCTGCTCATTCGAAATTATTGGCCATTTTCGTACGGTGACGCAATTATAACTGTCCCTCACCCTCTTCCTGTGTTAGATTCCTTTGTTGTAACATTTACTCATCAATTATCCATTATTAACTTCTTTTTTTTTGTTTATTCATATTCAGTGTTTTTCATGCAGAATTTAAAAGAACTTTGTATGTCTGGATCTTGTCACGAAGGAGAGGGCCAAGATTGCTTCATTTCAAAGGGCTGGCTGGTCTAGGTGTTTGCACCGGGCAGCTTTTGCTTTTAAAGAATTCATTTCGTTAAAAGCAATAGCTTATATGAGGGATTTATTTACTTTCATGAGTTGGCAACTTAATTACTAACGAGGTGTAGATAGTTATCTGTCGATGTGATAAGCAGGTGTAGATAGTTTGCTGTCGATGTGATAAGCAGTTGTAGATAGTTAGCTATCGATGTGATAAGCAGGTGTAGATAGTTAGCTGTCGATGTGATAAGCAGTCTGGGAAAAGTTACGCTTAGGCTAGGAAAACATCAATAAGATTTTTGTAAAAATCTATATGTTAAAAATCAAGGATGTTTTGGCTACTAAAATATTTTTACCATGGTCACTTAACTGCTAACTTTCGTCTTTATCCCCTGGCACTAATTGCTGACAAAAGCTACCAAAGAGTAGCCGAAGCGTCCTTAATACAGGTTTAAAAAAAAAAAAAAAAACTATATTAGTTTTCCTAACCGAATCCCAACTATTCCCTGACTGCGAAATTATTTACAAAACTGGGGGCGAGATTAGCTCAGTGGTAGAGCACTTGACTAATGAACTGAAGGACACAGGTTCAAAAGCCGAGTGTGCACTAAAGAATTTTTCTTCTTGTGTCATCGTTCAAGGGTTCGATTTGGGGTCCCAGATCGTGCCTAGGCACCCACCCAGCCTTTAATTAATTAATTAATTAATGGGTACCTGGAAAGGAAAACATCAGGATAGTACTGACCACACTATCTCCCTAGTGTGCTGTATGGTCAAGAATCTGATACCTCTACAGTATCTGCCCCTCTGGGCCCTTAGTGGCCTCTTATGGGACTGATATTTTTTTTTTTTTTTTTTTATTTACAAAACTAATCTATGTTTGTTATTGCCTCATTGCCTCAAAGTAAGTTTACCAGACTGTTTCTCTTACTCCGATATTGCCATTGATTCAGGCCTTCATAATTCAGTAGTCATCTAATCAAATATTCATTTTATTTTTGTTGGTTTTTCTATTCATGATATTTATTTTGTAGCACATGGAAAATGAAGAATCTGGACGTGATGCGATTCAAAATTTAAATGGTTACATTGTCAATGGACAGCCTATGAAACTCGAAGCTGCAACGAGTCGAAAAGGCCCTAACACGCCTACTACGAAGATATTTGTTGGGAATCTAGCAGATAATGTGAAAGCAAGTCAAGTGCGAAATCTCTTTTCAAAGTTTGGAACAGTTGTGGAATGTGACATTGTACGCAACTATGGCTTTGTTGTAAGTACTCAACTAATTAATTATTCTCTAGAAATTGTTGTCATGGGGTCTGTCAAACCCCGTGGCTTGGATTTATTTATTTCTGCAGTGCTTCAACAACTGGGCTATTAGTGCCAAGCTACCTACAGGTTGCCATCCTTTTATGATGCAAACAGGACGTGGACGGTCATCAGTGATGCGCAATTGTGCTATTTTCAGTTAACTGACCAAACTGCTAATGCTAATATGATTATCAGTTAGAAATAACAGATACAGCTGCTAAAGCTTATCGGTACAACAGTTTCATAGAATGTTAGGAAGTGCTATGGCGCGGTATTCATAGAAAATGCTGGTTACTACATTCCAATTTCCTAAATTTATTTATATGCTTAAATTACTTAGTACCATACTCATCAATCAAAATGAAAATAACGTTTAATTAGTGAGTCTTTGTAAAATTTAAAATTATTCATTATTTTTATATATATATATATATATATATATATATATATATATATATATATATATACATGTGCAATAATTGTTTTTTTAGAAATCTAAGGTTTATAGATACTTTGTTTTCTGCAGTAGAAGGTACCCTATTTTTGAAAAAATGTTAAACATACAAATGTACTATGTGTGCTTTATTGTCTTCTTAGTCATTTTATTGTTCATCATATTCATTTTTGTTATTTATAATTATTATGCATCGACATCCTGGTGCAGCGAGGAATTTTCTCAACAAGCCATGAGATGAGAAAATGTTTGCCGCCGGTGGGAATTGAACCCACCATCTCCTGCATGAGAAACTAATGCGTTAGCCACTAGACCAGGGGGAGACCCAGATATTAATTATGTTATCCCTAACATTCTACAGTTATCATGAGTAAGTTGATTATTCTTTGTGCTTTAGATTAAATTAGCAGGTTTGTAGTTCAGAGGACAAGGTTGTCGGTACAGAGAAAGAGGATCAGTAGAGCTAAATGCTAACAAGGGAACTTTCTTGAATAAATGTTAGTCAGCGATTTTAGTGTCTTTCCTTCCTTATAGAGGAAAAATTATGATGACAAACATTATGACACAATCTGGCTCAAAATACTTTAGCTAAAGCGAAGGTTCAAGTTTGTTAACCAGCAGTAAATTGTTTTTTCAGCAAAATTTAAGCAATAATACCATTCGGGGTCTGTCGCCTGAAATTGAAAAACTTGGCTCAGGCTTTTAATCTGTATTTTTATTCAAGTAATAGGTGGAAGTAATTGATTATATGTTCTATTTAATCAACTTATTTAATTTGTCCTGTACTATAATTTTAAGTAACAGACAGCACTGGTATTTTGGAACGATGAAACAACATCCATTATTGAATTTGTATAATCATGTCAATCGCCAACGGCCATAGTCATATTGAATACTCCGGTTCTCGTCTATCATCGAAGTTAAGCAACGTCAGGCGTGGCCAATTCCTGAATGGGCAACCATGTGCTGTTGGCATTATAAAAGGGTGGCAACCTGCAGATTGCCTGGTGTTAATGTTCCAATTGTTGATTGACCGTTAAACAAAAATAACAAAAAAAAAAAAAAAATCATGTAAATGCTTACATCATCCCTACCATGTCAAACTATCAAATATGACAAATCTTGTTTTCAGATTTGGCAAATTGTCGCAACTCTAACTTCTTTAGGATAGCTGTTAATGCCTTAAATAAAGTATTGGATAAGACCATTTTCCAATATATTACTTCGTCTATGTATCGAATATGTTCGTTTGTTAGTTTGTTCTGACTTTCATATTCGATAGTTTGACATGGTAGGGACGTTATGTTAAACTAAGTATTTCCTGCTCTCTCTCATCATCACTGTATTTATCCTAAACTAAATATCCTTTTTTATTTGAATTCTCTCCTTTGACAGCACATTGATTCAAATGATGTAAACAGCTGTATAAAGGAGTTGAATGGCTATGAACTGGAAGGGCAAGCAATGAAAGTGCAAGTATCAACAAGCCGTGTTCGCCAGAGACCAGGGATGGGAGATCCAGAGCAGTGCTACAGGTACATCACGGCAATCCTCTGATACTCTCTTAACAATTTATATTTGAATATGAACTTATTTTGGATAGGAATCACAATATTACCAGTGATTTATTGCATAGGTGCGGGCGAGGAGGCCATTGGTCAAAGGAGTGTCCTAAAGCTGGAGGGTGAGTAGAATGGCGTGAAAATCTTCTCTCTGTCTGTTTTATTCTACTTTTTTTTATCTTAGCTAATTAGTATAAAAATATTTCTTATGGACCAAAATTATAATTAAGTTTTGTAATATAAATAATATATTTCCACAAGTACATGCTGCTTTTTCAGATATTAGTTCGGATGTTTTAGGGAAGTGTTTCTTTAACTCTTTCCGGACTGGACTACGTACGGACTTGTTACTCTCTCAGATGGCCCAGCCTTCACCCCATCTCCCTCCTCAGAGGGGGCTCCGATTCTCCGCTCTACATTCCGCGTTATTAAGCTATTCCTAACTCATTTATTTAGTTTCTCTCTGTTGTCTTTAATTTAAAAATTGCCCAGTTACCTTTTTTTTTATTAGAAATAATAATTATTACACTAGCAATAAGAAAAGATTAATTACAAATAATTTAAACTGAATTATTAATTATGTAAATTATTTTTTTTTAGATTTTTGTGTTCCCTTATTAGCAATATATATATATATATATATATATATATATATATATATATATATATATATATATATATATATCCATCCTTTAATTAGTGCAAAAACCTTTACACGTAACACCTTTGTACTACTGCAAGAACACTTATTTCCCTTGAAACTAGATGCTTCCACAGCAAATTACATTGTTTACGCTTCGGGAAAGGCCTACTGTCTTCATCAAAATCCATAATGCTCTTCAATTACACTTCCTGGAGCCGAGAAAGGACCAAGCTGAGATGTATCTTCTTCCGAGAAGTCTCACACACTTCACTCACTAATAGAGGGGGCCTGAAATGCTAACGCATATATTGGTGCTCCCTCCTCTGGGCCAAAGCCGCTCAACAACAGTATATTGGCGCCTCAATGTGTAAGGGTTAACTAGGGTCTGCTTAGCCATTACCGGGGGACTGCGAGCAAAATAATTATTTTTTAAATTCTTCTAATAAAAATGTTCTCTATAAATGTGTTAGACTATTTATTAACATACTCAGCAATACATTTTTGAAATCTGAGTGCACGGCAATACGCTTTACCAAGTCCCAGCAAGCAAGACTGTGTGTATCTTTACACAAACAAAAATGACCGGTTTTTCACACCTGATATTAAAGGTCCTGATTTCAGCTTTGAACATCGACCCATCTTGAGAATTTAAAAAATCAGTATTTTAACACTCACTCAGTCATCATCAAAATTATAAGATACATCCTGACTAGCTAAAAACCTGAAATTTGGCAGGATAATAAATCTTAGTGAGATATTAAAGGA
Source organism: Gonocerus acuteangulatus (assembly GCA_946811695.1). Lineage (NCBI taxonomy): Eukaryota > Metazoa > Arthropoda > Insecta > Hemiptera > Coreidae > Gonocerus > Gonocerus acuteangulatus. The sequence goes on along the minus strand of OX328125.1, from coordinate 112,153,089 downwards.
AAAAATCGAAGACGTTGCCCCAAGGGGGGGGGGGTTGTTGTTTTAGCGCGGTTCCTCCCTCCCCCATAGGGAGGAACCCCGCTTATAAGGTTGATACAATGAAACAATCCGGAAGTGCCGACAAGAAAATTTCGCGTTTCAGAACCCCTAGAGACCGAAAATAACGGTGGTTCAAATTTGTATATATATATATACGTATATATTTATATATATATATATATATATATATATATATATATATATATATATATATATATATTTGTCTGTTCGCTCTCTAGCTCGAAGACGAATGGTCCGATTTTGATGAAATTTGGTACAAAAATCAGTCGTCCAATATGAAAGATCAAGTTCGTTAACCAGCAAAATCCGCCCACTGGAAGATGGAGTTTGGGGCGAAATTCGCGCAGAAAAAATCGTAGCGCTTACGTTTTTGAGTTCATAAGCTTGTAAGTACTCTTTTTATAGGCTTCTTGGGCTAGGAAAACGAATGAAACCATTTTCAAGGCGATAGCTTTAACCGTTTTCGAGAAAATTGGAAAAATAGTTTTTGAATACCGTTTTTAATTTGGGTACTTAGAATCATGGGATTCAGTTGAAACATTTTCTGCATGTTCTACTTTCATTAAAACTAATATGTTGAAATTTTGGTTACGTTTGGAGTTAAGGAAGGGTTAGAATAAAATATTTTATTAACAGACATAAAAAGTTTTGGTAACTTTGTATATTTTCCTTAATATCTCGAAAAAGGTTAAGAATTTGGTAAACGAAAGAATACCATTAGAAAGCTTACTAAATGCTCTACAAAAAAGGTTCTGATGAAAGTTTTGATTAGGCGATGTCAATCGGAGAAATAAGTGCTTAAAACATTAAAGTAATTGATTTTGCTTATTCGAACTGTTCTTTTTGTCTGTTTTTATTCCTTGTTATTTTTTAATTGCTTATAGTTGGATAATGTATTTTACAATAAAACAGATTAGGCAAAATAAGAAAAACAATTCATTGTTAGAAATATAGCTAAAGAGAAAAAGATTCGTTGACGTCTTTTGAATATTTTCAATTGCCTTTATGCTGTTGGTTTTTTTATTTTATTTTTTAATTGATTTTACCTGTAGAATTATTACTATAGTAAAAGAACACAGGAATGTGTGAAAATATTTGATATTTTCCAATTCATTGAAACGTATGAAATGAAGTATCGGTAGAAGAGGATTCTAGGGTCTTGCGGACCTGACCCCAGGTATAGCCAGCCATAAAACCCTTTGAACAAAGGCCTAGGAAAATATTATCTGTTTTATTCTATGCTTTTCAAATGAGAATAGGGATATGAACAGGAACCGGGGTCTCCCGTGGTCTAATGGCTAGCGCCTTGGATTCATAAGCGGGAGATGGTGGGTTCGATTCCCAACCTCCGGCAGGAATTTTATCATCCCACGGCTCGCTGGTGAAATTCCTCGCTACACCCTGGATGTCGGCGCTAATGACCTAGATGTAGATGTGCCATAAGACAAAAAAAAAAACTGGAACCGCGCTAGGATGACGCAGTTCCTGCGAGTCGGACTTTTTTATACTTGTTGTGCCTTGTTTATTTGCCGAACGTCGTTGGGGCCAACTCTAAATTCTCTTACAAAAAATATTGATATCCCCCCAAAAAACTAACGTTGAAAAAAGAGGCCAAGCCTCTTCCCCAAAAACCGTTTGCCTGTGAAAGTTATGATACGTTCAACGAAAACAGCCAAGTTGGAAATTCCAAATAAGTGAGAGGGTATTATTAGGTTCTTGACAAGGTATTAAGGGCCTAAAACTTGCCCCAATCCTATGAGATCAAAACTTTCACAGGCAAACTGTTCTTGGGAGAGGTCCAGAACTTGGCATATTTTTTTCAACGATATATTTATTATATCTTAAGGCCTATTTGATTAATGTTTCTTTCATATTGATATATTTGTTTGCAGACGAATGGTTGGAGGAGAACGTGGATTCCGAGATAGGTTCCTAGGTCCAGGAATGAGAGATCCGTACCCACCACCCCCTCCACCGCCATTCCTAAGGGAACGACTTATGGCTGACTCGCCCTTTAGCAAATCAAAGGTATGTACTAGTCATCTTCAGAGGCAGTGCTCTTCAAAACTTGAAATGTATTTACCTTTTTTTGGAGGAAACATCCTATTCATGTTGTACTAATTCAGATTTGATTCTTTGCATTGTAAAAAACAACATCATTTTAGAATATAATTATATCGCACTAGTATTTTTAAAGAGACACAACTCAAAAATCGGTGTTTTTCAGTTATAAGTATGAAAGAAATGGTAAATATCTCATTATCAACCATCAAAACTGTATGTACCTAACTTCAGAGCTTGTGCAATCCTTCCAGTCATAAAACTAAGGCCCCTACATAGGCAAGAGTTACACATTTTCACTTGAGTTTTATTTTGAGTTGTGTCACTTTAGAAATACTAGAGCGATATAAGGAGGCTATTTATACCGAACACACTAAACTAGATCCAAATTGGGACTGAAAGATATGAACAGCAACAACAGGGCTAGAGAGACAAACCTGTGTACGTCTCTGCAAATAGGCAGCGAGGTGCACTGGCTTCAACCTCCAACATTTATCAATAAGAATGTCGATTGGAGGACTTAACATTTTTTTTTTTTTTTTTTTTTTTTTTTTTTTTTTTTTTTTTTTTTTTTAATAGTCTTGCACAATCAGTAATTTCAATTAATATAAAGAAAAGATTTGATGAAAACAAAAATTATATATTTGAAGAACCGGGCGAAACTATTCGTAAATAATGAAATCAACAAGACTAGTAATTCCAAGATAATTGAGATATAAAGCATTGGTTACTTTAACCTTTACAGAAAATTAATTATAGATCTCATTATAGATTCAAACAATGGTCAGAAAATGTAATGCATTATTTCATTATGGCTTCTTTTGATTCGTCAGGGATAAGACATTGATCTCTGACGTGGATTTAATGAAGCTGAGAATGCTCTTTATTCTTACTAGGTCAGATTGATTTTATATGAGTTAATAGCTCAAGGCCGGAGAAGCGACATGCGGGGTAATACTGGCCATGAGTTAACTTGTGAAGAGTGTCAGGGGTACGGAGAGTGGAACACGAGTTATCTCGAGTGGAGCGTCTGGGGTCCCGTTAGTCGAGCACCACTTCTGGATCAATGTTGAAGTTCATTGTCAGCTTGATTTTGGAAATTTTCAATATCAAGATGAAATAATTTGTAGCTCCTGATCTTGTTTATTTATCTTCTATATGGATGCGATTTGTGATTAGGAGAACTACTACGACCGTTACTATGAGAGAGCTCCTTTGAGAGGTATATTCGAGGATGATAGAGACCGGCGATACCCTCCACCTCCTCCTCTTGGTATGAGAGAAGGTTCAAGACGAGACTATCCCCCGCCACCTCCTCTCTCGAGATCCTTCGACAGAGGTTCCAGCTATGATGGGCCTTCCTATAGTAGCATGTTTTCCAGGAGGTCGCCTGAGTCTTCTTCTCGTTACAGGTAAGTCCTATTGAAAAAGAATAAAATAATTTTTTTTTTATATTACGGCGCATTGACATCTTGGCCATTAGTGCCGACGTCCCCGGCGCAGCGAGGAATTTTCTCAACAAGCTGTGAGATGAGAAAATTCCTGGCGCCAATAGGACTTGAACCCACCAACTCCTGCATGAGAAACTAAGGTGATAGCGATGACCCAAGACCCGAGTGGCAATAATTATTAAAAGGATAGCATCTGTTATCAAAAACTTAGGAACTGACTGCACATCTTTTGAAATATCTGAAAATTCTATGTTTCCCAAAAATTAGCCAAACAATTTTAATTTCACTCAGAAGTTCTTTTATAATTTTGTACATAAATATAATATATCGAAGCTCAGTATTATCCATCAATACATTGTATTCTAACCATTGAGTTAGTAGATTGTGGAGGGAGTGTTATCTATCTCGGTGGTTATCAAGGGAACGGTGGTTCCCTTGATAACCACCGAGGACGACACATAGCAGCCTGAAGAAGTCGGAGATGAACCCGACGAAATATTGCGATGGAGAGAGGAGCGACACCGCTGGAGAAAGAAGCTGTTCCAAACAAACATATATATATATATACATACATACATACATACATACATACATACATTCATACATACATATATAGTGGTCTGGCAGCACGGTCCTCAAGAATTAAAAACATTTCTGGCTTTTCTGAATAATTCCCATCCATCGATCAAATGGAAGAAGAAAAGGATGGAAAGCTCCCGTTTTTGGATCTACTGATCATCGAGGAACCAGGCGGCGGATTGGGGCACACAGTTTACAGGAAACCAACAGCCACTAGACGATATTTGCATGCCGAATCCCACCACCACCCAGCGCAGAAGAGAGGAGTTGTACAGACGCACAGAGCTTTGAAATTATGCAGCAACAAAACCTACCTCGAAACTGAACTCGCCTTCCTGAAGAATGATCTCAAGTCGAACGGCTATGCAACAAAGGAAGTGGACAAAGCAGTCAGCCGTATTAAAAAGAAAAAAACAAAGAAAAATACTTGAGAAACAAAATGAAGAAAGGTCAAACCGAGTAGTGTTGCCATACGTCCGAGGCATAAGCGAAAAGGTAGGCAGACTTCATAAATCGAGGTGTAGACGTCGCTTTCCGACCTCTAGACAAAATAGGTGACTCGCTTGGATCAGCAAAGGATAAACAGTGGTTACAGGACAAGGGTGTTTATGTTCTTCCATGTGACTGTGGAACAGTCTACGTCGGACAGACTGGAAAGAAAGTAGCCACAAGGATTAGGCAACACTGTGCTGACTACCGTCTAAGACGCACCAAAAGGTCTGCTGTAGCCAGACACGGCGAAGAATGTCCCAGACAAATGCCTATGACGAAGCTAGAGTCCTAGCTAAAGAAGATAATTGTCAAAGAAGGCTATTCAGAGAGGCGGTAGAGATATTCAAGCAACCCAAGACCCTCAACAGGGATGAAGGTGTTATCCTACACCCTACCTGGAAGCCCATACTTCGAACTGTAAAAGGAAGATTGACAGAGAAAAGACAAGCTGATACTTCACAGCAAGACAAAGAAAAGCTTCAAAACAGTTCCATCGGCTCTACACATTGTCAAAAGGCGAAGATTCAAGAATGCATATTTGAAAGCGCCATATGTTAAAATAAGCTCAATATATTATAGGTTATTTTAAAAATAACAAACTTAAAAAAAGTGAAAAATGGACAACTGTCTGAAGAAGCAGAATAGGATTTCTGCGAAATATCACACTAAAAAACAGACCACTGGAGAATGCCGCATAAAGAACACGAATAATTCTCCGCAGCGAAGAAACCTCAAAAATAATATATATATAATCAGTCCTGTAACAGGTCACAAGGGCCCTGAGGGGCAGGTACTATAGAGGCATGGCTGCTTCGACTGCTAGAGTCATTAGCACCAAGGTACCCATTATTAAATTAATTACCGCCTGGGTTGGCCTAGGGATGGTCAGGGAGGCCTAATCCAATCCATGAACGAAGACACCCCTATTCTGGCTGGTAACCTCTAGACAGAGATGGGCATAATTTTATTTATAAATAAAAATACGAATTTATTCGTACTTCATATATTTGTGAATACGAATATAAATAAATTCGTACTTCATATATTTGTGAATACGAATATAAATAAATTCGTATTCATAAGTGTGAATACGAATTTATTTTTATTCACATATATTAAATATAAAAATACAAATAAATTTTTATTCACAAATTATAATGTGAATAAATTTTTATGTGTATTTTTTATGTGATTTTTTTGTAATCACTTGATTTTTTGTAAATATTCACATTTTTTGTGATTATTTACAATTTTTTCAAGGTTACAAATAATTTTAAAATAAAATTTAAGGTTTTTTCTTATCAAGTGAAATTATTTTCTTTTTAATGGGGATGAAATTTGGATTTCAATTAATGAAATTGGCTTTCACAAAAGTAGTAGACACTCTGTTATACAAAAATGAGTTGTTGCTAATATTTTGGCTTGAGTTTCAAGCTTTTTGTCAGGGCTGTTAGCAAAGGTTAATTAGCCTTAAGAGCACTGAAGATAGGGATATTTCCTGTGAAGAGTTGAAGATGCAGTAAATCAAAGCTCCTCAATCATTCAGGAGAAGTTTGTCAAAATTACTGTTAATACTAAATAATTTTTTTCTAAGAAAAATTATTAAATGAAATGTTGCTATTTTTCAGGATGTCATCACGTGGAGGTTCTCCCCGACGATATGCACCTTATTGAGGCTAGCAGGATGAGACGAGGAATGCCTTTCTTCGTTAAGGCAATAAGAAGAGTCCATCAATGCAGTCTTTCATTTATATTTACTCATTGAAGGGTGTAATTAAGCAATGACTAGCAGCCTTTATATATTTATAAAGTTTTATGACTGCACTCTTTATAAAATTATTTTAATAGTGTTTAAGGAAACTCTGTAGACAAATTATTATTAAACAAATATTTAGTTTTGTAAGTGGCCATATTTCCTTATCTTCTAGTTGTAGATTTATTTCCTTAAATGTAGTATTTATTTCTTTATTTCTTCCTTATAATCATGGATTCTATTGTCAGCTCTATTCTTTCGGCATTCTCAATATACATAGAAGTATTCAAGTCAACTCTTTCAACGTAATCACTCATTCACATTTCAGAATTTGACTATTTTTATAATGTATAAAAAAGATTAGTGTTAATTTTGTTTATTTATTGTTATGTATATTTCTTTCAATATATATATATTTTTTTTTTGACATTCCAATTTTCTCTTTGACTCATGTCATCTTTTTCTCCAAAAATATATTATTAAATTCTTATTGTACCACTTTTTTTTTATTAAAACCTTATTTCCATAATAAAAGTTAACTTCTATCACTGATTTTTTATTCGTTTGTGTATCAAAGATGAAAAAATTACAGCAATAAATATTGAATATTTTCTTCAGAAATAAGAATAAATTGTCATCTTAATAAAAGACATTGCTGACGAATGTGCTTATATTAACTAACCTACATAAATACCAAAAATATTTACTTATTTAAATGTTTACATCATTTTATACATAACTAAGAGTTCTTGGACATGTTATCTATAGGTTACCACCCTACGTGAATCTCAATAAAAACAGATTATGTCTCGTTTAGGACCAGGGAAGGCTCAGAGAGGTTAGGCAAGGGAGATACGAGTTTAATGTTTATCAATACTTAGCTGAAAACAATTTAGACTATAACGTTGCCCTTTCAAATAGATGGTTAGATGGAGGGAAAAGGCATGGCCTATATTCGCGGTAAAAATTCTCTCAGTAATAACCTTATCACTTTGAAATTTAAAATGTTTTCAGCCTTAGCTTTGGCTAAGTATTGATAAATATTAAACACTATCTCCCTTATCTAACCTCTAAAAGAGTTTCCTAGTCTTAAACAAGATATAATCAGTTTTTATTGTGATTCACAGTGTTTGATCATTAAGAGGCTTTGCAAATGTCGGAACCTCGAGATATTGAGCCTCAAAGATTCACTTTTTAACATGGGAGACAGAGGCAGGGCGTATCCAGGTTACTAAATACAAAAGCTTTGTTTGCTTACCATTTTTGTACTAAACTAGTGTGAAACATGATCAAAATCAGTCCCGTGTATGTATATATATGTATATATATATATATATATATATATATATATATATATTATATATGTACATATATAAATTTTAATTTTAACAGGGGTCACTTTCGGTGTCTATTACGTAGGACTAGGAGGATATAGATTTGAAGAAATTTTTCAAAACTGTCATAAGCGGAACCTCAATAGCTACTTTTGTTCGGAGGAAGGTGCTAAAAAGATCCTAAATTCATTTTATCTAAAAAAAAAGTTATATTAACATAAAAATAATAAAAAGTCATGTACATTAAAACAAAGACTTTTAAGGTATCAAAACTTGATGGCAAGTAAAGTTATTTGTTTACTTACTGGAGTTAGAACTTCCTATTTAATGGGAACTAGATAATTATGGAGGGAAAGGAAATAGACAATAAAAACAATAATTTATTTATTTAATTCTAAGTATGTTACAAAATAATAAATTAATATACAGGCCCGTCATCCATATCATCGTCTTCATCAAGATAGTTTTCTCCATTATCGAAGTAATTCTGATTATAATCTGTACCATCATCCATCTCCTCGTCTGTATCATCAAACTCTTCCTCTGCACCCTCCTCTTGTTCTTTCTCTTCGTCTACTTCTACTTTAACCTGAGCTGTTTCATTTTTCTCCAACTGCGCCAATCTAGAAAAGGAAAAACCACTTTCATCCAAAGAATATAATAATTCACACTAGCAGTTTTAATTCGTATTTATATAGAGGGTGTACTGCAAGTAGATGATAATACTCAAGGGGGTGAAACTAGACCAACAATGTAGTTAAACACTCAACCGCATTTTTCTATCTGTTTTTGTTCCAGACATCTGTAGTTATAAAGGTTAATTCGAAAAAGGAATGTTTCTTTGTAGGAAAACCTCAATTTTCTTTGTTTGTACGCATAATTTTTCAATCTACTTTACTACTTGTTTACTTAAAATCAGCATTAGATTTACTTTACGAGGGCCGGTGGCCATGAGTGTTAAAGCGTGAGCACCGCCCATGTTAGGGTGGTGTGAAGCTGTGGGTGGTTCAAGTCCCCAGTTTTCTGTACATTTATTTGAAAAAATTAAAGAAACTAAATTATTTTGATTAATACATTTCACTGATTTAGGAAATTAAAATAATCTAATGAATGAATATGGAATTTCAATAAGTTACAATAGTTGTCGCGGTCACATGAGAGGTGATTTGTACGTAAACTACTGCTTCATTTACTCTCGGGAAGATTAAAATTATACTGACGACAGCAGGATGGGAAGACAGGAGGATTGTAGGAGCCTACTGGCGTTTTTCTCTGGGAACCACAGAAACATAAGGAGTCAGGTGACCCCAAGTAATGGAGGGTTAAAAATCGGCCCTTAGAGATCGATCCTTTGAAAAGATCGGCCCTTTTAGATCGATTCAAAAAATCGATATATCTTGTTAAAAAGATCGATCATTTAAAGTAACGATTCAGATCGCCAATCTCTACCCTAAGGTTAATAATCAGTACAGTAGCTGACTCTCTGAGCCCTTGTGGCCTCTTATGAGGGACTGAGTTATTTTTTTTATTGACTCTTTGTAAACAAAAACAAAAAAGAAAAATGTATTTGGACATATCAGGTATCTGAAAGTACTGATGTGATTATTAGTTAACGAGTGTATAAATGGAATACTTACAGTTGGTCGATATTGGTGATAGCTGCAGTCGGCTTGTTCACTTTTGCGGGGGCTTGCGACTTGTCAGAACTCTCTGCTGCATTTCGTTTTTTCACTCCCGGCCGGAGCTCATAAGGAAAATATTCCCAAGCATAATTGAGATTTTTCACTTCCCTCGAGAGATGATTGAGGAGTTGTACCTTGAATCCGAGCTGGACGAGAGATGAAGCATCGAAGGAGAGAGGAGCAGGATGGTGTTCAAGAAGAGGATATGCTGGTGGCGGTTGGAGACAAGGCCCAGGTAATGCTTCTCCTGGTAGAATACCCAGCGATTCAACGTTGAACGATAGAGCTCTGCTTCCTCCACGTCCTCGTCCTCCCATTCTTTCTTAAACTAAAAACAAATGCAAAAGTTATCACGCATCAGTTTTTTTATTTAATGGGTCTCTTGAATGAAAATAAGCATTTGCTTTTACTTAATGAATTAAGTAATCCCTAAATTTTTCAGTAATTTTTTCCAGTAAACTCTTATTTTTGAATGAATAAAGATAAGTAATTACTTTGTCAAGCAAGTAATTACCTCCAGTTTTTAAAGGTTACTTATATGTAGTATTTATATTTTTTTAATTTAAATTTCTGGCTTCTACCCATGTCAGACTATAAATTTATGGAAAATAAATTGTTAAAAATATAGAATACATATAAGTACAGATGATAAGGCTTAATATTTTCTTTTTGTGGGCTATTTTAGGAGACCTGACACCTCTTCTTCACTAGATGACTTAATTATACTCACAATTGCTTAAATTAAAAAACAAAGTAAAATATACTGAAAGGGAAGTACTGGGCTGGTAGCTAGGCTGGTAACAAACCAAACAAGTGTTTACGTAAAGTTTAAACAAATACTTTTAAGTAAATACTTAGTTGTCCAGGGATTTTCCAGAATTTACTTAGAACAAAAAAAAAAAAAAAAAAGGATAGCTCTTTTTCAATGAAAACAAGTATTAGCTTATTACTAACTATTTAATTGATATGAAAATGCAACAACAAAGGAATTTAACAGAGGAAGAGGGTAGGGAAGGCAGATAGAATATGAAACGTCGCCATATGAAAACAGAGACAATTACAAACGCGCGGATGTCATTAGACTCTGGGGAAACTGAAATTTTGTGGCATGTTTCCAAAATTCAAGACTTTTTGGTGATTTTCGTGTCCTGTTTTCAATTTGCATTCCAAGAAATTTCTTCAGATTGTTCAGCTCTTCTTTTTTTCTTCAGGCTGTATGTTGTGGAAAACATTACAGAAATCCACCACAACCACTGGAGACAAAAGCTACAAAAACATGGACATTGAACAAACACCCTGTGCTAATGGCCTCGGCAGCAGATGCAAAAAAAAAAAAAAAAAAAAAAAACGGAGCAAGTTTAACACAAACAAAATAGATCGTGAACATTCTACTTTTTTTTTCTTTTAACATCTCTGGATTTTCATAAACTGATAAATAAATACGCTACCAAAATGTAAAGAGCTCAAAAAGTTATTTTTAGTTCAGTTTGTAAAATATATTTTTTCAGAAATATTTCATCAAGACGTAAAAAATTTTAAAGAACATAAGAATATTGGGTACGTAACAGTTAATAACACTTATGAGCATGACTACCTTCAACTAAATGTTAAAACACTAACAATGACTATTAATTGGGGTCTCCCGTGGTCTAGTGGCTAGTGCGCTGGATTCATAAGCAGGAGATGGTAGGTTCGATCCCCATTGGCGGCAGGAATTCCTGGCTGCACCCTGGATGTCGGCGCTAATGGCCAAGATTTGTCGATGCGCCGTATAAAAAAAAAAAAAAAAAAAAAAAAAAAAAAAAAAAAAAAAACTAACAATGACACCTACTGGACATATGACTACCTTAATTAAAATTTAAGAACACTAACAATGACACCTACTGGAAATATGACTATTTCGTACCTAACTAACTCAAAAGACAACTCAGTTTTCTCAATAAAAACTTCAATTATTATTTTTCTATCATTGTGTAAACTGAGGGGACTTTATTAAGTAAAAAATATAAATGAATATGTAGTTCAAAAATTATGTGATGCAAGTAATTCCACACTTAGTTTATAGTTAATCAAATAATTAATGCATAAATATGATTTTAACATTTTTTATTGTAGGGCATGCGAATAAAATGAAATATCTAAAAATGAATGTTGAGATAACGTTTGAGAGAGGAAAGAGTGTTTTGTAATCAGAGACTACTTCCTGCGTTGGTGGGAGGTTTTGAGCTATCAGTTAGAGCTCCGCTTGCACCTGCCAGTGAGTACACCTGTCCCTTATCTACGTTTGGATATACAGTCACTAATAAGGCCAGCGAGGCAAAACAACCATTTCTCAATAACTCTCAGCTCACAATTATTTATTTTCAAGCAATGTTTTATGAGGATATTAGTTTAATGTTGAAGCTCTTGATAGTATTACTGAAATATCTATTGTGGCTTCCAGATACATACTTTCTTTAAAATTTATTCGTTTTGGTATAGCTTATATTATAATTATTGGCTGCAAATTAATTGTTTACTTATGTAAAATACTTTATCACAGGTAACTATTCCTCAAAACAAATGATTTTTCTTGTCCGATTGTTGTTCGTTCCATATTTTAGTATTACATGCCCTCATTTTGAAAAAAAAAAAAAAAAAAAAAAAAAAAAAAAACATACCAAAGACCAAATAGAAAACTTTATCGATGATTAAGAAATTTTCACAATGTGGTATGTTTGAACAGGAAAAACGTGATTTATTCATTTAAGAACCAATTTTTAATACTGGAAACATACAAACTTGATCTTTGAAAGAAAGTGGTGGTAAATACATCATGAAAATACTAATTGTTCTGAGGAGGGTAATTCAAATTAAAAACTGAATATTTATGTGTTCGAGACCAATGCTTTTGGACTATCTGAAAGAATGTTGATTCAATCAATAGACGTCGGGTCACCATCTTACAATACAAAATAAATGTTTTGTAGATTCGAACTTGCTGGATGGGATGAAAAATTGCAGGTAATGAGCTGGTGTGAGGCGATTAGCTCGTGTTTCCAGAAGTGCTGTGGGGGTTCGAAGGAGGAAAGGGATGTTCTCGGACACGATCCCTTCCCGTCCTTTCAGTCAACCTATACAGTACGAAGGATATCAAGGTATTCCACATACAAACCTAAATGTAATTATTAAAATGTAATGTGGTTATGTTAAAACTAACTCATCAATTAGTTTTGGGCAGACAATAATAAATGAAAAGGGAGAAGAGAAAGAAATAGAACGGCATGCAAGTATAGTAACCTATGACAGCGGTTCTGTTCCATGGACAAGCAAACCTGCACCTGTACAGCCTGGTAAGTACATTAGAAATACATTATTCAGAACGAAGGGGGGGGGGAGTCACAATCTTATAATATGAAGAACTCCTAAGCAAATGAGTGGAGTGGCAATTTTCAATTCAATTTCAATTTATTTATTTGCTTTTGAGTTACAACTCATAGCACTTATATAATTCCGTTAGTTACTACGTTAGTAATATTAAATTATTCATAGGTGAGGTTACAAAAATAAAACACTAATATAAAACATTAACACAATGTAAGTTCTTTTCTTATATAATATAATTATTCTTAAATATAATTTCTTTTCTTAAATATAATTATGTGAAATAAAAAATTAAAAAAAAAAAATATACATGAAGTAATTAAAATAAAATAGATATCTCTTCTTAGCTCTTATTTAAATTAAATAATATTTAATAGTAATAGTTTTTTTTATTTATTATACTACAATTATTACTAAATTATTCTTTATTTACATTTTAATCTTTCAGAATTTCTGACCTTAGTTGTAAGATCTTCAAAATATAGCTGGCAAATCTGACAAACGTTTCTTTGCTATTACTATTGAGAATTGCAAGAAATGTATTCTCTTCAGCGGGTGGAATGGTAGATGGGAATAATGGTTGTCGAATGTTGTCATAAGCAGGACAGTAGAGTAGGATGTGGTATATGGTTTCTTCAGCTGTACTATTACATAGAGTGCACAAGAGTCTGGGGTTGATGGTGTATTTGATGGACTTGGATGAGAATTTTATGGCGTATTTGCTGGATGTTCTGAGTTGGATAATTATTTTGAGAATGGGAAATAAATGAGTGGAGTGGCAAGAGAAATTATCTCGAAATTATTGAAAAGTGACCTGAAAATACAAAGAAAAGAAAAAGGAAGGAAGAAAAAAAGGTTCACAATTTTATAATATTTTTAACTGGTAAAGAACAGTGTTGAGCAAATTTCTATTACTATGAATTGAAATTAAGTAAAATGTTAATTATGGTAATAAAGAAAATAATAAATTTGGATTAATTGCAATTCAACCTGCTTTGTAATTAATTAGACAGCATTTTTTTAAATTATCTACTTAATTCATAAACCAATTGGCATTATTATGATAAAATAAATCATGAAAATTTGAATAAAAAAATAGAGAAATCATAAAAAAACCCACAAATATAGCTTTATTATTTTTCCCGTTTTCAATTAGAAAAAATGTGTAAAAACAAATTTTAATATAAAAAAAAAAAAAAAATCATGACCCTTCTCTAATAGATTTTGGAAGAAAAGCTGAGGATTTAAAAAATTAGTCAGTAAACGATTACAGGTTTTCCCGATTTTATAAAAACCGGTTGAATTTCAATGAGCCTTTGTAGACTCATCCCGTTTTAGTGTTTTCCTGCATTTTGATACTCACTTCAACCCAATGAATGTTGTGGGAGATGAGATATTTAGTCAGAGGATAGTAGTGGTCAGCCAACCCGTACAGTCTCTAGTTTAGGACTTACTACTAGAATTGGTATTTGGAATTAAAAATAATTTTAATTGGTAACTAAATTACACTTAGGAGTTATAATAAATGCTAGAATTTAATCAATGTTTATAACATCATTTTAAGTAATGATTAACCTTGTAATTCATAATTCTAAATTTGATTACGATTTGGCCAACTCTGGTATGGAACATAGCGATGTTTAATTATAAAAAATAACTGCCTACATTGTTGGTTCATATAGTTTGATCATTAAATGCTGATGCTCAGCGATTGAATATTTCATTAGGCAGGCAATGAAGTCATCACAACCTTTAACATTTTTTTCTATAAGAGAGATATTAACTTTTTCGATGCGACTTGAGCTAGCTGCCTATTCCCTCCACAGGCGGACCAAACTCCCTCTCCTAGGGTGGCCGTACGCACCCGTATTTTTATTTATTTTACTTAGGCGCTTGTTACTAATCACCATTTTCATTTTTATCTTACGTGAACGACGACGTGTATTACTTGAAACGATTTATTTACTACAATTTAGGTACACAGCAAACCTACATTACCCATTTAAAACATAGTTTACTTACCCATACACAACAAAGTTTTCTTCCCTATATTTCTCTTTCTACTTCATTCTGAAACCACTGCATGGTTTTAGACGTGATTTTTAAATGTAGCAATGAAATTGTTTTTTATTTACTATAATAATAATAAGCTACTCCTTTATTATTTACAGTTTCACTAAAAAAATGCCCTAAGAACATTTTTACTGTGCTCCTGCCTCACAGACACATGTTACTTATAACGTTCAAAATTTGTATGTTACCAGTTAAGGGTTAAACCAGCAATTATTCACTATTCCTGCTAGAGCACTCTGTATACGCTCAAGGCTAAAGAGGGCTCACAATCAAGAGATACAGCTGTGGCGAGAATACTCGGGCATCGCCTCTGAGGAACATCTTTCACCGGCGAGTATTCTCGGGCGTAGCATCGAATGGGTTAATTTAGATTTCATAATTATATATTTCAGGTGTTACATACTTGGATGTTAAAAATCAAATTGAAACAATGCCTACAATCGTCGAGACTCCTTGCAAAACAAAACAAAAGCACAGATGGAAAAGAAGTGGAGCAGGCCAAAAGAAAGAACTTTCGACACAGAAGATAAAAACCAATGAGAATGTTCAACTGAAGTCAATAAAATATATTGGTAATATTAGAATTTCATTAAATACAAACTGACTTATGAATTATACACTACACTGCATTAGGCCGACCACAGACTATCAGGTATAGCTCATAACTTCTGGCAGAAATAACTAGCCTCTCAGGTGACCTGACGCCTGATGAAAATTCAATCAGTTCTGCCTGACAGGTGAGTAGGCTTCATGTGTGTATGGTGGTTTCGTAAGGTGTACCTGAACAGGTCTTGGTTTTCAACAATATTTTGCAATCAGTTTACAGTGAAAAATTTCGCAAAGAAATAATAACATTCATGGTGACTTAAATTAAATTTATAAACCTTTATTAAATAATCTATTTATAATCTAATGGTTCACCTCTCAATTTATTCAGGAGATTGATATGGGAAAATTTATTCCTTCTGTCCAACCATTCCTTACACCATTGTTTGCATTTTTCCCCATCTGTTTTTACTTGTCTAAAAAATTAGAGTAAATATAGAAAGATCATCTCCTGAAGGACCCATGTTGAAAACTGACAAACTTGACAGGTATACCTGAAGAGTGTGGGCGACATGTACACCTGACAGATATATATATATATATATATATATATATATATATATATGATCAGGCGTGCCTGTCAGGCAGAGTTGGGCATAATCATAATTACGATTACGATTATAATCACAGGCTTTCAAGATATAATTACGATTAAGATTATAATCACAGACAAGAATGATTACAATTACTCTTGTAATTATTGATTGAGCCAATTTGTGAAAAATCACTTTTATTGTAAACTTTGCAATAATTGGACTGAATAAGTTGAACATATGGTCCTAGATTAAACATATGTCTTGAGTTTGATTATACAGGATAGCTTCAACACCACCCCCCAAACTCAAGACTCCAATAGACTGCCTGGTCTTCAAGAAGGATGGCGCTGGGAGACTCCAATTTGAACCCTTTCAGCTATGAAGACATAGTCATTTGCAAGATATGATGGCATATGTCTATCAGGAATACTACGGCGGACCTTATCATCATTCTCAACACTGGGTTCCTCAGTTCCAGGTTGCACATTTTCCTCAGTGCTTACTGGTAGAGTCATCTCCAGTCCTATAGATAAATTATTTTCGGAGGACAATCCTGTAAAACTGCTTTTTTTCACAAATAATTTTCTTTTCACAATCCACTGACGGCCTAACACATGAGGATTTGAGAAGTCCGATCAATGGGTTTCCCCTTAGAAAGATGACATCACGAGAAAGTTCAATTGAGTTCTTCTCAAAATTCCATAAGCGGTAACCACTGTGGTCACCAGTGTAGCCGACAAATAAACATGGCACACTCTTCTTGTCCATCTTCCTCCTTTTATTCTTCGGGATATGGGCATAACATTTTGTGCCAAATATCCTGAAATAATCTATTTTTGGAGGCTGGCAATGCATCCAAAGTTGAATCGGGGATTTATTTTGTCCAGTTGGTCCAGTTCGGTTCAAAACAAAGCAGGCCGTGTTAATTGCCTCAGCCCAGAGTTTGATAGGTAGATTCTTGAAATGGATCATTGACCTGGCAGCTCCAACAAGTGTGCGATTCTCTCGCTCTGAAGCGCCATTCTCATCAAGCAGTTTCCTGACACTTGCATTATTGAATTCACTACCTCCATCAGAAAAAATTTCTTTGATGGTGTGACCCGCAGACTTCGCTTCATTGATGAATGTAGCCAAGCAAGTCGCAACTTCGGATTTTCGCTTCAAGAAGAAAACTCTTCTTCGTTGTTGATCTTGACTGTCTTTTGAGGGTAAACGCATTTCTATTAATCTCAATCGTTCAGTCAGACTGCAAAGGGTTCTTTCAGCAATGGGTACATTTTCCCATACACTTTTAAATTCGAAATAATGAGGGGGGAGTGTTGACATGACTCGTCCCATCAATATTATATCAGGAAGTTCAGCCTTGGAGAGCTTTTTCAATTCCACATTGAGTTCACTGAAATCACGCTGAAGTCGTGCTATATGGTTCACAACCCCTTCATCTATACTCATAATACCATATGAAAAGAATAATTCCAACAGTCTATCAACTCTCTGGCTTGAACTCAATTCATACACAGATGTTAAAATGTCCCATACCTCCTTAGCAGTCTTGCAAGATGAGGTAAGTTCCTCGATGATAGGATTCAGGGTGTTCACCAATATCAGCTGAGCAAGTGAGTCCTTAGTTTCAAACTCATCCATATTGGAACCACCTTGCAACAACTTTGTATCACCACTGACAACATCAGAAACTTTATAATGCTTCAACACAAGAGTAATTTGTCTCTTCCAACGTGACCAGTTACTTTGATCCACCAGTTTCTCCACAGAAGCCTTGAAATCAAATGATCTTGATGTGTTCATCCTCAACATACAGTTGAAACACAGTAGGAACTGCAACCCACCAACAGAATTTAGGCACTTCAACACAATTAAGAATTCACAGTTGGCGAAAACCTGGGCCCATAACCTATTCATTGAGCCAATTTGTGAAAAAGCACTTTTATTGTAAACTTTGCAATTGTTGGACTGAATAAGTTGAACATATGGTCCTAGATTAAACATATGTCTTGAGTTTGATTATACAGGATAGCTTCAACAGTAATCACATCTCCGGTTATAATTACAATCCTAATCAGAACCTTTTTCTGTAATTACACTCATAATCACAACATTTGTCTGTGATTACACTTGTAATCACAACATTTTTCTCTAATTACGACTGTAATCACTGCTGTTTCTGTAATTGTTCTTGTATTTACAACTATTTTTCTGTGATTACAACTGTAATCACATTTTTTTTCAGTAATTACAGCTGTAATAATAACCATTCTGTGATTAAGAACGTAATCCTGACCTATCTACCTATCACAACAAAAGTAATTACAACAAGTTTATGAGTGCTCATAGCCTCAGCAGCTTATGCACAATAATTGATAAAAAAAAAAAAAAAAAAAAAAAAAAAAAAAAAAAAAAAAAAAAAAAAAAAAACAAGTTTATGATTACAGTCGTAATTACAAAAAAATGTTATGATTACAGTAGTAATTATAGAAAAATGTTATGATTACGTGTGTAATTACAACCAAAGATGCAATTACAAGTGTAATCGTAATCACTCTTGTAATTACGATTATAATCAGTCTCTGTGATTATAATTGGGGGTCTGAGATTATAATTGTAATTGTAATCATATCTTGAAAGCCTGTGATTATAATCATAATCATAATTATGATTATGCCCAACTCTACTGTCAGGTGTACCTGATAGTCTGTGGCCGGACTTAAGAATGTTAAGGAATATCATTATTTTCAAGAGATGATCAAATGAAAATTGAGACCCCAATAAGGGCTAGGAAAACGTTGTAACCAGTAGTAGAACTAATAATAAGATAAAACACCCAAAACATTGTATCTCAAAATCTCTAAAATTACATCCTTCTCCTGAAGACATGAAACAAATAATAGTCGGCGAGCTGGTAACGCACTTTTCATGAAGTGTTTTATGCACCATGAAATTTTGCTATAATGCACCTCTTGGGTAGATAAGAAGGTAAGTATGTGTTTCCTGGACATACCTTGGAACACCAGGTACTGTGCATAAGGGAAAGGTGCAAAACAATATTGCCCAAAAATAGTGTTTTATTCAGAAGCCAACTATTATTAATGAAAAAAATTGCAAATTAAGGCAATTTTAAAATTTATAATAAATAAGGCAGGCATTTTTAAGGGGGTTAAAATGTAAATTAAAAAAAAAACCCAAGTACCTAGTTTTTATTTTTAATATTAAATGACGTGCTTTATTCACACTGTGATTTAAACAGCCTCTTCAATGAACATAATTGAAAATAATTAAAAAAAGGCAGACTCTTTTTGAGGTTTAATTATCAGGAAAAATAAAAATAAATGTTTCCTATGATAGACTGCAATACACTGCGCGTAACCGTAAGAGTGAATGAGAGCACCGCACAGTTGTGGTTGTTCTCTGCGCTCTCATTGGTTCTTGCTCACATTATCTTGTACAGCTGTTCTGGTTTAAATGGCAGCGCGAATAAAACTCATTTAATATTGGAATAAAACAATTAATATGATGACCGATTATAATCGTTTATATTGTAATTGCCTTTTTTTTTTCTTTTTTTTTTGTATGTGTTATACCCCTTAAAAGTGTCCGCCACATTTATTATTTATTGTAGAATTCTCTTCATTTTACATTAAAGATAGTTGGCTTCTGAATAAAACTCTATTTTTAGGAAATATTTTTTTGCACCTTAGCTAGAGTTCCAAGGTATGTCCAGGAAAGACATACTTACCATCTTATCTACCCAAGAACTACATTATAGCAAAATTTCAGGGTGCACAAAACCCTTCATGAAATGTGCGGTTACTGGCTCTTGGACTATAAGAAATATCTAAAATTAAGGGTTTTCAAATCCTTTATCTTGAATATCCAGATTCCTTTTTCACATGCTCAAAAATCTTTGAACTTTCAGAAGATTCAAACACTGAACTCAATAAATCAATGACAGTTGATGGCAGTATTTCTCATGAAAACATTTTTAGTAAATGCAAAAAAAGTATTACACCTGAGGATGAGCTACCTGGAAGCTTCTTGAGCATTCAAAGTACTCCGTTCAAGTCCATTTCTACTCCAGATCTAGTAAGTACCTCACATCAAATATACCTTACATTAGAGAAATAGCAAGTCAAATATATTAAATATCCTCCAAAATTCAAGGTATCATCTGGACAGAGCCAAAAACTCAAAAGCAGCAATTCAAAAGATTCATTGCCTTCAGAGTTAAAAAAATTGAATAAGAAACATCTTCCTGCTCCTCAAAAGGTAACTTCAAAGTATCATTTTAATTTATTCACATACAAATCTATAAAAAGTCCGTCTCGCAGGACTGCATCATCTTAGCGCGGTTCCGTTCATATCCCTAGTCTAATTTGGAAAGATTAAAATAGAAGCAGTTATTATTTTGGTTCCACCAGTCTTTTTTTTAAAATTAATTATTATAATGGCGTGTCAACCCTTAAGGTCACTAACGCCATTCCTGTGAGTAGTAAAGTCTTGAAAGGTCATGATTTACAATCTTACCTGGAAGGGTCCGCTACACTAGAAACAGACCCGCTAGTGACAAGGTCTTGGAATCTTGGAAATCTATATTTCTAACAATAAATTGTTTCTGTTATTTTACTTAACCAGTTTTATTGTCAAATACATTATCCAACTATAAGCAATTAAAAAATAACAAGAAATATAACAGACAAAAAGAACCATTGGAATAAACGAAATCAATTAATTTAAAGCTTTAAGCACTTTTTTCTCCGATTGACATCGCCTAATTAAAACTTTCTTCAGAACCTTTTTTGTAGAGTATTTAGTAAGCTACCGAATGGTAATCTTCCGCTTCACAAGATTGTCAACGGTTTTCGAGATACTAACGAAATTATACAAAGTTACCAAAACTTTTTTTGTCTGTTAATAAAATATTTTATTCTAACCCTTACTTTACTCTAAACGTAACAAAAATTTCAACATATTAGTGTTGATGAAACTCCAACATGCAGAAAATGTTTCGACTGTATCCCATAATTCTAAGTACCAAAATCAAAGACAAAGAACCCTCCCTAGGAAGGACGATAGGCAGTTGAAAAGCTATATATCTTGGAAATCCATATCTCTAACATTAAATTGTTTTTCTTATTTTTCTTAACCTGTTTTATTTTCAAATACATTATCCAACAATAAGCAATTAAAAAATAACAAGGAATAAAAAACAGACAAAAAGAACAGTTCGAATAAGCGAAATCAATTACTTTAAAGTTTTAAGCTCTTATTTCTCCGATTGACATCGCCTAATCAAAACTTTCATTAGAACCTTTTTTTTAGAGCATTTAATAAGCTTTCTAATGGTATTCTTCCGTTTACCAAGATTCTCAACCTTTTTCGAGATATTAAGGAAAGTAACCAAAGTTACTAAAACTTTTTATGTCTGTTAATAAAATATTTTATTCTAACCCTTCCTTAACTCCAAACGTAACCAAAATTTCAACATATTAGTTTTGATGAAAGTAGAACATGCAGAAAATGTTTCAACTGAATCCCATGATTCTAAGTACCCAAACCAAAAACGGTATTCAAAAAATATTTTTCCAATTTTCTCGACAACGGTTAAAGCTATCGCCTTGAAAATGGTTTCATTCGTTTTCCTAGCCCAGGAATCATATAAAACGAGTACTTAGAAGCTTATGAACTCAAAAACGTAAGCGTTACGATTTTTTTTTGCGCGAATTTCGCCCCAAACGCCATCTTCCAGTAGGCGGATTTTGCTGGTTAACGAACTTGACCTTTCAAATTGGACGAAGGATTTTTGTACCAAATTTCATCAAAATCGGACCATTCGTCTTCTATCTAGAGAGCGAACAGACAAATATATATATATATATATATATATATATATATATATATATATATATATATAAATAAATATATACATATATATACATATATATATATATATATATATATATATATATATATATACAAATTTGAACCACCGTTATTTTCGGTCTCTAGGGGTTCTGAAACGCGAAATTTTCTAGTCGGCACTTCCGGATTGTTTCATTGTATCAACCCTATAAGCGGGGTTCCTCCCTATGGGGGAGGGAGGAACCGCGCTAAAAAGCACACGACCGGCTCAGCAGCACATATTGATTACAGACTTATGGACTATAACTACATGACTCGTCTAGCATTTATTTTACTCAGCAACACCGATAAACATATGCCTTTCTAAAATAGAGAATGTACAAAATATCTAAATATTGTTATTTACAGACTCATTAAGTTCTTTAATCTCCCTGAAGGACATCTACAGTAGAGGAGAAGAGGGTCAATTGAGTCAATACAAGTTTAGGCATCTTTTTCTAGTTGATTTAATGCAACATAATGATCTTTTTAAATGAAATGGATGCTATATGTATATATTGTAATTGCCGGTACATAATTTAGCCAATAAATAATAAGAATTTTCAAAAATTATAAATATGTGTAACCGCGAAGAATGGTTCAATTGACTAGGGGGCATTTGAACCAATAGTTGACCAACAATTGAACCAATAATATCAGAAACTCAAACAAAAGTTTCTAATAAATAATTTATTATTGCACATATTTAATACAAAAATAGTATATAATATATTATTACATTAATTATTTTCAAAAACCATTGTTACAAAAAAAACACACTAGACATAATTTTTTTTCTTTACTACCTACTCAACTTTTAGCACTTTCCTCCGAAGGAAAGTAGCTATATAAATCTTTATCGATCCTACCTAGTAGACACCGAAAATGACGCCCCTTAAAATTTATATCTATCTATCTATCTATCTATCTATCTATATATATATATATATATATATATATATATATATATATATATATATATGTGTGTGTGTGTGTGTGTCTGTTAACACAATAGCGGCCAGAGTTTTTGTTTTTTCTTCACGAAACGTGGTATATAGCGTTCAATTAGCAAACGATTGAATGAGTTCGTTAACCACCAAAATCGGTCCACCGGGAGGGGGGGTTTACCCCGGACCCATAACACTAATTTGACCATGCCAGCCGTAGTTTTTGTTATATGTATTCGTTATTTTGATCTAATGAGAGAAATACGTTGTAAAAATAAACTAAATTGGTTCATTAGAAGGGGGGGTTTATTCCGGACCCACATTACCAATTTGCCGCTACCGACTGTAATTTTTGTTACACTTCAACGAAACTCGGTATTCCTGGTGGTAATCAACAGAGAAAAATGGGTTGTAAGAATAAACTAAATTGGGTTATTGGGAGGGGGGGGGGTTTACTCAGGACCTAAAGTACTAATATACTCATACCGGTCGTAATTTCTGCTGTATTGTAACGAAACATGGTCCATTGGAAAGGAGGGTTTACTTTAAACTCTGAACCATTAGAATTAGCCCGCCAGACGTAGGTTCCCAAAGCCGCCGCGAGGAGCGCTATCCTATTCCTGCGTCAGATCAAAAGACGGAAAATGAAGTTTTTGTGTATTTATGAAGTAGTACAGTATCATGTATTAACATAACTCTGGAAGGAAATTATTTACAAAATTAATAATTAAACAGTTCTCATAAGAAATGTAAATGAGCAGAACTAGTCACGTTTTTATTTGATTTATATATGTTATTTACAGCAAATTATTCAGTAATGTAGTCTACACTACAAAAATTCTGAGGAAAGTGCTTAGTTATGCAGCTCCTGCGTGTCGGACTTTTTTTGGGTTTATCTGTTGACTTCAATGTTTTTGGTTTCATCTTCTTATTATTATTATTATCCGTCAAGCTGTTATGTTTTTGGGGTTTTTTCCTGATGCTTTAAATAATATAAATGGGATTTTTGTCATCCACATGACCCTTCTTAGCTTTATTAGCTGATGTACATGTGGTATTTGTCAGGGTGTACGGGTACTCACCTGCTTGTGATTAGTTTTATCAAGTAGTTTGCGATTGCTGATGTTAGTTAGAGGATTCAATTGTATAGTAAGGCTGTTATTTTCATCATAAACTGAAGTGCTAGATACGCAATAACAAACGCTAAATTTTTATTTTCCTAAGTATTTTTTTTTACTTTAGCAAAGAAGCGTGCATGTATGATGCTCTCCCTGGCTCAACCTTCACTGGAATTGATGATTCGTTTGACCCCATACGACTTTATTGTAATTATTCGTAAATCACATATTAATAAAATATCATTTTAGTATTATGAAGTTGGGAATTATAAAGTTTATAATTTATGTTAACTCATATGTTTAGTTCATGAAACTATTACAATTGGAATTTTATAATTTTATTAATATAAAATTTACTCCGGACCCAAAATAATTAATTGCCCATACTGGCCGTAATTTATGTTGTATTGCAACAAAAATTGGTATTCGTTGTGGCCATCTTATTAGAGAAAAAGTTGTAAAAATAAACTAAGTCAGTTCAGGGGAGGTTTACTCCGCACCCAAATTACCAATTTGCTCATACCGGTTGTAATTTCTGTTCTATTGTAACGAAATTCGGTATACGTCCTGAGTACCTAATGAGAAAGAAGTTCAAATTGAATTGCCACCAAACCAGCATTGGTTGTAACTTCTACAATTAGGAGCGCTGAACATGGAGGCTCTATCCGGCTTCTGCTGTACATTGAGTCAGCTGTTGATTACAAATATAAAAGAGAAAAACTATTCATGATTATGTATTGTTATAAAATAAAAAAAAAATTATTTTATTAATAATTTAATTTAGTACGGAGTATAATGAATTGAACTTGAATTTTATTATTAAAAACGGGTCGTGTTGGGTTCTTTGTATACAAATTAGAGTTAAATCTAAATATCAAACATGGGTAGACGAATCTTACTACAAACGAAATAATATCAAATGTATACAATTTAACACAAATTTACTTACATCCACAGCACAGGTCACAAAAGATCCAAATATTATTCTTCAAAAAACTTCTTAATGAACTTTTCAATAATCTAGTTTGAGACTTTTAGTCAACACATGAGAAAACTCTTCTCTCTCTGAAAAAACAACTGACTGTCTCCTGGCATGGAGATGCCTTCTTGATTTTAGGAGGAAGGAAATTTTTGTTATGTTATCATTTCATATTACTACGAAGTAGTAAGATATTTGTTTATGATAGTTGGAATATCACTACAATATATAGGATATTTTATGCAAATTATTCAGGAATACAGTGTACACTAGCCACATTCTGAGGAAAGTTCTTAGTTATGCAGCTTCTGCATGACAGAATTTTATTTTAACTTATCAAAAGGTAAATCACCTTTCTATTGATACTCAAATTAAAATAATTTATGCATCTCATTCCTTTCATTTCAAGCAATTATAATGATTTTCTGTGGTAGGCACCAATGGAAACTGAAGCTGAGACACTAGCCAAACGACATGGAATTGACTTGTCTTTGTACACAGAGGAAGCATTAAGCCCACTCAATGTGTGTGTTAAACCTTTAAGCTCTTCCAACGTGCAAGTTTGGACAGAAGAACCGATTGGAAACCTAGTTCTATCAATCAATTTTGATATACTACAGAAATTGTAAGTGAAAGTTTACTTAGATAGACAGATTGTCAGGGGTGACTTTTTTATTGTCCTAATGTATGAATTTGTAGTTAATAATAATGGACATTAAAATTTAAATAAATAAATAAATAATCTCTGAGTGGAGAAGTACATGTAGGTAACATTGGGAGATAGAGGAGGGGGAGGGGCAGAGAACAGCAGCATGTAGGTAACATTGGGAGATAGAGGAGGGGGAGGGGCAGAGAACAGCAGCATGTAGGTAACATTGGGAGATAGAGGAGGGGGAGGGGCAGAGAACAGCAGCATGTAGGTAACATTGGGAGATAGAGGAGGGGGAGGGGCAGAGAACAGCAGCATGTAGGTAACATTGGGAGATAGAGGAGGGGGAGGGGCAGAGAACAGCAGCATGTAGGTAACATTGGGAGATAGAGGAGGGGGAGGGGCAGAGAACAGCAGCATGTAGGTAACATTGGGAGATAGAGGAGGGGAAGGGGCAGAGAACAGCAGAATGTAGGTAACATAGGGAGATAGAGGAGAGGGAGGGGCAGAGAACAGCAGCATGTAGGTAACATTGGGAGATAGAGGAGGGGGAGTGGCAGAGAACAGCAGCATGTAGGTAACATAAGGAGATAGAGGAGGGGAAGGGGCAGAGAACAGCAGCATTATAATTGAAGGAAATATCAACGTATTTGGGGTACTGGGCTAAATACAATTATCACTATCTCGAGATTGATGGCGAAGGCAGTATCTGGACTCCAGGCACACCAGCCAAGCTTTGAAGACATTTGGTTTTAACTTTTCCAGTTTATTAGTGTTCATTATCTAAAAATGTTTTAAATTATTTATTTTTTTTTTTTACATGGAACGGCCTTAGAGACCACACGACTATCACTACTTTAGGTCCTTTTCCAGTTTTTTTGTTTTTCCTTTCCTTCAATTGTTCCCTCATTATCTCTACGTGCTTTTGTTTTCTTTCTCCTGTCCATGCAACTCTCTTTTTCGAATTTTTCTTTCCCACAAGAACATTGATTTCCTTCAGTCCTTCATCCTCCTGAACTTTTATATCCTCGGATTTTCTGGAATATCTCCTTGTTTAGTCTTTCCAGAGTCATTCTTATCATCTTTGTTCTATTGTCTGTAGTTTTTCCAGACTGGTGAGGCGTTTGGTTTCCAACCCGTATAGTATTATAGTTTTAGTGTCGTATTTTTGCTTTTGTGGACAAGTTTTTTTTGTTATATTCGTTATTGGTTGGAAAACTTAGTCTCTCCAGTTTGGTGATTCGTTCCTTCATAATTTCCTTTTCTGAAACGTTATTACATATATCATTGACTTGATATTCTTTAAAAAAATGATTTTAAAAAACAAAGACAATTTAAAAACTAAAAAAGAAGTTTTTAAGCCTCCTATTTACTGGGCCAAAGCTGAAAATGGTGACGGAAACCTTTTTAAAGCAAGAAATAACAAGAGCATACGAGGAGAAATGAGAAGAGATGAGTGGGGGATGCACTGCTATTTAATCCCGTCCACAGGTACTGGTAGGGTTTCACAGGCCTTTAAGCCCATGCGGTTTGCCGTCTTGTAGGGTTAAAATTGTTAACCCTTACAATAGTAAAATAGTCTTTTTAATTTAAAAAGACTATTTTATCGAGCTTTCTTCTGCATGTTATGTGTATCTATTCAATTTTGAGTTGGTGATATCCATGTGTATGCCAGCCTGGAACTTGGCCTATCCTGAACCTAGTGATTTAGTCTCCAATTTTCCTTACATACCTAAGGTGCTCTGTCTACCTACCTATTCCTTCCGAACAATTACTGCCTTCGAGGTGGTTCTGTTCTTACACTAGTTTTAAAAACCAGGTAAGATCTTTTTTGTTTCAACATAAGCACTATCAGAAATATATTAGATATATTAGAGGATGATTTTTGACATTTTCCAGAGAATTAACTGTTCTCATATTTTTACCATAGGGTTCATTTCTCTGACAATCAGTATTTCCACTACTGCTTAGGAATAACTCCCTCTTTGACATTTTTATTACATCAAACTATGATTTATCTCACTCCTTTGTCTTTACAGGTTAAACGTAAACATCAATGCTCTGAAATCGTTGTGTGAAAGCTTTACAGAAGTCCAATTTACAACAATTATTAAACTTACTCTCGTAGGAAGCAAGAAAGTTGTTAAAACGAGCAAAAGAATTGAAGATAGTTGCAGATCGAACATTGACCAATGTTTCTCTTTCTTGATTAAAGACATGGATTTCAGGAGTATGAGGTATTCAAAGCAAATATTCTAGATATAAATGTATTTAATGTTCTTCAATCAATTTCCATGTTGGAACATTTTGAAATGCAGTTTTGATAATCAACACTTTTGATGAAAAGTAGCATTCAGGTTAGCAAATTTAAAGATAAAAAACGAACTGCATCATCTTAGCCCGTTTCCATTCATATACCTTTGTTTCCATTAGTAAAGGTATGAATGCAGTTATTGGTAGGTTTTGATTTTTCGGGGAAAATATAAAGTAAAATCTCAAAGAGAAGGAAGAATTAAGGCACCACAACACGAAACTGAGAGTACCATAAGCGGAAATTACGCCATCCTCTGTCACAACGTTCGCTCTTGGAAAATACTCATTTTACTGTTAAATTCAATTAAAAAAAGACAACAACCAATTAAAATGTTAGGTAAACGGAGACAAAACCCATTCAAAAGAGCAAAATTAACAATTTTGAAGTTTCAAGGACGCAAGGAGTTGCCTATGCTTTCTACTGGCAATTTTAAGAGTTTACTAGTTGGTAGTAAATAGTAGGTCCTGTGGCACACAAATATTTGAGAGCAGCAGTTGTTCAGAATCAGAAATCTGTGTTTGTCACCATGCCAGCCGAGCTCACAGATCTGTGCCAGTAGCACCCAGGGCATGCCGGTCCAGCGCACTGATTGGTGTTAGTAGGAGCAAATGAGTTAAGGGACGAATGTTCCAGAATACATTTTTGTTTTGTTTCGTTTTCATTCATTCAAATATGCACATATCAAATAAGATGTATTCATTAAAAAAAAAAAATAAAAATAAAAAAAGGTGTAAGGAGGCTGATTAACAATGACAGGACTTAAAGAGATTGAGAAATATTCCATTTCAAAGTTTTAATTTACACTAAGATTGCTGCTACAAACATAAATATCATAAAAAAATGCTAAAATGAGAGACAGATTGAGTGACAGAGAGCTGGTTAAAGTGACTATTATCAATTTTTGGGGATAAGAGAATATTGGGGTGACATACTTTGCCAACATCTGGGCCAAGTACTCAGAAACTGGTGCAGACTGTGTCCTGTCAAAGGTAAGCCGGCCCTTATAAACCCTTCACCCCACCTTCGCTCTAGCTTGTGGCTCGATCTAGCAGAAAAACATTGGAAATGTGGGATACTTGAATTTCAGACCAGCAAAGTGCTGCTCTCTACATTTAATTTACCTCGTCAAAACATTCATTGTTCTCACATCTCCAATGTTGGACATCCAACCTTTCCTCTCAACTTTATTCACTTATCCAAAGTCCAAGGAAATACGAAGCCTTATAAAAAAAGTCCATCATGCAGGAGCTGCATAACTAAGCACTTTCCTCAGAATTTTTGTAGTGTAGACTACATTACTGAATAATTTGCTGTAAATAACCTACATAAATAAAATAAAAACGTGAATAGTTCTACTCATTTACATTTCTTATGAGAACTGTTATTAATTTTGTAAATAATTTGCTTCCAGAGTTATGTTAATACATGATACTGTACTAGTTAATAAATACACAAAAACTTCATTTTCCGTCTTATGATCTGACGCAGGAACAGGATACAGTCCCCCAAGTGGGAGATAGCGCTCCTCGCGGCGGCTTTGGGAACCTACGTCTGGCGGGCTAATTCTAATGAAACAGACTTTAAAGTAAACCCTCCTTTCCAATAGACCGATTTACTTCATTTTACAACACTTCTTTCTCATGAGATACCACGACGTATACCGCGTTTCGTTACATTACAGCAGAAATTACGACCGGTATGAGTATATTAGTATTTTAGGCCCGGAGTAAACCCCCCCCCCTCCAAATAACCCGATTTAGTTTATTTTTACAACCCATTTTTCTCTGTTGTTTACCACTACGAATACCGAGTTTTGTTTAAATGTAACAAAAATTACGGCTGGTAGTGTCAAATTGGTAATGTGGGTCCGGAGTAAACCCCCCCCTCCTAATGAACCGATTTAGTTTATTTTTACAAAGTATTTCTCTCTGTAGATCAACATAACGAATACCGAGTTTCGTTGAAATATAACAAAAACTACGGCTGGTTTGGTCAAATTAGTATTTTGGGCCCTGGGTAATCCCCCCCCTCCCGGTGGACCGATTTTGGTGGTTAACGAACTCGTTCAATCGTTTGCTAATTAAACGCTATATACCACTTTTCGTGAAGAAAAAACAAAAACTCTGGCCGCTATCGTGTTAACAGACACACACACACACATATATATATATATATATATATATATATATATATATATAGATAGATAGATAGATAGATAAAAATTTTAATGGGGGTCATTTTCAGTGTCTACTAGGTAGGATCGATAAAGATTTGAAGACATTTTTCAGAAATTCCGTCATGAGTGCAACCTCAATAGCTACTTTCCTTCGGAGGAAAGTGCTAAAAGAAAAATGTCCTGAGTTGTCATTACTTTGTTTAATCTCTGAAATATAATATTTAGAAAATAACTCACAATCAATAAATAATGAATATATCTTTTTAAAATAGCCTAATATTCTTAGTATATTTGTTAATCGAATTCAGCAATAATTTTGTAACTACATTTACAATATTTCAGGATTACAGTTTACAATTCTGAATGGCTTGGGAAGCACGATGCTATAGCACATGGCCTGCTCTCTCTTCAGCATTTACTAGAGAAGGCTACAAGCTTAGAACTGAAACTATATTCACAACCGATTGTAATTTACTTTAGTTATATTGTTAATAAATAAATATTCATTAATATACAGTATCATAATCTTAAAATCAAATTTTCAGTTCGGCTCTGAAGTAGGGATGATGGAAATCTACCTCTCCTATGATGGAACAATGTTTCATCTAATGGTAGACAAATTATTTAATTTTGATCACAAATTAAGTAAGTAACATAGCATTATTTTTAATTGTTGAAATATACAACAGTGAACTAAAATTTTATTGAGCTCAATAAAGTGAGATTAGCTTATCTAGGCGTCAACAAGAAATACCAACGTGTTACCTCGATCAATTCTCCCAATTTTGAATAGTGATTTAAGTTCAAATGCATTTTTCTTTGAGCATTTTTTATACTGTTATATATATATATATATATATATATATATATATATATATATATATATATATATATATATATACAGGGGGTCCCATAAATGTCTAGGCATATTGTGGGAGGTGATAGAGGACCTTTAGGGGAACAAAAAATGTTCTATGACGATTTTTTGAATTCTCACACATAAGGGAGAAAACGTCGTTTTATTGTTTTTTCGAGACAAACGTGGTTTTTAGAAGAATAATCGTTGTAGCTCCGGCCCAGGTGGTTCTACTAGAAAGGAAGTGAAACCAATGGAAAGTTGAGTAAATTTACTATAAGTCTAGTTTTTTTTTTTTTTTTTTTTTTTTTTTTTTTTTTTTTTTTTTTTTTTAACGGCGCATCTACATCTTGGTCATTAGCGCCGTATAAGTCTAGTTGATAGTAAAAGTAAAAATGAATGAATGTAAGTATGTCTATCTTGCCAAAAGAAAGCTATTCTTCATTTCCTGACATTTTCTTGATATTTCCTACCAGCTCAATGGGCAGGATCTGAGATTTCCGGGTTCCAGAAAAACTTCATTTAACCAGCTTTCCATTCATGTATCACAAGCCTGTGTTATTGAAGTATGTGAACGATTTGGGAACAAAAGTTTAAAAAAAAACATGGATCTGTGAAAAGAAAATTATATTTTTTTCTTCAGTTTACTCCAAAAGCTTAAAAGTAATGTTTCTTTTTATAAATATTTACTTAAATATTAAGTAAATATTTACTTAAAAAATTACTTCCACGAAAATAGAAAAAATTCCTAAAACAGTAAATAAATAAAATACACATTTATTTTGAATTTATTAATTACAGTAACTAATACTGGGTCCAGGAGGTGGCCATTAATGAACCCCAATCATACATTAACCCCAAAAATTATTAGTTTTACCTAGAATTTTTACCTTTTTACGTCACGCATTTGAACACATTTTTACCGGACTATGTACATCTTATTTATTAGGGATGGGATATTTAATTACCACAACAAACACACATGAGCTCACGAGAAGCCCAGGGCGGTTCACAAGCGTAGCCATCAGTATCAACACAAGGTTAAGCATTTGTTTTCTAATTATAAATACCTGTAAAAATGTGTTCAAATGAGTGACCTAGGTAAAAATAATAATTTTTGGGGTTAATGTATGGTTGTGGTTCATTAGGATTTTTTTTTTTGTTTTTTTTTATGTAAATATTTACTTAATATTTAAGTAAATATTTATAAAAACAAATATTTCTTTTAAGCTTTTTGAATAAACTGAAGAAAAAAATATAATTTTCTTTTCACAGATCCATGTTTTTTTTTTAAACTTTTGTTCCTAAATCGTTCACATACTTCAATAACACAGGGTTGTGATACATGAATGGAAAGCTGGTTAAATGAAGAAGTTTCTCTGAAACCCGGAAACCTCAGATCCTGCCCATTGAGGAGTAAGGCTGGTAGGAAATACCAAGAAAATGTCAGGAAATTTAGAATAGCTTTCTTTTGGTAAGATATACATACTTACATTCATTTATTTTTACGATTACTCCAAACTAGTCTTATAGTAAATTTACTCAGCTTTCGATTGGTTGCACTTTCTTTCTAGTAGAACTACCTGGGACGGAGCTACAACGATTATTCTTCTGGAAACCACGTTTGTCTCGATAAAACAATAAAACGACGTTGACTCCCTTTGAGAGAGAGAGAGAGAGAGAGAGAGAGAGAGAGAGAGAGAGAGAGAGAGAGAGAGAGAGAGAGAGAGAGAGTGTGAGAGAGAGGGGCTCAATGTTAACAATTGTTGGGTCCTGAACAGTATATGCCACTAGTTGTTGGTTTGATTCTTACTAGGAGCTGTGGTTTTCATTTTTTTAAAGAAAGGAAATACATTCCCGTTTCCTGGTCTAAAAGAAGGCGGGTG
This sequence comes from Gonocerus acuteangulatus, assembly GCA_946811695.1. NCBI lineage: Eukaryota > Metazoa > Arthropoda > Insecta > Hemiptera > Coreidae > Gonocerus > Gonocerus acuteangulatus. Next base: position 112,120,261 of record OX328125.1, on the reverse strand, counting down.
GGTAACCACTCAACTCAAAAACATTACTGATAAACAGGTGTTACACAATTAGATAATATATATATGGCGGCGAGGTTAGCTCAATGGTAGAGCACTGGACTAATAAGTTGGAGGTCCTGAGTTCAAATCCCGAGCAAGCACTAAAGATTTTTTCTTCTAGTGTCTTCGTCCAGGGCTTGAATTCGGCCTCCCTGACCGTCCCCCTAGGCCAACCCAGCCTTTAATTAATTTAATAATGGGTACCTTGGGTGCTAATGACTCTTGCAGTCGATGCAGCCAAGGGGAAAATCAGGCGGCCGGAGCATAGTACTGACCACACTATCTCCCTAGTGTGCCGTATGGTCATGAATCAGATACCTCTATAGTATCTGCCCCTCAGGGCCCTCGTGGCCTGTTACGGGACTGATTTATATATATATATATATATATATATATATATATATATATATATATATATAGACACACACACACACACACACATACAGTGTTTATGAGCTCATCTTTTTCCAGGATATGATTAAGGAATAATAAAATTCTTAAATTAAGCAAATCAAATTTTAATGTTTTTCATCCAGCAACATGTGACCAACAGTCCACACAGTTCCCTTTCATAGATTAATTCAAGGGTTTATGACAGTAAAGGAATAGATACTTCCCCCAAGATTAACCGGAGATAAATAATTTGTTTTATTTTGCAGGCAAGTTGAAACTGTACACTAAAATAGCCTACTACAGCCAATCGAAGAAAGTGAAGGAACGGATATCTAACTTGGCTTGGTGTGAATTAGGAGAAAACGAGATCACATTTAATCATTCTGCCTCGTTCAGAGTCGACACAACGGGGAAGAAGCAGAGCTATATTGTGGTTACTCTCAAGAGCGGAGAGAAGCAATCGGTTTTCAAGGCAGATAAATCCCTGGGAAGGATTACATTTGGCCCTTGTTTTTATTACGGAGGAGGGAAGAAGCTCACTCCGTGGGGAAGAGCTATAATAAACAAGGAGCAATTGTCTTATGCTTTTAAAATGTTCTGAGAGCCAATAAACATTTATCAAAAATAAACTACATATTTTTGATGAGAAATTTATCTTAAATAACTATTAACCCATGCCTTACGGTGCACAGTGGGGCCAAACGACATTTTGTGTTTAAAAACAGGCGGCAGCCTCTAAATCTTGATGGATTCCAATGCATCAATCAATGTTTTTTGTTTTTTTTTAATGAAAGGTAATGAAATTTAGAGCAACTTTGGCTAGCTAGATTTCTGTTTTTTCTTTCCTTTGTTTATTAGAATAGGGGTAAATAATTCACAAACGTTTACAATTGAGCATAAAATAATATTTTATTTTTCATCTAACTTAATATCAGCCCTGATATAGTTGAAATTAAGCATTCAAATCCTGATTAGACTTGGAAAAGAACTGGCGGGTCTTTTTGCGAAGACCACATCCAGTTACTTTTAAAGTAGCAGTAGTGATTGTAGCAGTGATTTAGCGCATGCGCATAACTCCTTTGCCTTCCTATTGGAGGATTGGATGACCAATTGCTTTGGTTCTTGCTGGGAGTAAAGTAACCTTCAACAGTGAATTAGCTTTTGTTTATGAAAAAGCTCTACTTATGTTTGTGAGAAAAATGAGTCTTTTACAATTAGTTCGCGATGTTCCTGACAAAGTAAAAGGGATTGGTTTCTTACTGGGAAAAATTAATGGAATCCTATTAATTTTAGCGAGTTGGATAGACTAGAGTCGCTACAATTAATATAATTCTATTAATTGGGAGTTGGATTGACTAGGGTTTTGATATCTTCTTGAACGAGCGGAGCGTAGCGTAGCGAGCGGAAACGCATAGCATGTAATGCCTAATAAATGTAAAATATCCAAAAAAGAGAGAGAGAGAAAAGGAATAAAATATGTTTGTTATCCTTCATAACCTGCAAAACAGTCAACTTTAAAGCTTAATAACTTATTTCAAAGTTGAGAGAATTGATTTTGATCATATTAACCTTTTTATTAATAAATATTGCTTGCCATTATCTAATATGAATTATAACCGTAGATAACGAGTCAAGAAGTAGTAGATAACCAGCAAAGAACCTATAAGCTAATCAGTAAGCTTATCAGCGAATACGAGTAACTGTTATAAATCACTACTGCTACTTCAAAAGTAACTGGATGTGGTCTTCGCAAAAAGACCCGAACTGGCACATATTCATAAAACGTAAATTTATCTTAATTCAACAATGAGATTAATTGAAATAATATGATTTTGAATGATCTGAAAATAAATTTTGATTTTTTTCCATGTCTATTCAGGGCTTGAATGTTTAATTTCAACGATATCCGTGCTGATATTAAGTTAGATGAAAAATAAAATATTATTTTATGTTCGATTTTAGAAGTTCGTGAATTATTTACACGTATTTTAATAAACAGGGGAAATAATGAACAAAAATCTGGCGAGACAAAGTTGTTCCAAATTTTATTAGCTTTCATTTAAAAAAAAAAATGAAATTGGTTAAGATTTATAGGTTATAGATTTTTTTAAAACAGGAAATGTGGTTTGGCCCCACTGTGCGGCGAGTGCTGGCCGATCTTGTAGTACGGAGGTCTCTACCTGTCCGGGCCCCTGTAGCGAAGCTACCTCCCCCTCCTCTCTTCCTCCTTGAACACTATCATATCATTTCCTCCCTTAAACATTCAAATTTTAGGAATAACTGAAAGCTTTACTACATTATTTATTTAATTTTTCTTTTTAGCTATGAATATTTAGGTTGAATTATGTAATTATATGCTCCAATAATTTTTTTTTTATAGACAATATTTTTTAATACGAAAAATAATTTGTTTTTATGATATAGGTACTAATAAATGAAGCTAAATAAATAACCTCTTTTTTTTTTCTTCTTTTTTTTTTAAGGCGCATCTACATCTAGGTCATTAGCGCCGGAAAACTATTTTTTATTTGAAAAAAAAAAACAACAAAAAACGGGTCTCCCGTGGTCTAATGGCTAGCGCCTTGGATTCATAAGCGGGAGATGGTGGGTTCGATTCCCAACCTCCGGCAGGAATTTTATCATCCCACGGCTCGCTGGTAAAATTCCTCGCTGCACCCTGGATGTCGGCGCTAATGACCTAGATGTAGATGCGCCGTAAAAAAAGAAAAAAAAATCCTCCTTTTTGATTTAGGACTTTACTTAGGGCTCTAGCTCCCTCGACACAAAGAGTTAATTCTCCCGAAAACTAGTGGTGAAAGAAATAGCTAAAGCTTCCCTCAGTTCTTGTTTAATAGACCCAAGGTCGAAGTCCTGGAAAAGTCAGACGTACGAAGCCGATAAACCGGGGTGGAGGGACGGACTGCCGTACAGTCCTTCGTGCTGACGGCCTGGCGCCTTTCTACTGTTAGTCAAGCCCGTCATTCCAGGGGTACGACGCGCCTCGACAGTTTTCAGTAAGGAAAGGATTAAAAGAACCACAAGGCACTTTTTTTATTATTAAAAATTTTCAACCCCAATTAAGACCCCAGGTATAGATAGTATGCACTTTGAAACCAAATCAATAATATTTGAAATCTGGACATCAGAAAAGATTCCGAAGGTGTGGTCCCATACCTTTACCTGTCCAGTTTATAAAAAAGGCAGTAAGGCCGATTGTCAGAACTACCGAGGTATTGCACTGCTGGGCGTTGTCTGTAAACTTTTATCGATTATTGTAAATAGCAGATTGTTGAAATGGGCTGAATAAAAAGTTGGAGAATATCAATGTGGATTTAGACCAGAAAGGTCTACAACAGACCACATCTTTTCAGTAAGACAGATGTTGGAAAGTCGGAGGAATATAATGTGAAGGTCCAACATGTGTTCATAGATTTCAATACGACAGCATCGGCAGAGAAAAGATGTTTCAATGCCTAAAAAAATGATTAGGCTAGTTCGAAGCACAATTGAAGGGCTCAGTGCCAAAGGTGACTAATCTAAAATTAGAACGAACTGAGAAAATTGATGTTAAATTTGAGAAGAATCTGAAAAAAAATTATTGTTGGCGACAGACATATTTTAATTGGACCAAAAAAAAAATCATCAGTGTCACCACACCGATGATTTCCGTGATTGTGTTGTGTGCGTTTACGCCAATTATCTCAGTTTGTTCTAATTGTGGGTTCGTTACCTTTGGCACTGAGCCCTTCAATTAATAAGAGTTATTGCAGAGTGAGAGTTGGTATAAGATTTACTAGAGGTTCAGAATAGAAATAGGCTTGAGACAAGGAGAGCCTCTTTTAGTCTGGTGCTAGTGAGCAATCCGGAAATTTAAGAGTAACCCAGGAGGAACAATATTTCACCACCTGACATAGCACCATGCTTCTGCTGATGATGTCATTCTGTCAGCAAGGACATTAGCAGCACTGCAGGGAGACATGGACGAATTTTTTAGATGGGTCTGAATATTAATGTCCAAAAGACAATGTATATGAAGAGGATTAAGAACCGACAAAACCAGCAAGAAGACATCCAGATTGTAGACGCTTAATTGCAATGCTCTGATGAATTTAGATACTTGGAATCAATGGTGACATTGGACAATGAAGCGATCAAGGACATGAAGGCCCGCCGCATATTGAACCTAGCCCACATACAGCATAAGCGGTATCCGCTCAAAATGCAGACCATGGGATGGGCCGAGAAACCGAATTCTACAGCCCAATAAATAAAATAAGCATATTTTATTCCCCTAAAACCTCTGTTTGTAACACTTTTTGACATGGATATATCTTAGCTATGGCCTAGTGAAACGCTAAAGCTGTAACGGTTCGGCTACGTCCGGACGATGGTACACGAGGGTTCCGTTGCTATGGCGTCTAACCGATGTGGTTACAGTACTATCGAAACCGTCAAATTTTCATAGGTTATGACGTAAAATAATTGGAGATTAAATAAGTGGAGTTAGTTACAGCGTTTTATAGAAGAACTAATCATTACCCTCTTCCAGATGAATTAGAAATTTTTTGGATGGAGGCCCGGTGGCCGTGAGCACTTAAAACTCCGTGCCAAAGGGTTGTGGGTTCGATTCCCACTAGGGGTGGTGGCTTTTATTTCGAAAAAATAAAAAGCATCAGCCCTATCCTAACTAGAAAAGGGTGGCAACCTATAGATAAGGCGTCCTAAAATTCGTAGTTAATAATAAATGGACGTTAAAATTTAATAATTAATTAATTAATTGTTTGGATAACTCATTATGCCCCCTTTAGACATATCCATGATACAAGCTATTACCCACAGGGAAATTTCACAGTTTGTAACTGAATCTAGATAAAATTGGTTTTCTAAGAATTATAAACATTTTACCTAGTGTACTTTTTTTTGTAGCTTAATAAACAGACACGTTTATAGTATAACTTGCAGGAATAGCTACTAATATTCTTTTTAGCACTTTCCTCCGAAGGAAAGTAGCTATTGAGGTTGCACTCATGACGGAATTTTTGAAAAATTTCTTCAAATCTTTATCGATCCTACCTAGTAGACACCGAAAATGACCCCCGTTAAAATTTATTTATTTATTTATTTATATATATATATATATATATATATATATATATATATATATATATATATATATATATATATATATATATGTTTATATATATATATATGTGTATATGTGTGTGTGTGTGTGTGTGTCTGCTAACACGATAGCGGCCAGAATTTTTGTTTTTTCTTCACGAAACGTGGTATATAGCGTTCAAATAGCAAACGATTGAACGAGTTCGTTAACCACTAAAATCGGTCCACCGAGAGGGGGGGGGGGGGGTTTACCCCGGACCCAAAACACTAATTTGACCATACCAGCCGTAGTTTTTGTTATATTTCAACGAAATTCGGTATTCGTTATTTTTGTTCTGAGAGAAATACACTCAGTCAAAAAAGTTTCCATACACCCAAAAATAATGGAATATATGCAAATAAAGGAATTCAAGAAATGTGCAATAGTATTATTTGTATAGCATTTTGTATGTTTAACAAATATAGGTGCAATTATTGCAATAATAAGTAAAAAAATATTAAATTTATCATAATTTAAAAAAAGTATGTCAAATAAGTTTCCATACACTATAAACATTAATCCTATTTTATGTACTGTGGCCCACTTTCAAGTCTTAGGTGTATAAATCTTATCTCTTCCCTGAATTCTTAGTCCAGTATTAGGTTTACTTGTGCCTGTGAGAGATGATTTTTTTTATAATGCGTGTTTCTCGTGATGTAAGAGCTAATAGTTCGCTGCCATAATCAGGGCTTGTCTCTTCGAAAAATTGCTCAATTATTAAATAAATCACATGCAACAGCACAATATGTGCTTAACATGCATAGGGGTTTAAAATCTCTGGAGGATAGACCACGGGAAATTGGAGTCACCACAGGAGGTTCATCCTTGTTCAAATTAATAAAGATCCTCCCACATCATTGACCACTGAACTAAATAGGGACTATGGGGTTCAAGTCGACCCAGAGAACGTTAGAAATGCATTGAGAAAGGAAGGTTTCAGGTGTCGGATTGCCAGAAGAAAGCCCTTCATAAGTATGGTTAAACAGAAGAAGCTGCTACAGTTTTCCAAGGTATTCATAAATAAACCTGACAGTTTCTCGGAGAAGGTGGTATTTATTGATGAGTCAAAATTTAACATTTTTGGGTCAGATGGAAGGTCAAAACTGTGGAGAAAACCAAAGGAAGCATTCAAGAGCAATAATGTAAAACCAACATTAAAACACGGAGGTGGAAGTGTCATGGTGTGGGGGTGTGTTAGTTCATCTGGTGTTGGAAATTTAGTGTTTGTTGGTGGAATTATGAACCAAAATGTTTATTTGGATATTCTAAGGGTCAATTTAAAAAAAATTGGCTGAAAAACTCAGACTTGGGCAAAGATACTTTTTCCAATAAGACAATGACTCCAAACTCACAGGTAAAAAAGTAAAGGAATGGTTGCTCTATAATGTTCCAAATCAATTAAAAACACCTCCACATTCACCTGACCTAAACTCCATTGAACACCTATGTGATGAACTTGGTCGAAGAGTGAAAAATCGGAACATCCGAACGAAATAAGAGCTGAAAACTGCACTTTAGACAGAAAAAAATTAAATTAATAATCTAGTAACAAAACAACTGGCATGGAGTATGAAGCCCAGACTACTTGAAATCCTAAAACGAAATGGAGGACCTACAAGTTATTAAAAAAAAATTATGGAAATTTAATCATGCTTTGTTTGTAATGTATGGAAACTTTTTTGACATACTTTTTTAAAATTATGATAAATTTAATATTTACTAACTTATTATTGCTTTAAATGAACTTATATATGTTAAACATAAAAAAATGCTATACAAATAATTTGATAGCACATTTCTTGAATTTCTTTATTTGCATATATCAAATTATAATTGGGTGTATGGAAACTTTTTTGACTGAGTGTACGTTGTAAAAATAAACTAAATCGGTTCATTAGAAAGGGGGGGGGGTTTACTCCGGACCCACAATACCAATTTGCTACTGCCAGCCGTAATTTTTGTTACATTTCAACGAAACTTGGTATTCATGGTGGTAATCAACAGAGAAAAATGTGTTGTAAAAATAAACTAAATCGGGTTATTTGGAGGGGGGGGGGGGTTTACTCCGGACCCAAATTACTAATATACTCATACCGGTCGTAATTTCTGCTGTATTGTAACGATACGCGGTATGCGTCGTGGGTAACTCATAAGAAAGAAGTGTTGTAAAAATGAAGTAAATCGGTCTATCGGAAAGGGGGGTTTTCTTTGTAATATATTTCAATAGAATTAGCTTGCCAGAAGTAGGTTCGCAAGGCCGCCGCAAGGAGCGCTCTCTACCACTAGAGGGACTGTATCCTGTTCCTGTGTCAGATCAAAATACGAAAATATGAAGTTTTTTGTATTTATTAAGTAGTGTAGTAGGTACCAAGTGTAAACATAATTCTGGAAGTAAATTAATTACAAAATTAATAATTGAACAGTTACTCATTACAAAATTAAAAGAGAACTATTCATGTTTTTATCACTTTCCTCCGAAGGAAAGTAGCTAGCCGGACCCAAAACACTAATTTGACCATGCCAGCCGTAGTTTTCGTTATATTTCAACGAAACTCGGAATTCGTTACGTTGATCTAAAGAGAGAAATACGTTGTAAAAATAAACTAGTTCATTAGGAGGGGGGGTTTACTTCGGACCCACATTACTAATTTGCCACTACCAGCCGTAATTTTTGTTACATTTCAACGAAACTCGGTATTCGTGGTGATAAAAAAACGCGGTATACGTCGTGGGTATCTCATGAGAAAGAAGTGTTGTAAAAATGAAGTAAATCGGTCAATTGGAAAGGAGGGTTTACTTTAAACTCTGTTTCATTAGAAATGTGAACAGCCAGACGTAGGTTCACAAAGCCGCCGCGAGGAGCGCTATCTCCACAAGGGGGACTGTATCCTGTTCCTGCGTCAGATCAAAAGACGGAAAATGAAGTTTTTGTGTGTTTATTAAGTAGTACAATATCATTTATTAACATAACACTGGAAGCAAATTATTTACAAAATTAATAATTGAACTGTTCTTATAAGAAATGTAAATGAGCAGAACTATTCACGTTTTTATTTTATTTATATTGGCTATTTACGGCAAATTATTCAGTAATGTCGTCTACACTAGAAAAATTCTGAGGAAAGTGCTCAGTTATGCAGCTCCTGCGTGACGGACTTTTTGTATTATAACATCGGGTTGACGTCTTGTGTGAGTTCTTCCCTTTAAGAAACACTTAACTTCTTTAAGGAAGTTATATATAGTTCATTTTTTTAACGGCGCTTCGACAACTAGGCCATTAGCGCCGACATCCAGGGTGCAGCGAGGAATTTTCCCAACGAGCCGTGGAATGAGAAAATTCCTGCCGCCGGTGGGGATCGAACCCACCATCTCACGCTAATGAATCTAAGGCGCTAGCCACTAGACCACGGGAGACCCCTATATAGTTTATTTTTTGTTTAATTATTCTTTAGTTTGCCAAAGTTTCGGATTGATTTTCAAGCTTTTATCAGCAGAAATACTGATACCTATGGAAGTTTATACAAAAATTCTTCCATGTGTATTTAAACCCCACAAAATGTACAAAATTGTAAGTACAGTATGTCAATCTTATCTTAAATTATAAAATGGTGTAATTTTTATCAATTAAGTACTTGAAAAAAATAAATGTCACAAGACTTTGAGAATCACAGTATCAACAATGAAACTACTGAATATATAAAAATAATTTTATCATGCAGTCATTGAGCCCAATGATTCAAAAATGTCCAAGCCTTATTGTTATTAATTATTAAAAGAAAAGAAGATTTTAAAAAAGACAAGAAACGAATAATTCAGAAGTCCAACAATGTTTTTTCTCCGTAAACTGATACCAAAGAATTGTCCAAACAACACTTTAAGGTAGAAGCACATAAATATTATAAACTAATTTAAATTACAGGTGAACTTACCAAATAAATAGCGAACAATGCCAAAAGTTAAAATAAAAACAGACTAAACGTGTATAACACCATTAGAAGAAGGTTACGAGACTGTTTTAATAAGAAGCAGTATTAATCGATATCCATCTGTAGTTCTAATCTGTAAATGACTGCTTAATTTATGTTTTCTCTACTCTATAAAATAATCGTTGTAAACTAAAGTTTCCACTGCCTTTATGTCCTGGTTAAATATTCATTCTTCTTTCCAGCCAGTACTTGTAATTAATAACAGCAATATCGATTCATGCTAGTAGTATCATTCAAAACAAACAGTACACAGACAGAAGACTAACACTGTTACTAGCTGAGTTTTTCTTCTATTATGGATTATATTCTCACTATCTAATTATGCATTATTATTGACTAAGAAAGCCTGCACTAACGACACAGTCTTCATTTTGTTGTATTCTTTTTTCAAGACAACCTTCTTCCTTAAAGGTATGTGATTTATTATTATTATTTTCTATTACCACCAAAATCATATTTAAATTCTAATCAAAGGCACTTCCTCATTGTTTCCGACGTTTGACAACTGGTCTGTAAGGAAGAATTGTTAAATAACATATCAATGTGCTTGCTTATATTTATCATATTTTTGAAAAATTAAACAAAAAAAAACACTAAGACAAGGTATAGTTGGGATTCGGCTAGAGCCCCCAGAATATTTAATAGTTTAAATATTCTAAATTCTTATTATCCCCACCAATGATAAGAAGAATATTATTCTTATTAGTAAGAAGATATTCTGGTTTCGATGTCAACAGTTGAATAGGCACACAATTAGAAAAAAAATTGTTTATTGCTGTTTTGGCTTCATTTGCTGTTTTTTTTTTGTTTGTAAAACTATTCTATATGAAAGTTTCGAATTCTAGTGATGAAGCAGCTCCTGTACGAAACTGTTCTTTCCCTTTTCATGGCCTCCGAATTTAGCCAAAACATCAATAAAAAAACTCATTATTTTAAATCTGTGTTTATTCAACTTTTTTCTAAATCCCACTATTTTTGTACTGAAATAATTACATGAATGGTCGCTAGTCAGATTTTTTAGTAATTAAACTAACAGGTTTTTTGTTATAGATCCTCTTACTGAAAGTACCCCAATAATGAGTGAGTTTAAATAAAAATATGATATAAATATGTATGTGGCGCTAATGACCTAGATGTAGATGCGCCGTAAAAAAAAAAAAAAAATATGTATGTATGTATATATATATATATACACATACACACACATACATACACATATCAGGAAGATTAGGTTTGCTATTATGTATCATATACTAGTTTTCCAGAAAAATGCTAAGCAAACTCGCTTTTTTATTAGGTAAACATGGATACGCCCTGCCTCTGTCTCCCATGTTAAGAAGTGAATCTTTGAGGCTCAATATCTCGAAAACGAATACCACTTGGAGGGTCCTATTTTTTCCCAATGCTTAGAGGACACTTTAATTAACATGTAGGCAAATTTATAAAAAAGTAGTTTGAAAATGGAAGCTTAATTAATTTATTTTAAGTCGTTTATTTAATTTACTTCAATTGATAAATTGCTCGAATAAAATATGGTGAGATTTTTCATGGGTTTTAAGGATTGCATCAGTTCAAGAATTACCTGGGAAGGGCTTATGTAAATTTTTGTATAAAAACTCAAAGATTGTACGCCTTAGAAAACATATATACAGAAATATAAGCAAAAATTCAATTTTTTTAGAAAAGTTTTATATTTAAAGGGCTGTAACTTTACTCCAAATGGACCAATCAAGTTCGTCGAGGTCTCAAAAAATTAGTAATTTTAAGCACTAAAAGGCAGCTCCCAGGAAATAGTCGTTTATTTTGGTTAACAACTTGGTTAAAATTTGTATAGTGTAAAGTATCCTAAATTATGAATTTTGAGGGGTGGGGCTTAAACAGAAAGTGCAGTGCTTTTTCTGACCCTGGATTCAGATTCAGCTACCCCAAAAACATATAGTAAACATGGTCTGGTCTCTGTGTCCAGTCTTTTCTTTTTTTTTTTTTTTTTTTTGTGTGTGGCTTTGTCGCTGAAAATTAGTTTATCATAAATGTTTTGTATTCCAATAATATTACAGAGATCAAGTTTTCTATTATTTGTTTCAGTCCAAATAGGAGGATGGTTCGGCTGAGTCGAGAAGAGGAGACTTATATAATTCATGGAGCAGAAGACAATGTTAGAGATGATGGACGGAGGCAGAGCCAATATCGCCCTATAGAAATAGAGACTGGAGTTATACCAAGTGCAATGGGCTCTGCACGAATTTCTCTCGGCAATACTGATGTAATAGCTTGTGTCAAAGCAAACACATTTGTGCCGTCTTGGGACAAACCGAACGAAGGCAAGCTTCAAATACATGTGGATTTGTCTGCAACTGCATCGCCGAGATTCGAAGGCCGACGAGGAGAGCAGATGTCCGAAGAAATTTCTACCATTGTGAATAAAGCCTATGAGAGCGTTAGACTCGAGTCTTTCTGCATCGCACCGCATGTGAAGGCCTGGGTCGTCGATGTAGATATATCTGTCCTCTCGTTTAACGGAAACATATACGATGCAATATCTTTTGCTGTGAAGGCTGCTTTAGCGACTTCGGCAATCCCTAACATGGTAGCAGCTGAGGAAGACGAAGGGGAAAGGGAGTTACAAATAACCGATGATCCATTCGATACTTGGACTCCTGACGTATCAAATATCCCCTGCTTGATCACCCTTTCCAAGGTTGGTGACAGTGTCCTGGTCGACACTACTCGGAATGAAGAACAGTGTTCTTCGTTTACCTGTATATTAGCAGTCACTGAATCTGGGAAGATTATGTCTACTTTTAAAGTCAGATCTGGTAGTGTCCAACCCTCTACGTTTAGGAAGCTCATTTCAGAGGCAAGCGACATCGGTAAAGCAGTTCACACAGAATTACTTGCAGCTTTGAGAAAGGAACAGAAACTTAGCAACCGGGAAATACATGGTTTTTTGAGTTGATGAATAAATTGTAAGGTTTTTTAATTTAATAAATTCTAAAGATGTTTATATGTGTTATTATCCTCATGTCATCATTAAAATATCTAGCCAAAACACTAATTCTGGTTGCATATAAGGACCTTGGAAGAGAAAGGGCTAATCTCAAAAATCGATTTTTTTTTTAAATATTTTTTTCTGTTTGAGAAAGATAGTAACATGATGCTTTGCCTTGTTTCTCTGGTTCGCCTTTAGTTCTCTCACAGTTTTAAGTTAAAGGGAATAGCACCATCATCTATGAAAAATTCAATGTCAAGGGCGAATCCCGGGTCTGAAACTCCTAGCATTTTGTTACCCATAAATCACTTGTATAAATTAAAATTAAAATATTGAATTTTGATTGCTCACTTTTTCAATCAGGTTGGTGAATCAGCATTCCTCAGAGTAAAACATTCGCCCTTGCTATTCTGAATTCTTGAACTTAGACTTCGATTTCGCAACATCCGGATTTTGTGATTAGCTCTTTCTCTTCCAAGGTCCTGATATGTAAGACTTTTTTTCGATAAGAATTTCCCAATGGCTAAGATAACGTGGATTAAGATTAACTTAATTCATTTAAAACAAATCTATATCTAATCTAATGAGTCACACACTATCTACTAGAACTAAAAGTAACTATTAGTTTTCTTATCTCAATACTTGCCTCTCTACTCGGCGACCAAGTCGTCAGGAAATGACCAAGCCACGATGGTGGGTTCGCGCACCTGGGATAAGGCAAACTCGAGCCATTACAGTGGCTAGGTGCACCATGGCGCAGTCAGGCTCAAGTCACTGTGGTAGCTTTGTGCGCTTGAAGGGCTAATATATCACATAGTGGATAAAAATAGGCAAATGCAGTTATGTTGTCAGGAATAAAATGTAATACAGTAGACTCTGCCTAATCCTGCATCATCGGGACCGGGATACAGACGGATTAGAGAATTCAGTTAGAAGCGGTCACTTATGTATTTGAGGATATAGCAATATGTATCAATTTTAATATTGCATTTTTAGATGAAATTAAGGTACCGAATTATAAAATAAATTCAAAATATGTAAATGCTTGCTGGTGTATTATTTACAAGTCCATATGCATGTAAAAGTTTCAAGGAATAAAAATATGTTGACAGGTTAACTAAATAAAAAATATTTAAGTACCAACAAATCACATATGACGGGTTGAGAAGCCAAGGGGTACAAGTGACATTTTTAAAAAAATCGAGTTAAGTGCAGTTCTGGATAGTTAATACACACGAAATGTTGGTCGCAAAGGGATATAAGTAAATGTCTGGTATTTGGTGAGAAATAGAGGAAACAAAATCAACTACTTCAAAAATTAGCAGATTTGTTAGGAAGCCAAGGGATACAAGTGAGACTTGTATCCCTTGTACACCAAACTTTATGGCTTTCAAGTTGTGAATGTTGTTGCATCATTTACTATTACTTCCAGTTAAATCTGTTTAGGGCAACACTATTTTAATTGTTTTGTAAGGTAAATGGCCGGGTATTTAAAGAAGTATTTGAACACAGTTTTAACATTTGATCTTTATAATTTCCAACAATAATGACCTGTTTTGACTTGCTCAAATGCTTATTATTCACGATGCCTTTCGGTGGGAGGGGGCTGGGACCATTTCCGAGGTATGGAATACTAAAATTCAGACCATTAGCCAAAATACTAAAACCATTAGCTGGTTCCAATCGATCTCAATACGTGGTCATGCCTGACAGCAATCCCTCTAGCCCTCTTCCTCTTTCCCGTGGTGTACCCCAAGGCTCCTCGTTATCTCCAACTCTATTTTCTGTTTACATCAATGATCTTCCTCTTTCCATATTTCATTCCAAGTTCCATCTTTATGCTGATTATACACAGGTCTACCTATCCTTTAAGCCCTCTTTGCTACGAGATGCTGTAGACAAGCTGCAAGTAGATCTCAATAACATCAATGCTTGGGCCGCAGCTAATAAGCTTTCCCTGAATCCAGATAAATCCAAAGCCATTGTTTTAGGCTACCAATCCCTCATAAGATCCACCTGCCTTTTCCAGCCCTTTATCTCAACAGCAGCCCTATAAAATATTGTAAATCAGTTAAAAATCTTGGAATCATATTTGATCGAAATCTTTCCTGGAAAAATCATATTTCCGGTCCATCTATATTTATCCTGAGACAGCTCAACCTCTCCCGCCATCAGAGACCCCTGAACTCCTTGTAACCTCCCTATTATTCCCCCAGTTTGACTATGGTTGTTTGGTGTATGGTAGCCTTTCTGGCGATCTAGAGGCAAAACTCAAATGCCTCATGAACTGTTTCATTGGTTTTATCCTCTGGATCCCCAGAGACTCCCACATATCACATTTCTACCAGGAGCTAAATTGGCTATTCCCTCTTTATTGTCGTCAGTACTTCCTCGGCTCAGTCCTTTACCAAGTAATTCAATCCCGAAGACCTTCTTATATTTTTCAACTCCTTAAATTTAAATCCTCTGTTCACTCCCTTAACACCCGATCTCGTCCTTCCGATCTTTATATTCCTTCCCACCGAACAGCAATATTCGAAAAATCATTCGTCCACCATGCCACCTCGCTATGGAATTCCTTACCTCTGTTTGCCCGCCATTCTACCAACCTAGAAACCTTTAAATCCCGACTCTTCCACCACTTTCTATCCCTGCAAGTTTTACCCAATCCCTAGTTTATATAGAAGCTGTGCATTATATACTGGTAGTATTTATAAGTTTATATATTAAATTCTTTATTATTTTGTAAATTCAAAATTATTCCTATGGGACTTGTGTCCCGGAATAAGAATACATTTTTTTTCATTTTTTAAAATTTAGAACTTCGAATAGTTTAGGCAACTAAAACGCTATTACATCTAAAATAAAATATTATTTTTTATAAACTAAGTGATCTTATTTAATTTATTTTTAAGGGTTTTATGACTCATTTTTACCACCAACTCAAAATTTCGGGGAGGGGGGGGGGGCTGCAGCCCCCCCTTATTCGCGCCCATTGATTTACAACTTCTGTGTACACAACCTAGGGACTGGCAATGTACATGTGGTATGAGGGTCAGGCCAATAGAGGTTGTGAAGACATACTGTCTGGTTTGCTGAATTTTATCAATACTATTTCAGCGACAGTTAAAAAATTAACCATGTATAGTGACGATGTAGGAGGCAAAAACCAAAACCAGCACACTGTTAAGTTCTGGCTGTATATTGTTAAAAACACAAGGACTTGCGAGAGTTGCTCCTATTTATTCTTCCAATAGTTCCTACAATACATTACGTGTTAATCAAGATGGACAACAGCCATGTAGAAGAGTTGCAGAGGCTGAGCCACTTCATGATGACCATGAAGCTTTGGAAGAAGAAAGAGGCTTTATTTTGGACAATGACTGAATAATTTGAGCAAAACCGCTTTAATTGTACAACACACTTTATTTTATTTTTTCTTGGCGCACCGACATCTGGGCCTTTAGCGCCAACATTCATGAGGATAAGGCAAGGAACCTTCTCAATGGGCTTGAGAAAAATTCCTGCCGCCAGAGGGACTCGAACCCTCATCTCCCGCATGAGAATCTAAGGCGTTAACGACTAGACCATGGTGAGACCCGATATACTTGTTGTCTGCCATTCCATACTGTTTTATTGAGCCATACTTAAAAATTATCCTGACAATAAATATCAATATTGTTTGGCTTTGGAGGCCAAGGGGTACAAGTGATGCATGTTATAATTATAAATTGATAATAGACATTCACAATTATTTTTTTTTTTTAACTATATTACTGAAAATTCAATTGATGCATAGTAGAAACATAATTTAAACATTATACAGGCTTAGGAATCAGGGAATTTACAAAAACGATTTAACTTTGAACAGTAATATCTCAAAATGATTATAACGTCACTTGTACCCCTTGGCTTCTCAACCCATCATATGTACTCATATATTATTAAAATATCAAAAACTAGTTACATGGAAAATCAGACGTTCCAGCCCCAGGTGCCTTAGTAGAAACACAAGTTCCTGCCTCTAAAACGAAACATACATGCCTTCTTTGACTTCCATTCAATGAAATACCGTGAAACAAATGTTTGGTTAGCTAGGAAGGGAAGGTTTTCTAGGAACCCTCCAGCCGGTCTAACTCTGGTGAGTTTGGAGATCCTTCCCTCATTCCTCTCGGGAGATCACCGGATAAGGGAGTCTACTGTAAATAAAATATTCTACCAAGTTTACTGATATTTGTTGCTCATCTTACCAGTAGATGTGGTAAAGGGCACAACAATATATGAGAAAGGGTATAATAAAAATAAAGTTGTCCCAGATTAGTTTTATCCATAATTGCCATAAGTCTAGAATGCAATTGTGGATCAGTTGTCAAATGTTAATTTTATTATTGGGCAGAGGAAAATAAAATATGAACATAACATTAATTACACACACAGCCTCTCTTTGACAAGGGAACATCCCCAAGTGTCCAGAGCCGATTTTTATGAAACTTTGTATATTTATTTAACACGTGAAAATAATCGATAAGTATTTGTTTATATCGGCCCAATCGCACATTTAAGAGGTGAAACCACCCTTCCAAAGTACACCTCAAATATTCTAACAAGGGGATTATACAGTGGTGGGGTCACCGATTTGGTCCGTTTTATTTCTGGTGATTCTACATCGAAAAATAGTCAACACGAAGAAAAGCCACCACCCCTAGTGGGAAATGAAATTACATACGAGGTGTGTAAATTAATTGATGAGACTGGCAACACTGGAGGCGCAGGGCTTGGATCTGCCTTCAATACGGGGTTGTACTCGGTCAAGCCATTTGGTTGGCCTTAGCGATTTATTTTGTGAAACAGTTTTTTCTATTGAGTTCTAAAAATGAGAGACATCAATTTGGAGCAACGGTGTACTATCAGGTTTTGCTTCAGACTTGGGCACTATACAACAGAAACTCTTGCTAAACTTCAGCAGACCTACAGAGTTAGTGTTTTTTCAAGAGCCAAGCTTTTTCGGTGGTTTAACGCACAAAACTTTTTTTTTATAAAACCGTCTTTTTTGTTCTTTTTTATTTATTTTAGGCCATTGAAAAACACCTGCCTATCTGTACTTATTGTATTGAAACAAATATGGTTCCAAGTAATAGGTTGGGACATATATGTCCCTCTGATAGATCTTGCTAATTTCTGAGCCCTTTCACAATCTTGCACAGGCAGAGGATTTAAGTGGGACAAATATGTCCCTCTGTGTGTTAAAGAGTTAAGGAATTTTAAGAAGGAAGATAGTCGACTGAAGATGAAACATGAAGCGGAAGGCCTTTATGCTTACAATCACAGGCATTTAAGATATGATTACATACATACATACAAAAACATAAATAATAATATCTCCATGGCCTGTGATTATAATCGTAATCATATCTTGAATGCCTGTGATTATGCCCACTCTGGAGTGGAAGAACCGTCTCCAGCGCTGTGTGGCTTCGGAAGGAAGTTATTTTCAAGTTGACAATGTACAATTGTAATTCTATTTGAATAAAAAAAAAATTAAAAAATCGGTCTTACTTAATACTTAATTGACCTATAATCACATTAAGAGAGAATTCTTGGAGCAATGTCATGAAGTCTTCAAACATTCAGCAATGGACCATGAGTTGCCATCAAACCAGTAGCTAAATTATAAAAAATAATGTTCTTATGGAAATAATTGCTTGGGATTTGAATAGAAAAATCAAGAGTATGTTCATAACTATTATTTTATTGGATAGGGAATAGGAGGAGGAGCTCATATAATTAATAAATTTTCTAATTAATTAAGGTTATAAGTGATTATTTATAAGTATAATGAGAAATATTTCCTAAAAATATAGTAACATAAGGTAGGAAACCTCAATTCATTCATATAGAGATCATATGTAATAAATGACGTATAGTTTAATATTTTAATTGTAGGTACTCGATAAGAAGCTATAACAGCGTTGATTAAAAACATTAGACCCTGGATTCTAAAAGCTCCAACAATTCAAATTACTAATACCTATTGCTGGCTTAAAATAGAAAAATAACGATAAGACTCGAGAATATAATAAAGAGGATGGAGAAAGTATAAGACATTGCACTTGCAATTAGAGGTTGTAGATAGTAAATAAAACTTTACTCCTACAACATATAAGCTTCCTAAATTAGTATAAATACATTTTCATGAAAATAACTTTGTATTTATATATACAAATATCCTCAACTTAATATTAAACCTTGTTTCAAACCTACTAAAATTAGATAAAAAATAAATAAAACTCAAGAGGTTTCTGTTAATCTGTAATACTTCCGTTTATTGTTCTTATAAATAAATACACTCATGTTAGTTTCCTAAAATAGTTTAAACACATATATTTTAAAGTATACCAAAAAAACGTGAATTCACTCCATGTGATAAGTGTGAAGCCTAACAGAAAATCATTCGTAAATCAGAAATAATCTGAATAATGTAAAGTTGATGATAGATCCAAGGAGTGTGTCAAGTAATAAAGAAACTTAGTCACTACTATAGACGTCGTGCTAATCAGCCGCCTATATCCACTACATACCTCACTCGTTAATATACTATAGACATTTCTAGAACATCGAGAGAAGGGTAAGATTTCACAAAGATAGGATAGAAATTTAGAGCCAAGCCTATTCTCCACAAAAATAACATTAATATAAAATAAATTTACAGGAAAATTTTACACAACAAAAAAATAGAAATTAAATTATAAATCACAGCAAAAATTACTGATGCTGACACGTTTCTCCTAAGAAATAAAATGAAAATATTATGACTAAAGATTCCTGTACAAATAATAATCTGAGGGAGACGTGGACGTGTTCAGTTTCAAGTAAATGGAAGTTACTCCTTTCAATTTGTTCTCCCTCATTCCTCTCCACACAGGTGCAACACCTTTAAATTAAAAAAAAAAAAGATAAAATTGAAAAAAAAAAAATCTGAATAGTTGAAAATATTATTTAAATACTGTACTAAATTATTATTTGTATCGTAAAATTGTATAAGCAGTAGAATGCCGATTATTCGAATGGGACCAGGGGAGCTTCAAATAATCGAAAATTTGTATAATTGGGCATGTGATTGTAATAAAAATGAAACAATAATACTACGATGTAAAATATTTATTAATGTTCCAAAGTACTTTCAACACAAATTAATTAATACATTACTGAAAAAATTTATACAAACTAAAAAAATACTTATCTTCACCTCTAGATCAGGTATAAAATATTGGTACGTGCTTTATCTTAGTTCAACAGCAAAAATGTCATTACGACATAGACCACAATAAAAAAAATCAAAGACCTAAAAACAGTCTAAGCGGCCAAGGCACACCGCTTCGGCACCGCATTGTCGTCTACCGTTTCGTCACTGGCATCTTCTTTTTGCTGCCTGTTCGTACTTTAGGGAGTCGATTTGAATAATTGGCGTTCGGATAATGAGCATTCTACTGTAATTGCAAGTATAACTGTCCTAATTATATTTGTAACTATATTCCCAGGGGAATGACGTAAGTTGAAAGTGACTGCAGCCTGAAAGATGAATTTACTTAATAAGGCTGAGCCACTAGTAACCATTCTAATAATCCAGCTCTGCATTTTATTAGTTAATGAATCTATAATAATTCATGATCTAGAATCTATTTTAAAATTAGAAGCATGAAACCTCGATATCCGTGAGTCATAGTTCTCCTTCTTCTCATTGGTAAGCCTATTTTCATCATGAACTTATTAATTTGATATCTATTTCTATGTAACCTGTTTAAAGTTTTAAATCTACCTTTAATTTAAGCTCTACTTATAATACACCTCATAACCATATGTATCATTAATCCTTGTCCATGTATAATATTTTTCCTTTCATGTTTTCTGTATATAAATTATCATTAGCTCTGTCTTCCTTGTTCTTTACTGCCCTGATGAAGGCTTGAATTTTGAAGCAGAAATGTCGCAACAAATAAAACACATTTGCTTATAAGAATGTAGATTTATTACAATACCAAGACTGGACTCAGACTAAATCTATCTTCGCATATATATTGCTTTTAGAGTGAAATTAAGACAATATTTCTGACAGGCAGGCATGTAACAGAAGGTATACCTGTATTAAAATGCCAAAAAATAGTAAAAAATAGTATTTGGAGGTCTTGGGCCCAAGGAGCCGAGATATGACGAAGTTGACCGTTTAAGCGGTCCTTGCCCATTCCCACACCCGTCTTGTGTCAAGTCTTGGCCGT
The DNA here is from genome assembly GCA_946811695.1 of Gonocerus acuteangulatus. Lineage (NCBI taxonomy): Eukaryota > Metazoa > Arthropoda > Insecta > Hemiptera > Coreidae > Gonocerus > Gonocerus acuteangulatus. The sequence continues at coordinate 112,099,420 of OX328125.1, read as the reverse complement.
GCATTATTGGCTCTCTGGATCACTCATCTTATCCGGAAATCGTTTCAAAGTATGTAATAATTCTTTTATACATTCTAGATTAGGAATTAATTGATTTTAATTGAAATGAGTATATCGCTAACATGTTATTCATTGATTCGTCTCATAAGTACTTTACTCTCATGAGACTGGAAGGAAAAAATACTTTTTTTGGCATTCCTAATGAAATGTTTTTCTCAATTCTGTCTGAAATGATATTGTGGGCTAGCATTATACTATTTTTTTTTTTTTTTTTTTTTTTTTTTTACGGCGCATCTACATCTAGGTCATTACGCGCCGACATCCAGGGTGCAGCGAGGAATTTTCACAGCGAGCCCTGAGATGAGAAAATCCCTGCCGGAGGTGGGAATCGAACCCACCATCTCTCGCCTATGAATCCAGCGCGCTAGCCACTAGACTACGGGAGACCCCTTCATTATACTGTTATTATAAATCATCCAGCAATTTTTTTTTTTTTTTTTTTTTTTTGTTTACAACTTATCGCGGCATTTAATATCGGGGATTCCCGATGCCGATGGAATGGACAAGGTCCGCTTAAGCGGCCTACCCTGTATTTATGAATACAATTTTTTTTTTTAACATCCTGGGTTCATATTTAGTAAATGGATGCCCCCCAGACTCCCAAATATAAAGTAGCTAGCGAAATGTGCCCGTTAATGGGTTAAGAGAGTATTCCATCTTCCTTCCCTTATAGAAATAAAAACTAATATTTATTACTCTAATACTAACTTACCTGAGGTGAAGTATTTATTGAAAATATTTCTTAAGCACTGTTATTCCTGGATAATTTTTTTTCAATTTGTTGCGATTCTAAAAAAAAAAAAAAAAAAAAAAAAAAAAAAAAAAAAAAAAAAAAAAATAGAATCATTATATCATTTATAAATTTATAATCATTATAAAAGTAAGTTATAGAAATTAACTATAAGATTCTAAGCTTAAACTGGGGACATCTAAACCATGTCCTTTTCTTTTTGCCGAGTAAAATTACAGTTTCCAATCACAAGACGAAAATCATTATTTTTGAGTTTTGACTGTAACAGTAATTAGGACCAGTGCCTTTCCTTCCTTGGAGGAGAAAGGGCGAATCACGTCCGGAAGGGAAATCCGCATGTTGGGAAATTCAACTCAAAGTTCTAGAAGTGCTTCAGGATAGCAAAGGCGAATGTTTACTCTATGGAATGCTGATTCATAAACCTCATTGAAAAAGTATTAAAGTAATTAAAATTCATTGTTTTAATTTTAATCTAAACAAGTGAACGAAATGCTAGGAGGGGAGTTTCAGAACCAGGATTCGCCCTTGCTCCTCAAGGAAAATCAGACATTGAATTTTCCATAGATGATGGTCCTATTCACTTCAACTTGAAACTGTGAGAGAACTAAAGGTGAACCAGAGAAACAAGGCAAAGGTCTTGTTATCTACATCTTTCTCACTCAGAAAATGAAATAAAAAATAGTCGATTTTTCAGATTCGCCCTTTCTCTTCCAAGGTCCTGATATCGTTCCTTACCATGCCAAACTACCATGCAAATCGGAGACGCCTAGAGAATGAACATATTCAATCAATTGACGAAGTACTTTATTTAAGGCATTAAAGGCTATTCTAAAGTGCAAGTTGCGACAATTCGTATCGTCCAAAATCCAAGAGCAAAGTCTTAAATCTGAAAAAAGAGTTTTTACTCGATATTTTGACATGGTAGGGACGGCATGTCCAGCCGGCAAGTAGGAGTAGGCACTCTCAAAAAATTCTTTTCTTTATGCGTGAAAAGATATTTAAATTTATCTATTGCTGAGGTGATAAAAAGTTAAGCCTCAATTTGTTTGTTTAACCAATCAAGTCTCACTTCTGGAACAACTACGTTTTACGATAACACGTTCATTTTAATAATCTCCATTGAGGGTAAAATATTGATTTTAATTTTTTTAACATCCCTTCATGCATGACGATTTTTGAGCTTAGGGTTACCCACCTTTTCCAGCTAGGATAGAGGTGATACTTTGAAAGAAAATACCTCGAGTACTAGTGAGAATTGAACTCACAACCTAAACCATAGAGCGTTCACACCATAACACTCTCCGCTAATGGCTCTCAAAAAGAAAAATACCAAAAACATATAGAGGAAAATAATTAATAGTTTCCTATCAATCTCCAATTTCTTTTCCAAAATTACTTCATCTGCAGAAAAAATAAAATGACAACAAACTTAGAGAGCTATGAAGTGTAAAAAGTAAATAATGTCACCTTCTGAATCAGGAGCCTCTCCTGCAGAGTGATCACGACGCCTCTTCCTATTGAAGCGTTGCGGATTGTGCCTAGCTCCGGGATGCCTAGGCGCAGGGATAGCTGCAATCCCAAGCACCTTGTGTATCTGACGGAATGCCATAAGTCTCAGAGCATGCTAGAAGCAACAGATAAATCATTCATTTTATGAGGATGTATTACAGATAATATATTGCAATGGCATTTTAATAGTGAATTTATTACTGCTTAAGTATCTATCAATACGTTATTGATAATAAGTGAATATTTATTTATTTTTTTATTACAAATATTTCATTATAGCAATTTGCTTATATAAAAAGTGTGCACATTAGCAAATCTGACACTCATCTTAAGGGCACTAAGGTGAATAATAATTTCTCATCATGACTAGCATAAAAATACTTCCGCCACTAATTCCGGAATATACTGGGTATCCACCGAGTTATGTAAATGGAATTCCCAGACATTTCCCTGACAGTGCTAATGACCTCAGCTGTCGATGCACCAAAACAAAACAAAACAAAACAAAAATTTTCCTGACCTCCCAGAGAGTGATAATTGATAGTAATCAAGGGATTCAGTATTAGAGTGGACAGTACAACAAATCCAGTATTTTTCAGTTTGACTATCAATGGTTGGAAATGATGTGTTTTTGCTGTGTGGTTAGGAGAAACCAGAACAATAGAAAAATAAGAAAACACGTTTTGCTCTTTGTTTCGGCTCCTCCATCCCCTAATAGCCAAATCCATCCTCACCTTATAAGACATTTTGTTATTGACTTTGACGTATTTTTTCATCTTTTTTTATTTTTAATTTTTTTTAGGCAACCAACAATCAAATTTTTTGTTTGAAACAAACCATACGTTGTAAAAATACAGATACGTCAGATAATGCTAGGAGCCCAACAGATGTCTAGTTAAGAGCCTTAAAAATAAGTCAAAGATCATGTTTTTAAGATTCTTACAGCCTAAAATATTCCAAATATGACAGTGAGAGAAAGAGAAGAAAATTTGGAAAAAATATATAAAAATGAAATTTTGTATTTCCCTGACATTTTTTCAGAATTAAATTCCCTGAAATTTCCCTGTCGGTGGGAACCCTGAATGTACTAGAGATATTTAAACGCAATCTTGTCTGTCGTGATAAGATTCGAAGAAGCCTGACCTGTGCAGAAGCAGTAATGTCCGTTCGCTGCTGAGAGGTTAGGTGAGCAGTAGCATCAGCATCAGTAGGTTCCCTTTCACAGGGATCAGACAGCCCAGGGCCTCCAGGCAGCAAAATTCCTGTACATTTTAAAATAGAAAAAATAATCAAGGAAAAAAGCCTTTTAAAAATAAATGCTTCTAAAAAAAAAATGAATACTACATTCGGCTAACATAAGGAAAAGAGAAACATGTTTGTATCTAAGTTCATATAAAAATATAGTAAAACAATTTCAAGAAATATATTTTCATAGTTAAAATATATTATATTAATGTAAGCATAGAATCATTACCTCCAGCTATAGCTTCAAGAACTTTCCGTAGAGCTTCAGCAGCAGTGAAACCAACACAGCCCACAACTTTGTCTACAAGAAGTTCGATACCCTTTAACAACATTTTGCAATAGATTAGACAAAATAAAAACATTGATGAGAAAATTTTCAAGTATAAACACGACAAAAAAAAAAAAAAAAAAAAAAAAGAGGAAAAATTGTTTTTAAACAAAAATGTTAATACATGATAGCAACCCTGCTAGTAAAAGCCTTGAAGTTTTGTCCCATAAAAAATATAAAGGAGTATAATGATAGAAACATTTTTAATGTGAATTTGTATAAAATAAATGACATATTAACCCCTAGAGTATGGTTAACTGCGGTACAAGTCTAAGGAGGCCATGCCCTAGGTGAGGATGACTTCTCAAGTCGGAAACACCTTTGCCCCTGGTGCTATTGACATGTCCAGCAATTCTCACTTATTACGAATTATAGTCTTGAATGCAGATATCTTGAAGACAAGTTCTGTTCTTGGTTCTATCTAGGGGATCTAATAGTTCTCTCTTTTACCACTAGAATTCATTTAGGTATCCTTTTTAGTACATACAGCTGGAAGACAAATAAAAACCTTTGTCTACAGGGTCAATCTCCCCCTTCTCCATAGTTCTTTTAAATTTCCTTCTCTCTTTGTTGCCGAGAATTCCTTAGAAATATTTTGTAAGGAATGCAATGAGGGAAGCCGTAGGAGGTTCTTCCTCTGAGCCGGCAACCATTCCTGGCCTCTAGACACTAAGGGGCTTAGCACAATGGTACTACAGGTTAGCTATGTTAGTGAGTGGGTCCCCTTACCCGTGGATCGTCTCGTGAGTCTTGGAAGCTAGCTTCATCAACAGCACCTACATCTTCATCCATAGCCAAAATCACACTGAACTTTCATGATAGGAGTATAGGTCTAAAAGGAGTATTTTGAACATTCAGCATTTCTTTTATAAAAGATCTTTTTTAAAAAAATTGATAGGGTAATACCATCTTAAGAATAGCTGAACAAGGTATAATAATAAAGCTAAGCAGGTTAGGTATAATAGCTAAGCGGAATAATATTTATTAATTGTGAAAGTGAATCTCCCCAAGGGAAGGCGCCTCAGATTCCCACTTAGGAGGTATGTGTGTCTCATTAGTAGCAGGTTGAATTTTTTTGGTGTTGGGCTCCCTGAAAAAAATCCCTTAGTTTATAAAGTTTTGTAACCAGCAGACAGTCTGGCATTAACACTTATGCTGCAGGTGTCATTACGGAAGGGTACTAGCGATCCTACTCACTTACGAGGACTTGCTTCGGAAGGACACTTTTCCATTACTTTTCCCTTTACCCTTTAGATTCAAAATGCTTGTAAATGGAGGGATTCAATTTTACTGCTCCTTGCAGTTACCTTCATTGTTTGGGCTTTCCAAAAGTGTTTTCTGTTTTCAAATCGCCTTAATGGAAGATTTTAAATGAATTTTTTATGAAAAAAAAAGTCTACATGAAAAATTCAAACAAAAAATGCACCCGATACTGAGGTATTCCCAAACAATAACAGCCGCAGCAAAGGTGTTAATGACCATAGCAACAGATGTGTGTAAAAATTAATTGAAGTCTAAGGATAAATAAAACGGCTAGGCAATCGACTATTTCCCAGACGCAATATAAATCCAGCTGGTGAATCCAAAAAGGAAGAAATTTTACAGTTTAAAATGTTTAGTAACTAACCCATTGGCTGAGAGGAGCCCACGTCGGATTCCTATGGCAGAGATCTCGAAGAATCCTGATCACCATCACACTGCTGTGGTTGTTTGCTGGTCTAGCCTAATAATACAGAAATAAACCAATAAAACACAAGGAAAATAATAATTAATTACATGTACAAGACTTATTGTATATATGATAAGGGAAAAAGGAGAATGTTTTTGAAACTACAATAAAGACAAGCTGTAACTAAAAATTAAACGGGAGTGGAATTACCCATAGGTCTAGATGGTGACACATGATGGCTAGGTATTCCATACAAGCTTTCTTTCTAAACAAATACTTGAATATACTGAAGTAGTTAATTCTAACATCTAATCGGCTAATGTAATGGTCCAATCAGTAGGTCAGCCTCATGACTAGGTGGAAGTTAATCTGAAGCAGGACAGAACAGATCTGTCATAAGGTCTGGGTATTGTGTGAGTAGGCAGACAATAGCTCTCTCGTGTCTAGTAAGGACTAGGTTTCATGAGAGCAGAGAGCTATCGAGAAAATATCTCCCTCTAATCTCTTAAGGACTTGGTTTCATGAGAGCTATCGAGAAAATATCTCCCTCTAATCTCTTAAAGACTAGGTTTCATGAGAGTAGAGAGCTACCGAGAAAATATCTCCCTCTAATCTCTTAAGGACTAGGTTTCATGAGAGCAGAGAGCTAGCGAGACAATAGCTCCCTCTAATCTCTTAAGGACTAGGTTTCATGGAGCAGAGAGGTATCGAAAAAATAGGTCCCTTTAATCTCTTAAGGACTAGGTTTCATGGAGCAGAGAGCTATCGAGACAATAGTTCCCTCTAATCTCTTAAGGACTAGGTTTCATGGAGCAGAGAGCTATCGAGACAATAGCTCCCCCTAATCTCTTAAGGACTAGGTTTCATGGAGCAGAGAGCTATCGAGACAATAGCTCCCTCTAATCTCTTAAGGACTAGGTTTCATGGAGCAGAGAGTTAACATTAATATTAACAATAATTACTTTGACACTGAGAATTGACGGAGCTTACTCAACCCTCATGTTGGGGAGTAGTTTAGACCAGAGCATTAGCTAATTACTAAGACACTACTTCAATATGAATAAAAATAATGCTTGTATTTATTTAAAGAAAACCTGTTGATTTAACCTTAGCACACTTGTAGCCACAAAATGTTTCAGATAAGTAATAATATTTGTCTTGTACATGCAACCAACTTAATTAAATCTTTTAGAAACATCTACTCGTTACATCAAAAATACAGATGAACTGATTAAAGAATAAATATGGAAAAAGGTATCCTTACAGTAAATATCTTTCCAGCAATGGCATTTAAATTAATGGTACTTAGATATTTTAATTTATCCTAAATATCTAAAGTATCGACAAAACAATTACTGCACAAAATTTTGGGAAAGTGTTGCAACAAAATAAGCACAAATAAACGTATGTTATCAAAATAAAAAAAATGTTTGTTTGTTTATTTTGGGAGCTGGAAAGTCTGTAGGGAAATGACCTTTAAGTATGATTATTTACAATAATAATAATAATTGTAGTAATGGGATGTAGTGATGGCCAAGTACGGCTTTACTCTATCAATGCCCCAAGAAGTAGATTAGAGGGGATTAGGAGAGGTAATGGAGGACTCGAGAGGAGATATAGCACCAACAAGAGATCAAACAATTCAATATAGAAATGATTTTATGTTTTGCTTTAAATTAAAAACGAAAATCCAGAACTCGTTTCTTAACTTAATTTTTGAACTAACTAAAAACCTTCGCCATAGTTTTCACATAAGGGTGACTTTTAAAAAATAATGATGAATGAAGATGATAGGAATGAATTTTAAGAGAGCAGGGCGTCTACTACTTTTCTGAAAGCCAATTTCGTGACATTTTCATGATTTGAAATGCAAATTTCATGCCCATTAAATTTCATTTAATAAGAAAAAGCCTTAACTTTTAGCTTAAAATTATTTGTAACTTTGCACGGACTACCAGGACATCACTAAACTTACAAATTAATACACACTTAAAACAATTAATAAAACTGTATAAAATGTAAATCAGATATTAAAGAAGATAGTTTACTTAAATTTTAAAAGTAAATATTCGATGATACTAAAACATTCAGAATTTCTATAGAATTTGCAGCCTAATCATTTTGAACAATGGTAGCAGAATTCAAAATTTCTAAAAATATTACTAACTAGATATTTATTGTCAATGTACATAATTTAATAAATTAAAGTGTACACAATCTCAATATTGAAGTCTGCCTGAAAACCCCTCAATATGAATAAATAAAAATATACGTGAATGATGGATAATTGATGTTTAAATGCTTCTACAAAGCAATCTAACAGAGGAAGGAGGTAGAGGAGCCAGATAAAATTCCGTCCCGTACAAAAACAGCGACAATTATGAATGTGCGGAAGTCCCGGTATTACGTTAGACTCTGGTAAAACTGAAATTTCATGACATGGTTTCAAAATTCATGACTTTTTCGTGCCCTATTTTCAATTTCATGACTATTTTGTGCAGTAGACACCCTGGAAAAGGATATCTGGAAAGGGATGAGAAATGAAAAAAAAAAAAAAAAAAAAAAAAATCAAAGTTTGAAAAAGAGGAAAAGAAGAGAAGTGAAGAAATAAAAAGTGAGAGAGATATTGACGAGCATTGATATTGTAAATACGGTTTGGAAATATACCTGGAACCATTTAGCACGACGGAGCTGGGCCAAAGCTTCAAGGCACTTGGCTTGATCAAGCGTGTCCTGGTTCCCCAAACTCACTCTTCCGCCTTCTGTGTACATACATAGGATGTTTCACCTTGTGCAAACTCACAAATCGGCCCCAAATATACCTCATCCCCTTTTGCTTCCATTAAAACATATTTTCTTTTTTTTTTTTTTTTTTTTTTTTTTTTTTTGTAGACAAATGTCAATTAAATCAATCCATTATGTTTTATAAAGCCAAATAGAGACAAAAAAGCAAAAGAAAATTAGGATTTGAAGCCAGTTTGTAATTTTGCATAATAAATAAAGGTGAAAAATCCGTCAATTCATCTCCACTCTAAAGTAGTGACACCTAGAAAGCTTAGGAACATAAAATAGGCACATGAAAAGAATTAGTCTTCCAAATTATAACAAAAAGAGATCATGTATAATGGAATAATTCAAGATAAAATTAAATATATATTTGTTGCCTCTCTTTCTCTGAAGAAGTCGGACAAAATCCTTTTCTTGGCCTTGTTAGTAAATGCCTTTCTCAGTGTCAAGGTTCAAGCCTGGACATTTTTTGTTTACGTTTATACGATTTGAAGAAAATTAAACCTTAAAATCCTAATACTTAAATATATATAAAATGTCATAAATTCATTTAAAAAAATGAATTATTAAGAAATTATTAGTAAAATATATGAAATGTAAAAAAAAAATAAAAATATAAGTGAATAACTGCTCGATTAGTGCTAATCGTGTAGTATCGGGTGTAACTGCCCAGGCTTTAATATGCAGAAACAAGATGAGGAGATAAAGAGTGTACACTCAATAAAATCTACTCCAAGGGTCAAATACTATCTCCTCTTGGCTGCACCTTAATCAATTATAGTTACTCTTGCTAATAGAGTTATAAAATAATTATAAAAAAATGCCGAGTCTTTGTGCCTGGCAAAGAGCGGTTCAGAGGATTGACCCTCGGAAGGTAGAGGCTAGATGAATAGACCGTCTAGTAGCTTACTGACCCCCGCCTGTCCCTGACATCAACATCTCTCTAAGGAGAGGAGATGTTAGCTTGATAGTCACAGTGATTTTAGCTTCTCCACAACTAGTAACGATAATGGCACCCTCTCCGATATCGACGCTCACTGAGTAATTCTCTTCCGAAGCAATGCTCTGAAACCAAGAACAATATTTTACTTAGAATAAAGTTTGAAGACTATATTTAGAATACAAATACATAAACTTGTCCATTAAATTAACTGCATGTGCATAGCTTCAAATAAAAAAAAATTAACCAACTCATGAACAGGTATTTACAGTCTGTTCAGATAAGCTCAGGAGTTCAAATGCATATGCACGAACGTTGGCGGGAATTTCTCCTTCCTGTTCCGCCATTTGGAAAGTCTCTTAATGATCAAACACAACATGAATCACTATAAAAACTGATTATGTCTTATTTAAGACTAGAGAACGCTTGGAGAAGTAAGATAAAGGAGATAGTGTTTAATATTTATCAATACTTAGCCAAAGCTAAAGCTGACAATGTTTTAAATTTCATAGTGATATGGTTATGACAGAGAATTTTTACCTCCAATTTTCTACCGGGAATATAGGCCACACCCTTTTTCCTCCATCTAACCATCTATCTGAACAGGCAACGTTATAGACTAAATTGTTTTCAGCCTTAGCTTTGGCTAAGTATTGATAAATATTAAACACTATCTCCCTTATCTTACTTCTCCAAGCGTTCTCTAGTCCTAAAAGAGACATAATCAGTTTTTATTGATTTTCACGTAGTGTGTTGTTCATTGAAATAGTAATGCAAATGGCAGACCCGCAGGGAATAATTCCTGCAGAATTTCGTGCATGCGGGATTTGAACTATTCCATCTAACTTACAGGCTACAATTGCATTATCGCCTCTTTATGAATAAATAAAAGCTACATTTATTGTTAAAATAAATAAAATGAAATATACAAAAGTCCTTCATGCAGAAGCTGTACATCCACAACATGTTTTAATAATAATGATTTAAATTTTAACATTCATTATTATTAACTAAGAATTTTGGGACGGGTTATTTATAGGTTACCACCCCTTTCTAACCAGGATAGGGCTGATGCCTTTTCTTTTTTCTAAAGAAAAGCCACCCCTCCCCCATAGTGGGAATCTAACCCACTACCTTTGGCATGGAGTGTTAAGTGCTCACGCCTTAACACTCACGGCCACATTATTATTATTTTAATGTCTACTCACGGTGAGCTGGGCTCCAAAGGCAGAATATACTTCGTTTAGAAGGGTTTTCGTCGGTATTTCACCACAGATTACGACTAGATTCACTGCATTTTCATCAGCAAGCATGAGTCCTTTTGCAAGAATACCAACCCTCATCACTCCTTTTATAATACGGGAGTTATCCTTATCGTCAACACCTCCTTGGCTAAATTAAAAAAAAAAATAACATTAGTTACATTTTATAACAATTAAAGAAATTCTTAAATGTTAAAATTAAAAGTGGTAACCTATAGATAACCCGTCCTAAAATTCGTAGTTAATAATGATGGATGATAAAATTTAAATAAATAAATACATTTTAAATTAGAGACATTTAAGAATAACTTGGATATTTGGATTCTTTCATTGTTTATTATTTATTGTATTCTGCTAGGTGCCGATACAATGATTCAACTTGACATTACAATGAAAAATTAAAATGTTTTTCTGTACCTGTACTGATTATGTTTAGTTTCAATAAATGTATACGGTGATGTGTTGAAGAGTTTTTTTTTCAATAAAATACGGATGTATAAACCTAAATGAAAGGTATATCTACTTTTCTCATACAAATATACATTAAATTAATTGTTTTATTAACCCAATGATTAATAAAATTAATTGGCAATTAATTATTAATTCAACAATTAATAATTAATTGTTTTATTAATCCAATGATTGCTAGTCAAGATGAGAGGAAGCAATAGCAGAGTGTCTACTACTTTCCTGAAAGCCAATTTCAGGACTTTTTCTTGATATTTTTATTACTTGAAATGCAAATTTCATTCCATTAAAAATAAATAATTTCAAATAAAAAAAAAAAAAAGCCTAACTGTTAACTTAAAATTATTTGTAACCTTACACGAATAAATGTGATACCTAAGTTAACAATTTTACATACACTTAAAACAATTAATAAACCTGAATAAAATGTTCATTATATGCTAAACAGGATAGTTAAATTCATTTTAAAAGTGAAGAAATGATGACAATAAAATTTTTAGAACGAAAAACGGAATTAGCAGCCTCAAAAATATTGAACACTGGTAGCAAAATTTCTAAAAATATTACTAACTAAATATTTATTTCCAATATACATAATTTAGTAAATTGAAGTTTACATAATTCCAATATTTAAGTCTGCATATATGTAAATAATGGATAATTGATGAGTAAATGCTACAACAAAGGAAGGGGCTGAGGGAGGCAGATAGAATTGTGTCGACGTACAAAAACAGTGACAATTACAAATGCTTCGTTAAACTCTGGCAAAACTGAAATTTTGTGACATTGTTTAAAAATGCATGACTTTTTCGTGCAGTAGATACCCTGTACTAGCTGAGCGGGCTGATGCTACTGCCAGTGCTAGCTAATATGAAGCATATTCTCCTCCCTCAGAGGGCGTGTTTGGTTATACCCAGAGTGAGCTCCCGCCGAGGGCCGCCCCAATTATGTAGATGGGGAGTGTGAATAATTATGTTATGTGCTTAAATTTAAGATGCTAATTTCATTACTGTTTAATTAACATAACAATTATTATAACCAGTTTCTCTTTAATCATGCCTAACAAGTTGTGAAGCAAATTCAGAAATAGCATTTTAATAGTTACCGAAGTATTTTAGTTTTAAATGATCTCAGGTAACCATTGCCCTGTCACTATGGATGCATCTACTTTTCATAATATTCATAGAAATCACTTTCAGTCCAGTCAACGAATGCTTAAAAACAGCTATAGGTGGAAATTTCTGGAACACAATTTTTGACTGCGTAACTTTGTTTGGGCTGGATAGGAGGTAAACATACAAAAGTCCTCGCCCGTAGCCTTTGTGCCGGGGGGGGGGGGGGGGGTTAGAAGGTCCCATTTTTCGGGTTTTCACTTATATCTCGGAAACCCTGCATCCTAGCGACATGACTATTCTATAACAAATGAAAGCTGATTAAATTTCCTACAAGTTCTATTCTATAAAGTTTTTCGAGATAACTTTAGGTTTCGAAATACCCGCTCTTGAAAGTCGGTCATTTTGGGGAAAAACACTTTTGCGCCATATTTTTTCCCCTTTTTGACAGGATAACTCTTCAACGATGAACCCAAAAAATAAATAACGGTTATAGGGTTGTAGAGTATTGCATTCTCTTCAATAATAGATATTACTTGGCCATTTTATGTATTTTCCTTCAAACGTAAAAATAATTTCAGTGTTATTTGCGAAATCTGAAATACAGCGACTAATAGTCCAGGTGACTAAGATTTATGGATGGAAATATTTGGATTTTATTACGTTTTTTTCTCTGTTTGACCTTTAAATGACCTTGAACCTGATGTGATGAAGGTTATTGAACCCGCTCCGAGTGTTTTTTTTTTTAGATCGAATGTTGACCTGTGTTATCAATATTGTTTTGATTTTTGCACTTTATGAAGTATACATAAATCAGCCATATGCTTATCTGTTATGACAAATAATTTCTACCTATTCCCGAGTTCTAGAAGATGTTATCCTGGTATTATCTGAGTAAACGGGACAGGAATATGCTATTTTGGCGGGAAGAAGGTGTTGAGATAGCGGTACCACGTCTCTTCTCTCTTCTAGTTTCTCTCTAAGTGGAGATAGCTCTTTATCCACGCTCTTCGCTCTTTTCACATCGCTCTCAACATAGACCACTTGCCTGTTCTTAGCACTGGCCGTCTATGGCATGGGCGTATATAGGGAATAATTTCGGGAGGGGGGGGGGGCTGCGACCATTTCAGGTGTATGGAATACTAAAAATTTAGAACTTGAAATAGTTTTAGGCAACTAAAATGCTATTACACGTAAAATAAAATATTTTGTATGAACTAAGTGATCTTATTTCATTTATTTTTAAGGGTTTTACGACAAATTTTTACCATCGAATCAAAATTTCGTTGGGGGCTGCAGTCCCCTCAGCCCCCCCCCCTATATACGCCCTTAGCCTATAGCACAAAGTTTTTATAAGTTAAAGCTCTTTAAACTGCCAAAAACCGATCAGTAGAATGCCCGCGTCATTTACAATACCTCTACGCATTTATTTAAATGTGTGTGTGTTTAGAAGGCCCCATTTTTCACTTATATCTCGGAAACCGTGGGTCCTGGGTCTCCTCTATAACAAATGAATGCAGATTAAATATGCTACAGGTTCTATTTAATAAAGTTTTTCGAGAGATCATTAGTTTTCGAAATATCTGCTCTTGAATGTCTGTCATTTTGGGGGAAAAACACACTTTTTGCTCTTTTTGACTGGATAACTCTTTAACAAAAAACTCAAAAAATAAATGCCGTTTATAGGGTTGTAGAGCATTACATTCTCTTCAAGAATATAGGTAACTTTACTATTTTATGTATTTTCTTTCAAACGTGAAAACAGTTTTAATGTTTATCGTGATATCCGGCGACAACTCACCAATGAACCAATCAATTTCTCACCATTTCCTGTCAATGTATAGTCCAAAATATGCTCCATTATGTAAATATAGTGAGTACATGCGTCTAGTACTCACTATATATACAATATAGCACAAAATATATAATTTTGGGCCCACTGACCAGTTATTCAAATTCAATTAGATAAGATCTTGTCCATGGATTTGCTAAGACCATGTGAGTGCGTATATAACGTTTGAAAGAAAATACATAAAATAGTAAAGTAATATATATTATTGAAGCGAATGGAATGCTCTACAATCCTATAGCTGACATTTATTTTTTGGGTTCATCGTTGAAGAGATATCCGGTCGAGAATATAAAAATGTGTGTTTTTTCCCCAAAATTACAGACTTTCAAGAGCGGATATTTCGAAACCTAATGGTATCTCAAAAAACTTTATAGAATAAAACTTGTAGAAAATTTAATCAGCTTTCATTTGTTATAGAATAGTCATGTCGCTAGGACGCAGGGTTTCCGAGATATAAGTGAAAACCCGAAAAATGTGACCTTCTAAACCCCCCCTCTCCCCCGGCATAAAGGCTACGGGCGAGGATTTTTGATATGTTTACCTCCTATCCAGCCCAAACAAAGTTACAAAGTCAAAAATTGTGTTCCAAAAATTCCCATCTATAACTGTTCGTTCACTGGACTGTTTCTATTGCCTTAATTTTACCGTTTCTTAAAGAAGGTAGAATTTCTCAGGGTTTGGTGGTCATGGGATTTTAATGAAACTACACATTTTATAGGAAAATGAGTTCCATTATTTGCCTACATTATTAAGATACTAAGAACTCTGACAAATTCTACCTTCACGTATCTAAATAGACATACTTAGGTTTATTCGGTCCATCCGGTTTCTGCTGCTGGTCCTGTGGTTCAGGTGGAAGGGGAGGTGCATCTTTCTTAACTGGCTCTTTTTTAATCTCAACTTTCACTAAAACAAAAATATTTATGTTTATTAACAGTCTAAAATGATTCATCCAATTTTAATTTTATGAAAAATTAAAAACACATGCACAGCATTTTTTTTTTTTTTTTATAATGTGCAGGAAAAATACACATACACAGATATGTATATATAAATCACGTGTCTGTTTGTTCCTTATACAAATCCACACCATTTGACCGATTTTGACCAAACTGGGCACACAGGTAGGTCTAATTTCTACCAGCTGTCTGTCAATATGTTTGTTCCTTATACAAATTCACACAGTTGGGCCGATTTTGACGTAACTTGGTACACTTGTAGATCTTGATACGGGGAGTGTCATAGGCCAAGTCAAAATTGTCTATCAGCTGTCTGTTTCTTTACTAATCCACACTGGTGTAGCATGGCACACCAGGGAACAGATAGTATATATATATATATATATATATATATATATATATATATATATATATATATATAAGCAAAGCACATGGTCTAATGAAAAAAGTGAAAAAACAAGATCTAATATTTTAATAGAACAAATGGGGGATAATGCACAATTATACAGATTGAAAATAGCTTATAGCCGAAACGCCTCTGTAACAAATTTTTAATAGCTTAGTGTGAATATATATCTTCTTAATATGTTTTGAAGCTGATAGACAATTCATATTAAATATACTGTCTTTTGCTTTAGAAGAATTCGTGTCTTTTTTGGCTTAGCTGGAAACAAACTTAAATAATTCAAGGTGCACTGTCACCCCACCCCGGTGATTTTTTACTAGGTCTAGGCAAACATCTATGAAAGAAAAATGGTTTTCTACCTTTCTTGTCAACTATCTGGTCGGAAACAAGCTTGAGAGCTTTCTCGCAGTGAGAGACCATCTTGTGAACGGCTTGCCACTTAGCTTCCTTCGGGTAAATCGATTGATGTTTGTTAATGATGTGTCTGTCATCAAGGGTATCAGGACGACGGATTCCAAACTAAAAGAAAATTAAAATCATAAAACAGGTGAAAAGAGTATGTACATATGTTAACACCTAAATCTATGTAATTAAATTTTTAATGAACATGTTTATAGTTATTTTTCTACCAGCAACAAACGTTAGAAGCAATAATCTATAACTATCTGAATATGTTATGAGGGAGTGGTACAAAAATGCAGTCCCAAAACAGAAGTAGTAAAAAAATATATATGATTTTCCCCAATATCAAGCTTTGTTTCTGCGGTAAAGCATATGTTAATCATATGTTTCATGATTCACTTGTTCTTATCTTATTCTTTTAGTAGTAGTTAGTAGGTTGTTTTTTTTTTCTTGTTACACTGTAATTTAAAAATCATTCTACAATTTATTGAGCGAAATTACAGCATAACAAGAAAAACGGCCTACAAACTAAAACAATAAACTACATGGCACAATAAACAAGTGAATCATGAAACATATGATTAACCTATTTTATACCACAGTTTCCTAAAAGAAAATTAATGTTTATTGAATGCTCCCTGGATGTGAATTCCTATTTGCTAAATTCAGCATGAGAGGGAATAACCAGAACGCTTCTTTAACCTTCCTTCCTTCATTGTTAAAATGCAATGCTCTATTCGTAATTACATCTATTGGTCAGCGCAACATTCAAAATTGATGCTAAAATTAACAGGCTAGTAACAGTTTTGCAAAGTAATGAAAAAAAAAAAAAAGAAAAAAAAAAGCAAGGTAGGGATTGTCGGGGTTCGGTCACTGCTATTTAATAAAACTACATTTTATCATAAAAATGGTTTTATTGTGCCGACGTTTCGGCTTGAACTTCAAGCCTTCATCAGGGCTGTAAAAAAACAAGTAGGACGGATGTAATACTGAAATATACATATATATATATATATATATGGAAAAAGACAAAACATAAAATACTAGAACATAATATATAGAAGAACAATGTGCTCTAGAAGTGTTTGGATTATTAGGAAAACAGATATAAGAATAACAGATTACATATTAGATTAGATATAAGAATAACAATATGGGCTTACCGATGGGAAGATAGAGAACTATTCCTCACAAATGCGGGATCATTTCTGACAGTTAATACAGGACCACCAGAACCACCCCCCACCTCACCAACTCCTTTCTTCCTATGTTTCCCTGTATTAACTGTCAGAAATGATCCCGCATTTGTGAGGAATAGTTCTCTATCTTCCCATCGGTAAGCCCATATTGTTATTCTTATATCTAATCTAATATGTAATCTGTTATTCTTATACCTGTTTTCCTAATAATCCAAACACTTCTAGAGCACATTGTTCTTCTATATATTATGTTCTAGTATTTTATGTTTTGTCTTTTTCCATATATATATATATATATATATATATATATATATATATATATATATATATATGTATGTATATATGTATGTGTATTTGTGTATGTAGGCATATATATATATATATATATATATATATATATATATATATATATGTATGTATATTTCAGTATTACATCCGTCCTACTTGTTTTTTTACAGCCCTGATGAAGGCTTGAAGTTCAAGCCGAAACGTCGGCACAATAAAACCATTTTTATGATAAAATGTAGTTTTATTAAATAGCAGTGACCGAACCCCGACAATCCCTACCTTGCATCATCTACGGTCAACGATCTCCTCTCAAAGAAAAAAAAAAGCTTTTCATTTATTACTATTTAAATGCAATGGCAACATACTGTAAAATAGGGTGATATTCGTACAGTGTGGAAAAATTGTTACAAACCTATACTGCTTATATATTTGTCTGAAAACGAACAGACAAATATATAGGTATATATTTGTACATTTACACTCTATGGGCAAATTTCAACCCTGTGGTATTAATTTCTTTCTTTTCTTTTCGTGTTTAACAGCGTATCA
This sequence comes from Gonocerus acuteangulatus, assembly GCA_946811695.1. Lineage (NCBI taxonomy): Eukaryota > Metazoa > Arthropoda > Insecta > Hemiptera > Coreidae > Gonocerus > Gonocerus acuteangulatus. Next base: position 112,081,634 of record OX328125.1, on the reverse strand, counting down.
ACAATTACGCTATTAACGCTGGGCTATCTACAGGTTGCCACCCTTTTATAATACCAACAGCACGTGGTCGGTCACCCATATTGGTTCTGACCACACCCAACGTTGCTTAACTTCGGTGATCTACGGGAACTGGTGCATTCAATGTGGCTATGGCTGTTGGCGTTTGGTATTAGTTAAACGAAAATATCCAAGCAGTGTAATTTTGTACCGAGTTATCCACATTGTATTAACGTGAGCCTATTTTATGGTAATGAAAGTACAGGAACAAAGAAACGAGTAGTCATAGGAAGAGCTAGCCTTCCATTAGAGCTTGAATGACTTAACATCTTTTAAAATTGCTTAACCCATTAGCTGGCATTTAAAAGCCAATACGAAAACATACAAGCTCTTTTACAAAGGCTGCAACTACTAATTCTATTCCACTCCACCAGACTCTGGGACACGACTCAATCCTTAACATTTATTCCCGACAAATATAACAGAATGTTGACAACTCAGGCGGTCAATGCCCTCTCTTCAGGAATCTGACCCTACATTTCTCTGTTATTGTTTGTAGACTTAACTAATTAAATACATATTGGTATGACAGAAAGAAAATATCTTTATTTCTTTAAAATTATTCATAAAGGTTAAGTACTAACTGGAGGCGGTTGAAGGAAGGGACCGCCAGGGCCTGGTCCACGTCTCCTCATCCATTCGATGTATTCAAACTCTTCTTCGTATCTTCTTCGTTCTTCCCAATACATCCTGTCATCGGTCCAGAAACTTCTACAAAAAGTTATTTCAAATATTGGATTTGAATAAATAAATGCAGAATAAAAAATAAATATGAAGAATAATAGAAAATGTTCATCATTTTAGAACACAAGAAATTATAATCATTCGTAATGATTATACTAAGAGAGCTCTTGTGATCGAATTGCATAAAAGATAAGAGATTTTTTTTTTAAAAAAAGAAGAAAAAGAAACCCGACATATAGAGTTACCATTCTGCCAGAAAACCATTTTTCAAGGGATTTCATTGAAGTAATAATAAGCCGAGAGCTGAGGGTAGACGGAGATAAATACATCAGAATTTGGTAAAAAAAAACCTTTGAAGAAATATTATTTTTTTGATAATAGGATTTGCTGGAGAGTATAAAGGAATCATGAGAAAAGTACTGGGCAGAGGGCTGCAGGACGATGGTGCGTCATCCTTATAATGCTCAAAAATAATCAACAAAAATCCTAAAAGAAATCAACAATTCTTTTTTGAGAGTAAAGATATATCCTCAGTACTAGCAATTCAATCCTCAGGGGAGCTGTGCTTGGTCCGGGCAAGATATATCCTCAGTACTAGCAATTCAATCCTCAGGGGAGCTGTGCTTGGTCCGGGCAAGATATATCCTCAGTACTAGCAATTCAATCCTCAGGGGAGCTGTGCTTGGTCCGGGCAAGATATATCCTCAGTACTAGCAATTCAATCCTCAGGGGAGCTGTGCTTGGTCCGGGCAAGATATATCCTCACTCAGTACTAGCAATTCAATCCTCAGGGGAGCTGTGCTTGGTCCGGGCAAGATATATCCTCAGTACTAGCAATTCAATCCTCAGGGGAGCTGTGCTTGCTCCGGGCAAGATATATCCTCAGTACTAGCAATTCAATCCTCAGGGGAGCTGTGCTTGCTCCGGGCAAGATATATCCTCAGTACTAGCAATTCAATCCTCAGGGGAGCTGTGCTTGCTCCGGGCAAGATATATCCTCAGTACTAGCAATTCAATCCTCAGGGGAGCTGTGCTTGGTCCGGGCAAGATATATCCTCAGTACTAGCAATTCAATCCTCAGGGGAGCTGTGCTTGCTCCGGGCAAGATATATCCTCAGTACTAGCAATTCAATCCTCAGGGGAGCTGTGCTTGCTCCGGGCAAGATATATCCTCAGTACTAGCAATTCAATCCTCAGGGGAGCTGTGCTTGGTCCGGGCAAGATATATCCTCAGTACTAGCAATTCAATCCTCAGGGGAGCTGTGCTTGGTCCGGGCAAGATATATCCTCAGTACTAGCAATTCAATCCTCAGGGGAGCTGTGCTTGGTCCGGGCAAGATATATCCTCAGTACTAGCAATTCAATCCTCAGGGGAGCTGTGCTTTGTCCGGGCAAGATATATCCTCAGTACTAGCAATTCAATCCTCAGGGGAGCTGTGCTTGGTCCGGGCAAGATATATCCTCAGTACTAGCAATTCAATCCTCAGGGGAGCTGTGCTTGGTCCGGGCAAGATATATCGTCAGTACTAGCAATTCAATCCTCAGGGGAGCTGTGCTTGGTCCGGGCAAGATTTTTTTTTATTATACAGGATGAATGAGTAATATAAAATACAGCATCTGGTATTTCTTCAAAACTGCGAGAGTTTTAACATAAAAGAAACCTAAGTATTTAAGTCAAGGGATGGTTGGTATTCGGGTAGGAGAAAAAAAAAATATCAGATCTTCAAGCAAAAATCTATATTGGACGTTTCGGCCGCCTTCTTCAGCATTAAAAAATGCCATGGGGTAGGAGGAACAACACTTAACCATGGTCACCTAAATGTCTTCTTGGTCTTCCTCCCTCCCCTAGGCATTTTTTAGTTCTGAAGAAGGCTGCCAAAGTGCAGCTGAACCGTCCAATAAAGATTTTTGTGTGAAGATCTGACGTTTTTTGTCCTAGCCGAATCCCAACCATCCCTTGACTTTGCATCACCTCAATGGCTAACTATCTTCATCCCATATTTAATATGTGCTATGTAAGATATTTAAAGATGACGTTTATTATAACTTTACCTATCTTCTTCCCTTCTCCTCAAGAAGTCATCCCTTCGTCTCATTTTCTCCTCTTGTATTCGTCCTCGTCGTCCGGAGGGTTTCACATCAACCACTAGGTCAGGATTTACCTTCTTTTTAAATTGAAGCCTGTGACGTCGTCCTTTCATGTGCATATCCTTAGCATTCGGATCATTAAACTTGCATTCGCAAAGCTTGCAATTGAAGCTGATAAGTTTACCTATAAAAAAAAAAAAAATATATTTTTCTTTTTCAAAGGAAGGAGAAATTGAAATGACGGTTTTAATTCTTGGCCTGCATTCTTCCCTTGTTAGCAAGTCTTTCTTTTACACCTAAATTCAAAATTATACAATCATGATTTTCTAGTCAAATGTTTCCAGAGATGTTCCTGTTATAACTGCAATAATAACAAAACAAGCCTATTTCAAACTTATACAAAATAAAATAAAGTAAATTTAATGGGCGGTAATTGCACAACTAATTCATAATTCTGTTAATCATAGAAGGTTATATTTATAGTTTTTCTTATATATATATATATATATATATATATATAATTGTTGTTATAGCCTGTTCAAATAGACAGAAAAGTTAAATTTCGCACGCGTAAAATTTTGAGGGAAATAGTCCTGGCGCTTCCAACATTTGCAAACTCCCATTTCAAGGAACAAAAAGATACGTGAAACATTATAAAAACTGATAATATCTCATTTAAGACTAGGGAAGGCTTTGAGAGGTCAGACAAAGGAAATAGTGTCTAATAGTTATTAAGACTTAGCTAAAGCTAAGACTAAAAACATTTTAAACCTCCTAGTAATAAGGTTATAACAGAGAGAATTTTTACCGCCAATTTCTTGCACAGGGAATATAGGCCACTCCTTTTTCCCTCCAACTAAACAATAAATTGGAGGCCCGGTGGCCGTGAGTGTTAAGGTGTGAGCACTTAACACTCCATGCCAAAGGTCGTGGGTTTGATTCCCACTATGGGGGGAGGGGGGTGGCTTTTCTTTAGAAAAAAGAAAAGGCATATGCCCTGTCCTGGCTAGAAAAGGGTGGTAACCTATAGATAACCCGTCTACAAATTCTTAGTTAATAATAATGGACGTTAAAATTTAAGTAAATAAATAAACTATCAATTCGAACAGGCAATAGGTTAAATTTTTTTTAGCATCAGCTTTGTCGTAAGTATTGATAAATATTAAACACTATCTCCCTCACCTGACCTCTCAAAGCCTTTTCTGGTCCTAAACGGGACATAATCAGTATTTAATGAGTTTGAAGTATCGTGCTGTTCATTGTAATGGAAATGCAAATAAATTGCGGAACCATCAGGAATATTTGCCTCAGAATTTCGTGCATGCGAGATTAAAATTATTCCATCTGAACAGGCTATAGTATTTGCGCTATCTATTTGTGTTTACAGCATTGATGAAGGCTTGAAACTCAGTCGAAAAATTGGCAACAAGACTTATTTTTATAGTAAAAATGTAGTTTTTTGTAATCTCATGACCAAACCTTGGCAATATCCACCTCCGAAAATCACCGCCTTTTCCTCAATACTGCAATAAGTTGGTGTATGAATGCTGTAATGACCCTGAAGCCTGTTCAGATAAACCCAGGAGTTCAATTGCGAATTGCGCGCAATATGGGCGGGAATTTCCCCCTGCACTCTCCCTTCTGTACCGTCATTTGCAAAGCCTTTTAATGACGAAACACTTAACGTGAATCGCTAGAAAAACTGATTATGTCTCGTTTAAGACTAGGGAACGCTTTGAGAGGTTAGATAAGGGAGATAGTGTTTAATATTTATCAATACTCAGCCAAAGCTAAGGCTGAAAACGTTTTAAAATTCATAGTGATAAGATTATGACTGAGAGAATTTTTACCGCCAATTTTCTACCGGGAAGAAGACCACGCCCTTTTCCTATTCCTATTTCCTATCTATTTGAACAGGCGACGTTATACCCTAAATTGTTTTCAGCCTTAGCCTTGGCTTTCCCTAGTCCTAAATGAGGCATAATACTTTTTATTGAGTTCCACGTATCTTGTTAATCATTGAAATAGCAATGCAAATGGCGGACCTGTCGGGAATAATTCCCGCAGAATTTTACCTATTCCATCTAACTCAACGGGCTATAGTATGTTTTTGAGGAGAAGGGGGGATTAAATTAGAATCTGAATCTGATTAGCTGTCTTAACTAATTCTTATGATCCTACTTATTCCTGCAAGTCCTAAATTGTTGGTAGGCAAAGTTCCTCCAGTGATAATGATATGTTCCACTGAGTGTAAATGCTACAACAAAGGAATCTACCAGAGAAAGGGCGTAGGGGAGGTATAGGTAGAATTGAGTCGCTGTACGAAAACGGGCGTCAATTACGAATGTGTGGAAGTTGTTAAGGCTCTGGTGGAACTGAAATTTCGTGAAATGTTTTCAAAATTCATGCTTTGTAATATATAAAATATACAGAAAAACAATGAAAATAACGTTTATAGAAATAATTAGATGACAAATACTATTTGAGATAGTTTCGATAAAAATATTATAAAAATAACAGTTCAAAATTTAAAATTTATTTAAGAAAAAACACAGACCATCTTCATTTTTAATTTCTTCTATATACTCTTGTCCAACGGGGGTGACTTCATTTTCTGTCGACATTTCAACATCTCCAGGCTCATCTTTTACTTCTTCTTTGACCTCTGTTTTAGCGACAGTGCCAAGTGTTCCACCTATGAAACAATTGGTTTCTTTATATACCAACATGGTATTTGTTAATCTTATATAATTAATCTTATTTTAAAAAAAGGTGTATTTATGACTAACAAAATGTCTGGAGAAAAAAGAAATAATAATAATGATTATACGGCGCTAATGGCCGAGATTTGTCGATGCGCCGTTAAAAAAAAAAAAAAAAAAAAAAAAAAAAAGGTTATATAATTTCATTGTTAGCCCTTTTTCTACCGTTGACTGCTCCAGCAGTCAAGAGTGGCTGGGCCCTGTGTACCGTTGCCTTATGTACAAGTCTGAGGAAAGACGAGACCCATGTACTGCTGAATTGTCCAGCAGCCGAGATCTCCTCGTACCTCTCGCAATCTTTCTCGACTTTAAAGCTATCTAGCGTTACTGTAGCATATTCTTGCCTGTCATTAGAGGGTATTTGAATCAAGTTTTAGGCCATATGAACTATTCAGGAAAATACCCTCTCATGGTATATATAAGTATATAATTCACTTGTTTATTACGCATAAAATATAGGGAAAATAGTAAAAATAAATATTTTTTTTTTACAGGCATACTGGAGTATTCTCTACAGGAGAACCCTTCACCATGTGCCTCTCTTGGTACGGAAAGGGTTAAGAGTCAAATATCAAGAGGTAATGAAGAAATCCACAATAACTTACTCTGAACAAAGTTTATCTTCGGTGGTACTGAAGAAGAAGTTGACGTAGACGAAGTAGCAGCAGCAGCAGCTTTGGCTGTCTTCATGTCAACTTCCGGAATAGGTTTTCCAAGTCTAGTGTGGAGCTTCACTACCTACAACATTAACAGACATTAAAAAAAAAAAAATATTTATATATCTCAGCCTCAACTTAAATAATACTATATTGTATGAGCTGTTGCCATTTTCACAAGCAGGGCCTTGCTAAAGAAGAAGTGGGATGAGAACAGAGCTGGTCCCCCGTATACATCATGATATACGTATATAGTGGATCCCATGTAGGGGGAAAATGCGGTACCCTCATGAAGATTGGCCAAAGCAGCTGTTCAGTCATTAATATGTGGCCTTTAGGGTGCAGTTTGTGAACCGTATGTCTTGTACAATGCCATGTGATGTGATGTTCTCAGAAGTAATGTCTTCCGGGAGCTCATTAAATTTCAATAACGTACACAGCCTTATCATTTCCTCAGCTTTCAAGTAAATTTGCAAAGTGTTAGCTAAAACACATGCCTCATAGATAATGTATAATATCCCCTGGCATTTCAAATTGCAGCTAATCTTTGTACACTCCTAGTTTTTTGATATATCTTTTCACACAGAAAGCATGTACTCATATTTCAATCCCTTACATGAAAATGAGGTTTAAAACGTTTTTAGCCTGAGCTTTCTCCCTTGACTGACCACCAAAGCCTTCCCTAGTCTTAAACGAGACAATCAGTTATTATAATGTTACACATATCCCGTTGTTCCTTGAAATGGGAATTTGCAAATGGTGGAACCGTTGGGAATATTTCCCTCAACATTTCGTGCTTTGCGCATGCAGAATCGAACTTTTCCATTTTATATGAACAAGCTATAAATATGCATGTGAAGTAGCTTTCCCATTAAATTGAAAAATACATCTTATTTAAATAATACCATAAAGCCAGACATATCTTTGGTTACATTTAAAAAAAAAACTAAGGTTAAGACGACTGAAGAGAATAGAGATACCTTCTGATGTTTTGCTCCCCGCAAATGAGCAGCATATGCGTCTGATCCAGTACAGACTACATCGCACAGCTCGCAACGGAGATTGTTCCCACCACGACCAGCGCCTTGAGGTGCTGCTCCTTCTTTTTGAAGGGCCTCTTTCTTCTTATGTCTTTGACCTTCAAGGTGTTCTCGATATGTCTAAAAAATTCATGACAAATAAAGTTATTCAATGAAAAATAAGCACAGAGAAATTGAGAGAGATAATAAGAAAAAAGTCCCTTACAAAAATTTATTCTATTTAATTCAAATATTGATTTCACTGGAATAGTATGATAAGACAAACCCCCTCCCCTTATATATGCCCAGGACAGACTATTACCATACGTGATAAAAATACAGGTACATTAGTTAATGCTGGGAATTTAAGCCAATAGATCACTAGTTAAGAACCTCAAAAATATAGCAAAGACCATGTTTTTAAGATTCTTCATGCAACCCTCCCAGATGTTGCGTTACAGAGATCAAACTATTCCAAATAAGACAGTGAGAGAAAGAAAAGACGAATTGGAAAAAATATATACATACAAAACAAGCAATTTTTTCCCTTTTTTTCTGATCCTGCCTTAAAAAATAAATAAATAATAAAAAATGAATTTTTGAATTTCCCTGACTTTTTTTCATAATAAATTCCCTGACATTTCTCTGTCGGTGGGAACCCTGTATGTATAAGAAAAAAAAAAAAAAAAAATTGAAAATTACCTGCGGCCCTGCACAGCTGATTTTACAGACTTCACAATAATGAAGTTGTTGAGGTTTAGGAGCTGTTTTCGCTCTCAATTGCTTGAGTCCTGTGGGTTTCTTATAACCTTGCCACGTACTATTATTCTGCTTTCCCTGATTGACATACATTGCAGCGCTATAAACAGCTGGAAAACAAATTCAACATGGATGGTAAGAGACTTTGGAAAGTTCCGAAGTAGATACTTTTGAAAGTTGATTGTAGGTATAATAACCTGTCTTTGGTTTAGGAGTAGCCGTAGTTTGAACTGTACTAGGATTCTGAGCAGTATAGGCAGTACTGTAGTTAGTACTAGTCGTACCGTTCCCGTAACTCACTGCAGCTGTACCACCGTTGTAGCTAGTCGCAGCTCCAACCTGCATTGTCAAAAGTAAAGTGAGGGTTTTAAACAAGAAATATATAAAACTACTATTATCATTATAAAGGATTACTATTATAATTATAATTATAACTAAAACTAAAATACCTACCTTGGCTGTTTGCTGGGTCTGAACTGGAGCAGTATATGTATAGTTGGTACTTTGAGGAGGTTGTTGAGGCGCTGGCGTATATCCAGCAGCATAACCAGTAGCCTTATGCTGTTGAGCAGTGGCAGGTCTCACACTCTGCGTAGTGTACGTTGCGTTATATGCCGTCTTACCAGCTGTCAATATAATTATTCCATATTAAAATAATAAAAAATTAAATTTTTATTTTAACGTCTAGAGATTTTTGAATGGGTTATATACAGATTACTACCTTAGGAGTACTTCCATTTTCAAAAAAAGCCTCCTCTCCTAGAGTGAGAATAGACACAACTCTATGCTCAGATATTTCACCCCTTAACATTCACGGACATTGTGGCACCAAAAATATGAATGAATAAATAAAAAAAATAATAAATTTAAAAAAGTAAATCAATATCTGAATAATACAAACATATTCTCTTAACACCTTAACAGCCGCTAACCACCTATCTCCCAGGATAAAAAGAAAATCATGAATTTTTTGAAAGGGACTTAATTTCAATAAGATAAACATTTATAAATTTAAAATTACGTGATTAATTGGAGAAATAACTTGGCTGTCATATAAGACCACTACGGTCCCGTGGGTAAGAAAGCAGCGGTCGTAAGATCCTGGTAGTGAAAGAAACGGCTCCTAAGGTTCAATGAGGGAGAAAATTGTGTAGGAAGGAATGGACGGAGATATCACGGCCCCGGGGCCGTTGTACAAAAGATATAAATATTTGTAAAGATTGTGAAAATCATACTCATTTTTGCCAAGAATATTTCCATGAATTCCATAGGAATTGTTAATAGGTGCTTCATGTAATAAAATTGTGATTTATTTAACATTTGATCAATTATAAATAAATGTTCCTTTATATAATATGATAAGTATATGGTTAATAAATGTTTTCAGCAAGTGTTCAGCAAGAACCGAGAAACCTGCATTCTAGCAGTCGTTCGGTCGCTAGAGTATGTTTGGTGGACGGGACCCCACTGGTCGTATACAAACACTCCGGTCCTAGAAGCCAGACTAGGTGCAGTCAATTACGACCGCCATGGTCCTGCCCAGGGGATGAGGTTTTTTGTAATGGTCACCAAAGTGTTAAGCAAATTTCAGCATAAAACTCTAAGGGAATGCTTGTCGAAACTGGAATAAATAAGAGAGATGTCTCGCCATAATAGGAGTCCTTATTTTTAGGAAAATTCTCTTTGACAGGAAAGTAACTTTTTTTAATTTTTAAATAGGCGATTATAAAGAGGAAGTCTCCAAATCTTGAATAACTGCTTTAATTTGAATCGCCCTCCCGCCAACATTAGGGAAATAACAAAAAAGGGTCAACCTTCAAAAAGCTTCAAGGAGAGAGGAATTTATAATTTCATTACAGTAATTGTTTAAATAACGAAATATTTGCAAAAGAATGTTTGTGACATTCTAGGTAACTCATTGAGGGATAATATGCCAGATCTCAAGTGGATACTATATAATACAAAAAGAATTCGTAAAATAATCTCAATAATCCCAAATAATTCCTGTGCATATACTAAGAAATATTCAAAAGATAACACAACACCTACGTGAATCTATTTTTAAGCCTTTGTATCATCGTGAAAAACTGATCAATTCGTTGGGATTGTGTCTTAATAATGCATGGGAAAATATATTAAATTTAATTATGTTAGTTCCAAATTCAGCTTAAAGGAAATTATCACATCTAGATTGATCAGATTGATTCGAATTTTAATATTTTATAGCTTCATTTGGAAAATATTTTGTTTTCCCCATATTGATTGATTTATACAGATGTAAGAAAAAAAATCAGTCCCTTAACAGACCATAAGGGCCCCCAGGGGCAGATATTATAGAGGTATCTGATTCATGAGCATACAGCACACTAGGGAGATAGTGTGGTGAGTACTATGCTCCGGCCGCCTGATTTTCCCCTTTGCTGCTTCGACTGCAGAGTCATTAGCACCAAGACAACCATTAATAAAGTAATTAAAGGCTGGGTTGGCCTAGGGACGGTCAGGGACGCCGAAATGAACTATTTATCGAACATTCGATAATGTTGGATATTATGTGGGACTATCAGCCCATGATGCCAATGGTACTAAAATATGAGAACAAGCTCTGTATGTTACTTAATCTATTTTTCCCTAATCATTTCAACAGATATTCCCACATAATATCCAACATGTAGCAGCTACAGTTAACTTTTGTTAAAAATGTTGCTTGGTACTATTTTGCCCCGACCCCTTCACATATTAATTAACTTCCATTTTGTGAAATTAATTTCTTGTTAAAAGCACATAAACAGTCCCCGTTTAAAAAAATAATAGTGGGTTAATACAATATGAAGCCAGGTGGATTCTCATCTTCTTAGTTCAATATAAAAAAATTATATATCTGGAAGAGAAAGAGAAAAAAAAAAAAAAAAAAAATCTGTCCTACTTTGCTGTGTTGTCTGCCAACCTTGGTAATCGGCTGTCGAATATGCTTGTGTAGCAGGCGTCTGTTGATAATACGTCTTTGTTGTATCATATGCAGCGGCTGGAGCTGTCCTCGCATAGCCGTAGTCGTAGGTAGCAGGGGCTGTCGTACCAGCTGCGACTACTCAAAATAAAATAATAACGTAAAATTATGAAATAAAACTTAATACAAATAAGTGAAAAATGCAGTATTGGAAAGTTGTTAATACAAACCCACGCCAAAAGTTAGAAAATAAAGCTTTGAGAACGAATAGTTGACACTCAATTTTGCATTCTTAAATCTAGTAAAACATAGAAAGAGAATCTACCATATCCTCCTTACCATGTCAAACTGTCTTCAAATAAAATCTTGCCGAAAAAAAAGAGGTCCGTAACAGGCCACAAGGGCCCAGATACTTTAGAGGTATCTGAATCTTGACGATACGACACACTAGGGAGATAGTGCAGTCAGTACTATGCTCCTGCTGCCTGATTTTTCCCTTGCAGGTACCCATTAATTATTTAAAGCCTTGGTGAGCCTTAAAATCTATAGCCCGCTCAGGTTTTGAACTCGGGTCCTCTTATTTATTAGGCGAGTGCACTACCACTGAGCTAACCTCGCCCCTGATCTTACTGGATGAACACGAAAAATACAAAAGATGCGTAATTTCGCCCAAAAAAGAAAACTGATGTATAACATTGTCCCCATTTCTCTGTTCCAAAAAGCTATATACCTTAAATAAATATACAGTTAAAAATAAACAATAAAACAGTGTACAGAATGGAACAGTAAGGGACTTCAAGTAAAATTAAATATAATTAAAATATTTATATATTTTTATGTTTGCTAGTGTCATTTCATAGCCCGGATCAAGGAGGACGGGAAAATAAATGCATAAATGCAATACACGACACTGAGATATGTATGTCAGGCCAACTTGCTGCACTCTAAGAGTAAGTTGAGAACACGGAGAAAGGATGGAAGTTAGGAGGGAGCATGTCATTATTGATACATAATGCTGTAAAACAATTAGATAGAAGCGAATGCAGACGTTCAGAGCAGAGATGTCGTGGTCAAGCTACGAGGGACGCTGGAGGGTTGATGCTTTTTGATTTTCAAACAAGTTTGATCCTAGAAGGTCACTATCGCTATATCATCGCTGCTCCTGTGCCTTTGATTGGTTATGACTATGAAAGATATGCTAAATATCTCTTTATCAACCATAAAAACTGTATGTGCATAGCAGCAGAGCTTGTATACCAGAAGGCACTTGTGTCACTCTTCCTGTCTTAATGCTATTCCCCCTAACTAGGCAAGAGTGACACATTTACAGTTGAGTTTTATTTTGAGTTCTGTCACTTTAGAAATACTAGTGTGATATATTATTATTATTTTTGTGATTTTCTGACACATTGCCTCACATGGAAGAAACTCAACTCGCTGTTATGGATAGAATTCCGATTATATGGAGGTAATAAATAGTTTATCAACAGTTCAAATGAGAGTTTTTTGTTTCCCAATGTTACATGTCTGTGCATGCACATATTTACAAATACGCTGTTTACGCCAACTTTAACCTCAATAACAGTGAAATGCTTCATAACTTCTTTCCTAGTTGAGCGAGTTCTTTTTTTTTTTTTTTTTTTTTTTTTTTTTTTTTTTTTACGGATTCCTGTTTATTGCATCAAAATACGATATAGTGCAAAATTTCAAAATAATCGGTGCCTATAACCCTCGTCTTCACATTTACCTAAAGTATTAATCTGTAGAAAAAAGGAAAAAACAAATTAGAAATAATTGACCTAATCATAAAATTAATATTAATAACAGTTTAAAAAGGTAGAGAAATGTGTAGGTAAAATGATAAGCAAACCAAGATGGCTGACTTGTATTCAATCAGTGAAGAAGCTTTCAAGATGGTCAAAATATTATGGCACTCAAATAAGACAAACTTGAAATATTATGGTAACAATGTAATACGCCCTGTTTATCTTTGAGGGTTGTTCATAATTTATAATAATCGAAATTGTAATAAAAAGTTATAATCCAAAATTATCTTAAACATTACAAAATAAAAAAACAACATCAGTACAAATCTCAAACCGCCATATTGGATGTTACAAATAGAACAGAAGACAAGTCATCCTCTTTTTTCTCATGACTTTTATTCATATCACTAAGTAACTGATATTATAAAAAAAAAAAAAAAAAAAAAAAAAAACTTAGAAGTTTCAGGTAAAAGAATACTTCTGTGAAAACGATTAATTCAGAAAACTTCTCGAGAAGTTTACTTGAATTTTTCTAAACAATTTATTGTTCATCACAAAGAAAGAAAATGTAACTTTTTCTTTGATTCAGCTCACAGTAAATGTAAGTGTATGAGAAGAATAGGTCATAGTACTAACAAAGAATAATTACCTAATTACTGGTAGATTAGTTCATAGATATTTTTATAAATTGTAAGCAAATAAAAATTCTATTTCTTCCAGAGTTAAAACGAACAAATTATGTCTCAAGATTTTCACTGAACTAAAGCCTCTGCTTTGTTGAACAACGCACAATAGTTGTGGAATACATTAAATCACAAGCTAAGCCTAAAATGTATGTATCGGATATGACCGCTACTGTAAGGAAGAAATATGATAAAACTGATCATTTAACAGCAATGAAACAATATACTATAAAAAGGTCTATTGAAGAAAATATAAACGGCAGGTCATATGTGTGTAACATTTTAAAAATTGTAATATTTATTTGTTAAAGAATGACTTAACGAGTTTGAGCGAATAACTTATATCATTAAAAAGATGTTAATATCAGGGTACAGTAAAACTTCCACTAAACTTCAAAGAACTTGGCAAGTGCATAGTAAGACATCATCAATAGACGTTTTAAACTAATATATATGTTGGAATATAAAGTTGAGACATTTAATTTCAGTTCCGATACTGTAGCAATGTTATAGTCAAGCTGTTTAGGGATTACCAAGCATCTGGTATTTAATAATTAAATAGCCAAGTAACCTAGTTTAATTTAATCTGGTGCTCAACAAGCATCAAAATTTTGCAGAAAATCATACAGTAATTGCCAGAAACTTAAAAAAAAAAAAAAAAAAAAAAAGATTATTTTAAAAGAGACATTGAAGGAGAAATTTGACATATATATCAATGCGTAGATATTGAAGTTGAATTAATACCTGCATAAGTTCCTGGTGTAGTATGTGTCGCTGCCTGATAGGTATCATAGCCTGTAGCAGCTCTCTGGGTATTATAGGTAGCTGCTGCGGCAGCTGCTGCTGTTTGGGCTACAGCATAACCAGTCTGAGGGGCCTGATAGGCTGGAGTACCAGTAGCCCTTTAAAAAAATATATATTAAACTTCTCTTACACACACATTCAGACACCTTAACAAAACGTTCCTACTAAAGCAATTCTTAAAAATTAATTAACGAAACGTTAGCTTTCGAAGACCATAAGCACGGGAGCTAAGCACAAATGCCGGCGCGTCAAAAGGCTACTACATAACGCTATATGTAATAAAAAATGAGTTGCAACAAAAGACCATAAAATTAGGATGAAAATGCATCAAACTTACGCATATTGAGTACCACCATGGGTAAATCCAAAGTAATTATTTGCAGCCATATATCAGGCTTTCTCAAACCAATATGGACGCCACTTAAAGATCCGAAATGACATGAAAAGCAGGAAACACTGTTAATGTATTATTTCAAAGGAATAACACTTAAAAAATATATTTGAAACCAAAAAAATATATTTTGGGAAAAAACCATTAGAATATTAATAATGCGGACTTTCTAATTATTATTAAAAGTTAAGTATTTGGGAAAGTAGTGTAATGTATAATTATACTAATTCTATTGAAGAAATATAAATTGGATATTTTTTTCAATAGTTATCTTGTGATAGCTATTTTAAGTATTGAAGAAATATACAGCTTAGGAAATATTGGTGTACAGTCTATTATTAAGAAGTTAATGAAATAACCTGTTTTGCTATAACCTTATTGTTTTGAACAGAAGGTTTTACTTTCCTAATGTAGATAACTTTTGTAATTATAATACTTATTGAAGCTTTACTGCATTTTTAGTTTACCTCTAAAAAGTCAATTTTGACTATATAAGCAGAAAAAACTGTGCTTGCCACATAGCGATGCTTGGTTCTTTGTTTTCTGTTGTAAAGTATGTAATTTTATATCTGGACTTACTGTTAAACCTATAGCATCCTATTTCTTTTTTCTTAATTATTCATTTGTATTAAACGAGTTGCCTTCTTCACTTGCTACAGGACTTTTAGTGGCTCATCGTTTCGGGGATTTTGCTCCAAGACCTGGAACCATCCCAATGAAATTAAAATTTACTCTTGGAAAAGAAATTTCAGGGTAGATAAAACCAGGTGCTACTTCCCTCGGCCTTCTGAAAATATGAGAATAAAAAAACATGGATGGAATGCTCGAATGGCCACTGAAGGTGGAAGAAAAGTTCTAATGAATAGAATTTTGAAAGGAAGGCATGTATTGTCCCACTGAAATGTGTGAATTTGTTATTTAATAAAATTGTTAGTAATTTAAAATCGTAAGTTAAAAAATAAAAAAATAATTTTTAATTAAGCCCTTCATTTCTATTTTTCATTATTATTCCCCAATATTAACCATTTCATATAAATGCTTCAGGGTCATTCCATGTCAAATCAACACACTTTTCGGACTTGATGTCTCAGATTTTCATGATTTTTGGTATACAGTAACATATCATAGACTTATGAATAATCAGCTATATAGCACAATTATTTTTTATGTTATTAATTTTTAAAGATTTAAATTTTTATGAAAAAGTGTCATATTTTGGTACCTTTAGATGCCTATAGGCTCGCAACCAGTGATGATATAAACCTGGGAGTGGTTTCATGTTAAAGCTATTGAATGGGGCTTTAATATGATATGCCACAAAGTAGTGGTTGCATTAAAAAGAAAATTGGAAATTTTAAATTTAAATCTTAAAATTTAAATTTCTCAAAAAGTGGCAATTTTAAAAATTTCAAAAAATTACCAAAAATGGTTTGTAATGTCTAAATACATATGGCAAAATTTTATCATGGGATCTCAATGAGATCAGGAGATACAGGGTTTCATAAATACACGTTTTGTCAAAAATACCAGAATTATTAGTGTTTCAGAAAATTTTGAATAGTTCATTGAATGAAACAAGCATTGGATATTAGCTGTACATTTTTCTAATGGAGAAAGGTCACATAAACACATACCATTAGAAGTCCAATATTATTAGTAAAGTTAACAAATTAGTTCATCGAGACTTTAATCGTTAGAAGAGACCCACACATTTGTTCACTTCACAGTCTCATAAACTATATGTTTGGCCAGTCTGTGTCACGCAAAAGGGATCCTCGTATATCAGGTGGCGTGGGATATATAAATGAGGGCGATGGACCTGAAGGATGGAGGAAAGTAACTTCCACTTTACTGCAATCTTCATCTTTATCCAAAACATAACTCAACCACCAAGTGTCACCATAGATTGATATTGCATACCCACTAATATCTGCAAATAATATCTGCTGTTTGTCCTTTACAACAGGAAATATGCTTGAAACAACTGCGGAAGAAAATAATTTTACATTTACTTTGGTTCCACATTTGAGAGGTATAAGGGCATGAAATTTCTGGGTGCCTGGAATAGGTATAGTATTTTACCGGTTGGACAGCTCTTCAGTTTTAATGTATTCTTCAAGGGTCACAAATACAAAGTCTATGTTTGATATGTTTTGATGTGACCATTTAAACAGTTGCCTTGAATCCATAATTTGGTCCTGATATGGTCTTTGTAGGCTTGCTCTGGCTGCTAAACTTTTTACTGTGGCCCCCAGCCCATGGTCCTTTGGCATGTGCTGTTGCTGAAAAATGCCATTCAGCCTCAGCTCCGAAATCTTGCTTGTGATTACACAAGTTTATAAAGTTTTTTTTTTTATTTTTGTATTGGGCCTCAGAGCCATCAGAAAAATATAAATTTTTTTTGGGAGGCCTTTGAAACTTACATTTCAGATATTCCATCAACTTTGTTTGAAACAGGTAGAAGGCCGTACGTAGTGTTGTGGTTGAGGCAGTCAGATATTACTACAAAATTTAAATGTTTGATTTCTATCTCCTTAAAATACACTACAAAAGGGTGAATGCTTGCCTGACTATTTGACCAATGGCATGATTGTGCCTCATTTTGCAAGATGATGGAATAATTCTCAGAAAAGACACAAATGACAGCCACTTCACATTCCAGGAGATTTTCCTTGGTATGTCTCAAAAAGTAACTTTGTTATTTTGCTATGAAGTGATGGCGAAGTGATTTAAAGTGAGGTTTCCAATCATGGTACAATAAAGTAATCATTGGGTTTAATTAATTTTCTAGTGTCCTGCACACTGCTTAGAAAATTAGTAATTAAAAAATATAATTTTACTAATTTGGTACATTACTTACAACACATGTGTATTTTTGAGGCACTGTTTATGTGACCTTTCTCCATTAGAAAAATGTACAGCTAATATCCAATGCTTATTTCATTCAATGAACTATTCAAAATTTTCTGAAACGCTAATAATTCTGGTATTTTTGACAAAACGTGTATTTATGAAACCCTGTATCTCCTGATCCCATTGAGATCCCATGATAAAATTTTGCCATATGTATTTAGACATTACAAACCATTTTTGGTAATTTTTTGAAATTTTTAAAATTGCCACTTTTTGAGAAATTTAAATTTTAAGATTTAAATTTAAAATTTCCATTTTTTTTTAATGCAACCACTACTTTGTGGCATATCATATTAAAGCCCCATTCAATAGCTTTAAAATGAAACCACTCCCAGGTTTATATCATCACTGGTTGCGAGCCTATAGGCATCTAAAGGTACCAAAATATGACACTTTTTCATAAAAATTTAAATCTTTAAAAATTAATAACATAAAAAATAATTGTGCTACATAGCTGAAATTTGGTATTTTTTCATATGTCTATGATATGTTACTGTATACCAAAAATCATGAAAATCTGAGACATCAAGTCCGAAAAGTGTGTTGATTTGACATGGAATGACCCTTCATTGATTTTAAGTGTAAACGTCTCTATTTATTGAGTCCAATATTTATTTCTTACAGATGGGTTGTTTTTTTTGTGTGAAGGGGGGGGGGGGTTCAATTCATCTTAAAAAAAAAAAAAAAAAAAAAACTCAGTTGCTATGAAGCAATTTTTAAATAAGCTTTAGTTTTGAATTCAACCTTAAGAGATCTTGAGGCCAATTAAACAACTGAAAGTTTATTAAGGTCGCTGAAAGACTTTAAGGTCTGAAGCTAGAATAAATGATTTATTTTTTAATGAAATAATGAATATTAACCTAATTATTCACCCACATAATGAATATTAACATTAAAACTAAATTTAACTGAATGCTTATATGTTGAATGAAAAAAATACTTTATTCTCGTACTTTGTCTCCCAAGAATAATAATTAAATTTAGCTACACACTCGAATAAACAAATTTAAATGTAAAACTCTATTTAGGAAAAAAAAACTTACCCTACAAAACCTTAATTAATAAAATAAAATATCTGTGCATATTAAACCAAAGAAGGGGGTGAATATGGAGGGATTGTGGGATACGGGAGCAAGAAAAGGATGAGGGAGAGAGAAGCAATGATAAATCAATACATATAAGGGGGGATAGGAATATAAAAAATATATTAATTACTTTGATATAAAGCTAAAAATAAAAAAAAGTGGGGACAATGAATAGAAAATAAATTTCAGGGCAAAAAAAAAATAAATAAATAAAATATAACATAATTTTTGAAGATGTGTCGATATGCATAAGTAGGACAGGAACAATTACTACGAGAGTGGACAGAGGATTTAAAGTTGAAGGAAATTTCGTAGTACTGGTCTGATACAGAAAGGAACCTAGGAAGTATTTTTGCCTATTTGATGGAAATAGCCTCTTCAACTTATAGCACTGGTGCCTCGAGGATAAATCTTAGAAAACTGTTCATTAACCGCCTAACACGATCCTCAAACTTCCCAGTGAGCCCTGCATACATCCGGCAGTCAATTTAGGGAAAGACACGGGAGGATGTCAAGAGCTGATATGTAGGAGGAGGAAGAAGGTGACTGGAACGGTTAAAGAATTTAAGAGAGAGTATGGAAGGATGGTGATTTGGGAATCGTAAGCATACATGTAGATGGTGCAAAATAGGATAGAGGAAGGGATATCGTTAATTGTAGGCTGCAAACAGAATTGGTGACTGATAGGATCCCTGGGGCACAACACATGCCTAGAAGAGGAGCAGGGTTTGTTTGGAATGACATCAGATTGAGAGCGGTTAGAAATAAACGATTTGAACCAGGTGTGAGCACTGTTAGAAAAATAGAAAGATTGGAGTTTGGAAAGGAGTATGTTATGATCAATGGTATTGAATGCTTTACTGAAATCTAAAAGGATAAGGATGGAAATTCGTTTGATATCAAAAGCAGATTGGAAGTCATGGGTCACTTTTAGGAGAGCGGGTTGGGTGGAATATTCTGGGCGAATCCCTGATTGATGAGGATTTAAGCAAGGTTGTAGATAGGCAGATACTTGAGATTGGATGGGATATTTAAGTGTCATAGAAAGTATGGGGTTAACAAGGGCATTCTTCCAGGACGTGGGAAAGATGGAGTTTTGCAAGGAGAAATTGTATATGTGGAGGAGGTAAGGTATGATAACACAGAACAAAACTATGTTTAGCATCATGGGAATGCTGACCAGGCCTAGGGACTTGGAATAGGATTTCTTTTGCCTCGGAAAAAGGCATTGTCATAGTTCAAAGGATTCGAAGGAACAAAGGGCGTGAGAGAGGAGACAGAACTGAAATGAGTATTCAGCTTGTCGGGTAAAACATGGAAAAGTAGGAGTAGAATGGAATAATCTTCACATTCATGTTAATCAAATTAAAAGCCATTTACCAGTTCTCTTATTGCTATTTAGCAAAAAGCAAGTGTAGTTCTATAAATTGTTACAATATTTGGAAACATTTATTTTCCATTGATTTGATTAATGAAAGGAATTCAAGGTGGAGAAGGACATTCCAGATTTTTAGTATTCCATACCCCGGAAATGATCCCCCCCCCTCCGACATTTTTTTTATTCCTTTTTTTTTTACGGCGCATCGACGTATAGGCCATTAGCGCCGTCATCCAGGGTCCCAATGAGCCGTGAGATGAGAAAATTCCTGCCGCCGATGGGAATCGAACCCACCATCTCCCATATGAATCTAAAGCGTTAGCCACTACACCACGTGGAGACCCATGAAGCGAGTTCTTCACAAGTACAGCTGCTCCACTCTGAGCTACAGACAGATACCCTACCCTATAAGATGCGTGTCCTGGGACCAAAAAACGATTTTGAGTACAACAGGAATTCCTCCTTGAATGTGTCTTTCTCCATCTTCTCGAGATTCACAGAGGCACTTTTCACGTTGTTAGCTCTTTTTTTGTCTTCTGTGGGCTTTGAATAGCCGAGGTAACGAATTACCGTAGAATTTTCCCTTGGGAAACTGATTACAATGGAAATTAGCTTCAATGAAGTTTTGTTATTTAATAATTTTTCTTTATGGATCACTGTTGTCTGAACTGATGACAATGTCAGTGAAATAAACCCGAAATTCAAACTCTTTTCCAACAACGTTGTACAACTTTATGCCGATTGCTCTGAAGTATTTTATTTTTTCGGAAGTAAATATCCCATGGCTTGTTGTCTTTTGGAGGATCTGGTACTGGGAAGTTTTTAATATTTACTGCGGGGTTAGATTGTTCTTTTGTAGCTGACTCCTTCAAGTGTTTACCATTCAGTAAAATAGAATCAATTATCATTCATTGAATCTACATCAACACAAGAAAGCAATGAAGTTTAAAAAGTCGCTATAAGAGACTAAGGAAAAAACATCCTCTACGTGCCTATCTTACGTCGGCCTTGTGTAGATTATATTAGATTAGAATAAAAACGGATAGTTGAATCTGTCCAGAAGACCCGCAAGGAGGCCTATAAGACCTATTGTGCCAGACGATGTATCTTTCTGTTATAGTACCAGATCCGTGTCAGCAAAGAACCTCCTCGGTTCGTCAATAATCGCAGTTTCAAAGTGCAGAAGCCTTTTGGATGTAAGCACCTACACACAATGTGGTACGGAGTTTCTTCATCCTCAAAGCATAGTCGAGGCCATGTAGTTTCAGTAAACCCCATGGAGTGAAGATGTCGACGCAATCTGCAATATGTTGTAAGGAGAGTTGCTAGTAGTCTTACCTTACTCTTAAGGCGATTAAGAAGAATCTCCGTCTCTTTTTGTCAGCGAATGGTATAAATTGCTTCGCCTGTCTCTAGGTGGTACATTGACACCACTTGTTCCTTTAATCAGCTTCGGTACATATACGAATGCTCAGTCTGTCAACTACCGGTGCAATTCCACATAATGGCTCAGGCGAGATAGGTACGGTGGATGCCCCACTGTTTGCCGGCTCATCAGCTTTTTCATTTACATGTATGCCAGAGTGCCATGGAACACCTAGTTCCTCCACTTTCCGCTTTGTCGCAAAAGGCACCAGAGTAATCTTCTGCGGGGTTTTCATAAGATGTTTGTCACGGTACAATCATCCACTAATTGTAGTGGAGCAATTCCGCCAGGGTTGGTTGTGTATTCTCTACCACTGAGATCACCAGGTCATCCGCATACGCTTGCACATGAAATCCTTGATCCTTCAACCTTGTCAAAAAGGTATCTATCACCAGGCACCGTAGCAGATGTGATACAACGCCCCACTGGGGTTTGCCTGTCTTTGGTTTTATGTGCTTACAGTAAGTCCCCCCTGCCAATATTATAAATTGATTTCTTGAAAGGGTAACTGTTCAGTTCGTAACGAATTGCTTAGCATTTTTCTCAACCATGGCGTCCTTTACCGCCACAATGGGAGTACTATCGAAGGCCCTCTCCAAATCCAGAAATGCAAACAGCGCAATCTCCTTATACTGCACTGCTCTTTCCAATCTGCATACAAGATGATGTAGCGCTAATTGGCATGATTTACCTGTCTGGTACTCATACTGTTCAGTAAGAGGATCCTTTTTTAATTCAATGTCCCTAATATATCTGTCTATTACCTGCTATAATATCTTTAATAGGAAGGAGGATAAACATATCGGCCTGTAGACTTTCGCATACGGGTGTGACGCTCTTCCTGGTTTGGGCTCCAATTCCGTGGATTGTAGCCCATCACAAGACTACTCCTGAAGAGTATAATACGCGTAGGCATGAGTATCTCCACACCTTGTTGCAGAAAAGCAGGATATACAGCATCCACTCCCGAAGATTTATATGTACTGAAGGTCCTGATGGCCCATCTGACGTGTGCTGCCTTTACAATCACCTTCTCCCGTCTCCATAAGTCCGGCCTGCCTCTTCTGACTTGATAGTCACCTCCGTCATCCGAGCTAATCACCTCGCTATCGGGAAAGTGAATTGCGACTATGTAGTCAAGGCAATTCTCAGCTGATTCTGCAAAACACTCGTCTTTCTTCGCCAACCCCATGTTTTTGGAAAGTATATTGTGGAGTCTTGAGCATTCCGCCGCGCTGTCCACATCAGTGCACCAGAATTTCCTCCAGGCCTCCCTCTTCGCTTTCCTCACAGCTGTATTATACTTTGCTAGTTTCATCCTGCATTCCTCCCAGGATCCCTTCCTTTTGCCCTTATTAAAGAGTATTTTTGCATATAACGCATCGAGAAGTCTCTGTTCCACCATCTGAAGTTGCGATTGGTGGTTTTCACCTTTCCAACGCAGATTCATATGCCCTAGTAATAGTCTCTTGGAGAAACCTCTAGTTCCGGTCCAGAATTGGCTCTTTGCGAACAGCTATCCATCCTGCGGGCTAAAATGTCTTTATACCGATTCCAATCAGTATATCTTGGATTTATTATGGTAAGTGCTGTAGGGCCTTCCCCCTCCAACCTGTACATGATATACCTGTGGTCTGAACCTGATACTTCATCCTCTACTTTCGAGTTCTTAACCACTGTATTTAGCCACCTAGTAGTAAGGGTAATGACTTCCCTTCTTGTCTTAATAATGAAGGTAGGCTCATTGCCTATGTTGACAATGTCCAAGTCATTATCCTCCTGCAGTAGTCAACAGCGCCTGGCAGTTTCTTTCCAGGTGGATTGCACTTCTCGTATGACTGATAGGCCGAGACCACTACCACCTCCCACACTAGCAGTCATATTTGCTACAAACAGTTCTTTTTAACAGAATTGCCATAAAGGAAAAACAGTAAGTTCATTTTTGGACCTGATACAGGCTCTGGGATTCGGTTCATTCTCTAAGAAACTACAACTATAGCCTTTCCGTCCCAAACCCCTAATCTCTCCTTTAAAAATATATGGTTCCTGAATAAAGATAAGGTCAATACTCTTCCCTCATGCATTCCGGTGGCAGCCTTGCAGTGATGCTGATTAATCATAAGACTGCAGTAGCCTTTGGATGATCATCAGTTAAAGATCTCAGTCTCGTTGGGCTTCCCACAGGAGGTTTCGGAAGGCTCTCTCCCAGGCTCTACGTTGGCGGGATCACAACCCGCCGTCTCCAACCTAGAAACCTGCTGTAACTCACTGCTTTGCACCCTGTCGACTGGACACACGTCCACTGAAGACTTTGGCTCCACCATGGGCAACTCGGTCTCCTCTGCTTGAATTTTTCCCTTATAAACGTCCGAGGAGCAGTCTTCAGCTGTCAGTTCATTCTTCTTCTTCTGTAGAGTAGTGAGATTAAGTTTGAATACCCCATAGCTTAGGTGCCCATTCTTCCTTCCAGAATTTCACTCATCTCACTCTCTCAAAGTTCTAGAGTGACGAAGTGCCCCGTCTCTCTCTTCTACTGGTCCAACCTTTTAGATTTTTTTATTTTATTTTTAAGCATGTGTTCCCATGAGTAACTAGGGTTTTATCAGTCATCTGCAACAGAGCCCCCCCATGCTGCAGGAAGGCTACTTACAATGGGGGGTCGACCCGTGCCCCAAGGGGTTACCTGCTTGCTTCAGATATTTTTGTCCACCCTGTGCCATCCAGCCCCTCAGCGGGGGCTCCCCTCAACAGAGGATTGGGTTACATCTGGAAAAAAAAATCGGCAAAAATGAAACTCATTATCTTATAAAAACAAATGTAGTTTTATTGTTGCCACGAACAAACCCTCACAAATTCTATCTTTGCATTCCCAATGGTCAACGATCTCCTCTCAATGAATAGTTTTGATATTTTGTATTTGTAATGGGAAAGGCTTTAGCCCTATCCTAGCTGGGGGAAGGGTGGTAACCCCTCCCAAATATATGTGATATTTATAAGTTGTTGTTAAAATTTAAATAAATATTTGTAATAAACACCTGACATAATTAATTTTTTTTTGTGTTTTGTATTTAAATTAATTTTTAACGTCCATTTATTGTTAACCACGAATTTTAGGACGAGTTATCTATAGGTTACCACCCTTTTCTAGCCATGATAGGGCTGATGCCTTTTCTTTTTTCTAAAAAAAAGCCACCACCCCTAGTGGGAATCGAACCCACGACCCTTGGCTCGGAGTGTTAAGTGCAATTTATTTATTTATTTAAATTTTAATGTCCATTATTATTTTAGGATGGGTTATCTATAGGTTACCAACCTTTTCTAGCCAGGATAGGGCTGATGCCTTTTCTTTTTTCTAAAGAAAAGCCACCATCCCATAGAGGAAATCGAATCCATGACCCTTGGCATAGAGTGTCAAGTGCTCACGCCATCGGGCCTCCAATTTATTTATTTAAATCTTAACGTCCACTTTTTATTGACTACAAATTTTAGGACGGGTTATTAATAGGTTACCACCCTTTTGTTGGTTACCACTCCGAGCCAAGGGTCGTGGGTTCGATTCCCACTAGGGGTGGTGGCTTTTTTTTAGAAAAAAAGAAAAGGCATCAGCCCTATCATGGCTAGAAAAGGGTGGTAACCTATAGATAACTCGTTACATTACTTCGGAATGTGCTAAAAAATGTTTTGAAGAAAATGATAGAAATTGCATTTTTTTTTTAATAAGCTCATTTAAAAATTGTTGAGCAAATAAAATATCTTTTACAAAAGGAAGTCAGTAGGTCTGTCATCGAGTGTAATTATGCTTAACATAAAAAATAATAATCTATCACTCACTAGATTCTTAGGGTTTTATAATATATATATACATAAATCACATTTTTCTCACATGGAATATTTTCTTTTAATTTTCTTATTTTTTAAGGAGTAAATTAGTTATAAAAATAATTTGCCTTGATATTAAATTTTCATAAACTGTTAAATAATATATAATATATATTATTTAACAGTTTATGAAAATTTATACAAAAGGCGTAATACATATTATGTAATATGCCTTTTGTATAATATATATATATATATATATATATATATATATATATATATATATATATACATATATATACATATATATATATATATATATACATATATATACATATATATATATATATATATATATATATATATAAATTAGTTAAATTTATCTTTCTTCTAATTAATTGCTAATGTTCAGGGTCCATAGAAATAATATATAAAGAATTGCTTTATTTTTGAATAAATATACATAAACTACATTCATCAGATTTTGCCTATGTGAAATATTTAACAAGATAAGTATTAACTTGATCTGTGACAAATAGTTTCATCCAAATATGAAGGTCTATATTTGACAGAATAACTGAAAATGTGCAGTGCTGCCTCTAGTAGAGATTCTAGGAACTACGTCGTCCTGGATAACTTCTCAATTGAATTCAAATGAAATACTGGAAATATTTCATTTTTCATAATTTACGTTTTAAATACTATTAAAATTAAAAATGTATTTTTTAACAGAAGTTAAAAGCATAGTGAAAATTCCTTTGTGTACAGTTCTTTATTTTCTGATTTTTTTTCAGATGTGGATTTGACTCCCCTAAGTCAGCTGGTTTTTAAGAACTAGCTTGAAGATAGAAGATGGCGGCGCTGGTGGCAGGTGTTCAGTATGGTTTAACTTCACAGGAACATTTTAATGAAAATAAGTCTTTAATTTTTGTGAAACTCACGGATTCAGCGCTTCGAGCAATAGAAGAATACTTGAGAAATAGGGTGAGTCAATTCTTTTCTTTTTATAGTACAGGTTTGTCCCAATAAGTGTTTATTTTTTTGATGGTGTAACAGTTGTTTCTGAATGATATGTCGCCATATTTATACGATAGTCCATACGGATAGTAATTTTTATATCATCTGCTCCAATGACAATCTATTTCCCCGTTCATTCTTCTTGGTGTACTCTTTCATCCTTTCATGACCATAAAAGTAGGCAGTTATTAAAGGTTCAATAGTCAACAAGTGATTTCCTCAGTTTTGCTAGAACCATTTTACTTTTCAGTTTAGAAAATTTAAAATATTATCATTTTTGTATTTATAATTTTATATTCTACTGCAATGATGTGTATTTTCTGTAGATTAATTTTAGCAAAAGGTTTATATCATATTTCCTTCAATGAGAGTGTTTCTTGCCCTAACTTTTTCTGGTGTCATTTATGGAATCAACTGTCAAATCTATTTAAATATAGGTTTTTTTTTGCTAATATATTGCGAGTTAGGTCTTTTACAGTTTCTTTCACCTTTTAAATGTAGAATGACATTCAGATTGCAAGTTCCATCTGGAAAGAGTGCAAGTTCTTTTTATTTAGATCTTCAAGTATTTTATTTTTCTCTTACTTCATGAGGTTTTAGGGGCCTAGGTGAGCTTTCTTAGCCAACAGTTATGTAATTATGTTTTAATTCATATTCTGTTTTCTCATTATAGTGGATATTCTTGAAAGAAGTGACATTTTGCAATTTTCTTTGAGAGATTTTTTCTTTTTTGAATTAGATTGTTCCTAAATGTCCTTACATTTAATAATTAATTGGTGCTTTTAATATTTTTTTAGTTCTCTTCAACTGTCTTTTTGATGATTTAGAGATATTCTTGTTAAAGTTTTCCTTTGGTAGGAATATTTTTTAGTTTAACTAAGCAGGTTCATTAATAAATTTCCATATTTATTAAAGCTGATTTGTTTCAATAACCTTTATTGAGACAAAGCCTTAGAACTGGTTTTTGCTAATTTTAATGCTTGGAAGTCATGTATAATTACTGTTCCTTAATGAGGGGTCACTGCTTCTTTTATTTTACAGTCCACATTCTTTTTTATCTTTTTCCACTTTATAAATTTATTTTCATCATCCATACTCTTTAGAAAGGCCTCAGTTTCTCTTTTTTAGGTCATTCTTCCATTCTTTTTTAAGAGTAGTGAACTAGTTTTCCTCCTGTTTTCTATGAATCATTTTCTATTAAATACAACTTTTATATTGGTTTGCCATGAATAGTTTGAAATTTCTTTTGTGCACTTAGTTCTTGAGAATAGTTCATATAAGGCCTGTCTTTTGAAGTAACAACTATGTAATTTTAGGCCTCATTTTCTGAGGTTACAGTTGTAGAATTTTATATATGTTATTGATTTTTTTCTTAATAGACAGGCTTGTAACTGATTATATATTTAAAAGAAATCAATATATTTGAATTACTTTCCACAAATTCCTTTGATATTTTCTTCTTGAAGTGGACTCAAATAATGATCCTTTTTACTGAAATAATTCTCCAGAAAAACTTATTTCTTTTATTGCTAGTTTTGACCAAAGGGTTTACATGCCTTAAGTTTCTAAGTTATTTTGTGAAAATACTTTATCAGTATAGGAAATTTCAAGTCCATTTTTTTTACACATTGGTCCTAATTAGATGATACCGATATAATGTACGTCAGTATTAAATTTTCACCAACTGTAAAACTTATCTATTGCACCTGTCCTTTTGCATGAATATTTAAATTTTATTTTGTCTCTTATTTTTCTAGTTCCTTTATTTATTGCGCAAATGTTAACAACTTCATGATCAGACTTAGCTTTAAATACTTCTATCTGTTGGCTTCCTATTTGTATGTCATCATATCCTTTTATTCGCGTTTTAGTCCATTCTTGTTGTTCCATTGGTTTAATTTTGTGCGTTTAGAACTACTTTACTTTGTTCAGGAATGACATTCAGTTAAAGAGAATGTACAGTACTGGACTTAAACGTACGTAGTAGTACTTAACTTAATTCTGTCGGCAAGATTTTGCCTTTTTTTGGTCAAATACCAATGTTTCAACGTGAAACTAAAATATTTTTTAATTTTTGATAAAGGCCATCATGGAAATGTGGCAAAGATCTTGGCACATGACTATGAACAACAAACTAAGAGAAATTGAACGAACAGTCCAAGAATGGCCATCAAGCATAAGCCAAACTAGAAGAGAAGAAGTTTTCTTATGCCGCTTAAGAATAGGCCATTCCCGGCTGACACACTTACACCTCATGACGAGACAGGACAGACCGACATGTGAAACATGTAACACTCCTTTATCTATCAAACACATATTGACAGAATGTCTACTGAGACAAAACTATGACTTACCGGAAATCATGACTGACTTACTACCTGATGGGAGCCAATATATACACTAGATTTACAATTACTTAAAATACAGAAAATTATTTGATCAAATATGACGACAACATAATATTGAATAATTATTCATTGTTAATGTCTGAAATTGAGTAATATACACTATTAAGATTTATATAATCACATACTAATAAAACGCACTGGCAACATATAAAACTAAATATTAACATAAACAGTACAGATACACTTAACAACTTCTTAATTCATGACAACTGATGTTTTGTTCTTAAAAATAATTTTTTAATTGTTTTATCGCCTTGTACCATTAAACAATAAATAAATAATGCCTAATAATAATTTTTGACAAAAGTATAAAAAATATTTTTGAAATAAAAATATATTTTACAGACTATGACAATACGGATGACTGTCCTTAACCCTTTGTTGCATCGTGATGCCTGCAGGCATCATATTATATTTTACACTCCCAGAGCACTATGTCGATTTTTTTTCAAATTATATTTCGTTTCCTGTAAGCATCAACAAGTGTCAAAGGGATTGGAAGATTTTGAACTTTTTACTTTGTTCCCGAGAAGGAATAAACAAGTTAATGTTGACAAAACCAGGAGTCTCGTTTCTGACCCCGAGGAGGCCCGTTTCGCAAGGCTACAATACTATTAAAAACGCCCATTCTGAGCTAAAAAAATCGTACTCCTTAGTACTAGTGGTTATTTTACGAAGTGAAAGTTTGTTTTATTGAAGTTTTATTTTGTTGTGCCAATTTTTGTGGTCGTTCATTTGTTTCCTATGGGCACCATCATGCATCTGGTACTGAGGTCCGAGCAATGGATCCCATTATCTGATCAATAATGGGGAGAGGAGAAACAGATTTTTCATATAATCACAGCACCAGATGATAGTGAGGATGATGAAGATGTTGACGACAATGTTCTTTCTGAACCTTCGCGTATTTTCATCCAATGTTCTAGAGGTAAATGGCGGCGATTTGAATGGTCCCTTCTCAGATTTGATGGATTTGTTTGAGGGTGTACTGCCTGATGTATCTCACAAAATGAAATGCTGGATAGAAAACTGCAAGAACCAAACTTGTGGTTACTGTGATAAATGTGATCTTTATTTGTGTTTAACTAGAGGCAAATCATGTTTCAAGGATTACCATTTGAGATTTTGATGTAAAGAGAAGAGAGTTATTTTTAACTTTAACTCATAAATTGTTTATATGTTCCAATAAATGTAAATATACTTATTCATACATATGTATACATGTTCATTCACAAAAACATTCCTCCCCATATGCACAATGATGCCTACAGGCATCTTTCAGTTTTTCATAAATTTCTCGAAAAAAAAAACTCAATGAATTTTTTTCCGTATTTTTCCTGTTATCCTGAGGCCTATTTTTACCTCTCAGATTTTTTTTTATGGGAAAAGAAAAAATCATGCATCAAAGGGTTAACCCTTAAACCCACAAAACCTTTTTTTTGAAAAACACCTGCCAATCTGAACTTATTGTATTGAAACAAATATGGTTCCAAGAAATAGGTTGGGACATATATGTCCCTCTAATAGATTTTACTAATTTCTGAGCCCCTTCACAATCTTGTAAAGGCAGATAATTTAAGTGCGGCATATATGGCAATATGACATATATGAGGCAATAATATATGCGGATATGTTTTACGTGAGGGTACCTGGAAATAATGAAAAAAAATTTAAAATTCAACCATTAGTCATGTTCGAGCATACATCAGACATCACTTTCTTGAACACATAGAAATTTATTTTTAAAGTGGATTTGGCGTCTAATGTATGGAAAACAGGCTGCATCTATGCAATCCTCAGACAAAATCTCTTATTCTATTTATGTAGGTAACAATAGGGGGCGAGGTTAGCTCAGTGGTAGAGCGCTCGACTAATATGCTGGAGGATCTGAGTTCAAATCCCGAGCAAGCACTAAAGATTTTTAACTTCTAGTGTCTTCGTTTATGGGTTGGATTAGGTTACCCTGATCTTCCCTAGGCCAACCCAGCCTTTAATTAATTTATTAATGGGTACAGGCAAAGGGGAAAATCAGGCGGCTTGTGAATTGTACTGACCACACTATCTCCCTAGTGAGCAGTATGGTCATGAATCAGATACCTCTATAGTATTTGCCCCTCAGGGCCCATTACGGGACTGATAGATAACAATAATTTATAATATATATCAAAAATATAAAAATATACAACTATTATCAATGCTTAAAGGGTAATACTGACTCGTGTAATCAAATACAAAGCAATTTTCTCGTTACAGGACGTTTTCCAGTCCTGACAAGCCTAGGCCCTAACCACTACACCACCTCGGTATAATGCCAATGGGATATGGTTTTCCAAGGTCACCCATCCTAGTACTAACCTTCCTAGTAGAACCTGGTGTATTCAGGAAGTGCAGGGTGTCTACTGCTCGAAAATCATGAAAATGTCACAAAATTGAAAATAGGGCGCGAAAATCACGAAAAAGTCATGAATTTTCAAACCATGTCACAAATTTTCAGTTTTACTTGAGGCTAACGTATGTTTTTTATGGCTATGCAATCTGCCTCTCCATCCCCTTACCCGGTTAGATTCCTTTGTTGTAGCATTTACACATCAATTTACATATATGCAGACTTAAATATTGAAATTCTCTACACATTAATTTACTAAATTATGTATATTGGCAATAAATATTTAGTTAGTAATATTTTTAGAAATTTTAAATTCTGCTAACATGTTCAATATTTTTGAGGCTGCTAATTCCATAGTCATTCTAAATTTTTTAATATCATAATTTCACTTTTAAAATTAATGTGACTATCCTGTTTAACATATGATATTCATTTTATTTATTTACTAGCTGAATACCCGTGCTTCATCACGACAGATAAGTAGTTATTTTATTGCGTTAAATAATGTATCATCAAAATGAACGATACTACATAATTTTGTCCAGTTTATTATAGCACGGTTCCCGTCATACTATAAGTATTCATCAATTGATAAGTAATCAAAGTATAATGTTTCTTGACATTGGGACACTCTGGAAGTTCCGGTAGAAATTTGTTGTCAATAATAAATGTACGTTAAAATTTAAAAATTTATGTTTCCAAGATGTCATTTGGAAACACCCATTATATTTGTGAGCATTATGAAGAAGTATTCTGACTGGGGATGCTGATGGGTGAGGAGGCTGTGTAAGGGTTCGGGATATTATTACCTCGGATGGACCGTCAATAGGTAAAGCGTAAACTCTATGAGGGACAAAATCAAAGTTTATTTCTAGTAATTCAAGGTCTGCCATCATAGTTTAAATGAACCGCAAATAAAAATATTATGAAATAGATACAGTAGGGTAACAGCTGACCTGTTATCGTCCTAGCAACGCATGCTGCCTAGGCGTGCATGCTCTCTTTAAAACCAACCAGACATTCAAACCCCTCTAATAATACTTGAAAAATTGAATATCAAAAAAACCTTTCTTAGCGAGTGTTTACATCCTAAAGAGAGTGTCCATGCAAAATTTCAAATTTTTCTGTCAAGTGGTTTGGGCTGGGCGTTGATAGATCAGTGAGTGAGTGATTGTGAGGTATTTGACAAATATATAGTAGATTTAAATTTTAACGTCCATTTTAAATAACTTAGAATTTTTAGGATGGGTTATCTAAAGTGTACCACCCTTATGCTTATTTTATACAGCTTTATTTATTGTTTTAAATGCATGTAAAATTGTCAGTTAATAGATATCACGGTAGTCCGTGTAAGGCTACAAATAATTTCAAGCTAATTAAAATTGGCTTTCACAAAAGTAGTAGACACCTTGAAGTGTTATGAATGGTAGCTGATTTATAGTTCTTGTAAAATTACATTTTACTGAGTGTTTTAAGGGCAATCTATTTATAATGAAATTGATCACTTCTAAGTGTCAATTATTTTATTTTTTGTAGCCTACCGACTTGCATGTCCATTAACCTGACAAATGTAGCATGGTATTTTTTACTTATTAATAGACAATAGTGTGAGAGGTATAACTTGTCACTTGGGGAAAGCGTAGAGGGGCATAGACGTTGCCAGCTCTACAACCCTCCCAGCCCCGGCACTGCCTATGCATGGGACTAGGAGAGGGTGGAGTGACAAAGCAACAAGCTAAAGATAGAGCTAAATCAATCAACAAGCTAAATCATATTTTTGTTTCAATGATGAAGAACTCTGAGGTATTTTTTCCGTATAAATAAACTAATTTTAACACAACCTTAAGAAAGGCTCAAGAAGCTTGTGACCTGTTGACTGCTTGTGGAGCCGATTGGAAAAGACAAGAAGGAAATGGCGATGGACAGCAAAATTTTGCTAGTCAAATGGTGCCAATAAGTCTCGATACCTGCGATTTCAGGCTATACAGAAATGTAAATGAATCATCAATTCTGCTCATAGATTATAAAGGGACTAAATATTAAAAAAAAAAGAAAAAAAAAAGCAAATTCACTATTTCTGAATATTTTTATTAATAAATTATATATATATATATATATATATATATATATATATATATATATATATATATATATATATATATATATATATATTGGATGTGGCCATTGTAGGAGAAGGTTCGCCTTAATACAATTAGGCTGTAAA
Organism: Gonocerus acuteangulatus; assembly: GCA_946811695.1. Taxonomy (NCBI): domain Eukaryota; kingdom Metazoa; phylum Arthropoda; class Insecta; order Hemiptera; family Coreidae; genus Gonocerus; species Gonocerus acuteangulatus. The sequence continues at coordinate 112,048,365 of OX328125.1, read as the reverse complement.
TTTTAGTTTATCGAGTTGTTTGGATCCTGAAGAGGCACCTGAGGTGTGAAACATGAAAAGGAAGTACAAATAAATAAATAGCAGCGCTGTGTCTGACGAGTGCAAACCCTCTTTTTTCACGGGGGATAGTCTACAGGCCGCAATTTTTAATCTAGAACAAAAACCAACTCCATAAGGAGGAACAGCGCATATGAGGTTTACCTCTTGACGCAATCCGGAAGTGCCGACTAGAAATGTTGACGTTTCAGAGACCCTAGAGACCGAAAATAACGGTGGTTCAAATTTGCATGTATATATTTCCCTTCGCCCACTCACAGGCTCGTAAATGGTCCGATTTTGATGAAATTTGGTAAAATAATCTTTCGTCTAATTTGAAAAGTAAAGTTGGGTCTTTTTGCGAAGACCACATCCAGTTACTTTTGAAGTAGCAGTAGTGATTGTATCAGTGATTTAGCGCATGCGCATAACTCCTTTGCCTTCCTATTGGAGGATTGGATGACCAATTGCATTCGTTCTTGCTGGGAGTAAAGTAACCTTCAACAGTGAATTAGCTTTTGTTTATGAAAAAGCACTGCTTATGTTTGTGAGAAAAATGAGTCTTTTACAATTAGTTCGCGATGTTCCTGACAAAGTAAAAGGGATTGGTTTCTTACTGGGAAAAATTAATGGAATCCTATTAATTTTAGCGAGTTGGATAGACTAGAGTCGCTTCAATTAATATAATTCTATTAATTGGGAGTTGGATTGACAAGGGTTTTGATATTTTCTTGAGCGAGCGGAGCGTAGCGTAGCGAGCGGAAACGCATAGCATGTAATGCCTAATAAATGTAAAATATCCAAAAAAGAGAGAGAGAGAAAAGGAATAAAATATGTTTGTTTACAAATAACGTTGTTTGTTATCCTTCATAACCTGCAAAACAGTCAACTTTAAAGCTTAATAACTTATTTCATAGTTGAGAGAATTGATTTTGATCATATTAACGTTTTTATTAATAAATATTGCTTGCCATTATCTTATATGAATTATAACCGTAGATAACGAGTCAAGAAGTAGTAGATAACCAGCAAAGAACCTATAAGCTAATCAGTAAGCTTATCAGCGAGTACGAGTAACTGTTATAAATCACTACTGCTACTTCAAAAGTAACTGGATGTGGTCTTCGCAAAAAGACCCGTTAACTAGCGGAATCCTTCCTGAGGGACATTGTTTTGGAGCGAAATTCGCGGGAAAAAATTGGTAAAGCCTACGTTTTCGAATTTATTTGCTTGCAGGTAATCGTTTTAGCATTTTGCTCCGAAGGAAAGTAGCTATTGGATTTTTGAAAAATGTATTCAAATCATTATCGATCCTACCGAGTAGACACCGAAAATGACCCCCGTTAAAATTTCTCTCTCTCTCTCTCTCTCTCTCTCTCTCTATATATATATATATATATATATATATATATATATATACCTATATATATACACACACACAGATATATATATATATATATATTTATATATGTGTGTGTCTGTTATCTAACGATAGCCGCCAAAGTTCGTCTTTTCGTCACGAAACGTGGCATATTGCGTTCACGTAGCAAACGACTGGACGAGTTCGTTAATCATCAAAATCTGTCCACGGGGAGTGGGGTTTTACCCCGGACCCAAAACACTAATTTGACCATGCCAGCCGTAGTTTTTGTTATATTTCAACGAAACTCTGTATTCCTTGTGGTCATCCAAAAAGAAAAATACGTTGTAAAAATAAACTGAAACCGTTCATTAGGAGGGGGCGTTTACTCCGGATCGAAATGACTACTTTGCTCATACCGGTCGTAATTTCTGTTGTATTGTAACGAAACTGGGAATACGTCTTGGATATCTAATTAGAAAGAAGTGTTGTAAAAATTAACTATATCGGTCTATCGGAAGGGGGGGGGGGGTTACTTTGTACTAGGTTTGAATAGAATTTTCCAGCGAAACGTAAGTTAACAAAGCTGCCACTTGGAGCGCCTCTGTCATGATCTTACTACTCTCTTCTACCGCTAGGGGTGCTGTATTCCGTTCCTGCGTCAGACCAAAAGACGAAAAGTATATTAAGTAATTTAGTACCACGCATACACACAATTCTGCAAGGAAATTAATTAAATAATTTGATTGAGATACTCATTACAAACGTAAAAGAACTATTCATGTTTTTATTTTATTTATAGGTTATTTTAAGTAAGCAAATTATTCAGGAATGCAGTTTACACTACCCAAATTCTGAGAAAAGTTGCTACATTTATTGGTTCCTTAACGTATGAAAACGAATTAAACCATTTTTAAAGCGATATCTGTAACCGTTATTGACAAAAGTGGAAAATATCTTTTTTGTAACTCATTTTCGATTTGGGTACTTAGTATCGTGGGATTCAATTGAAATATTTTCTACGTGTTTAAAATTCATCTAAACTAAGATGTTTAAATTTTGGTTGCATTTGGAGTTAAGGAAGTATTTGAAAAAATAAATAAATAATAATAATAGGCACGAAACGTTTTATTAACTTCGTATACCTTCGTAAATATCCGGAAACGGTTTTGACATCTTGGTAAGTGGATGGTCACCGTTTGAAAGCTCTCTAAATTCTCTACAAATAAATACCTGCAACAATTTTCGGTGTCAATTGGAGAAATAAGGGCTTAAAACTTCGAAAGTTTTTGTTTTGTTCTTTTGAACTTATTTTTGTCTTTGTTTAACTCACTTTTTAATTGTTTGTTTTAAAATGCATTTAATTAGTGTATTAAAAGAAGGCAAGAAAATGAGAAACTTATTGGTAAATAGTGTTTTCCTTGAGCGAACGTTGAGAAGGCAGGGGAGTCCTTACCGCTTAGAATACTGTCAATTTCCTGCTCTGGCGCCTTAAACTTCCTTCTCTTTGAGATTTTAGATCAAAACCTACCAATAACTGCTTCTATTCCTTTATTATTTTTACTAGGGATATGAACGGATCCGCGCTAAGATGACGCAGTTCCTGCGAGGCGGACTTTTTGCTCTTTGAAAGAGGGAACCTTGTCCTCGCAGTGTCCAAACATGAGCTGGTAAAGATCATCTGTTCTCGATTCCGTAAACTGGTTAATGAAGTGGAGGGGTGTAATCGAAGGTTATAACTTCCTAACTTCAAACTAGATGGTTGTGCATTACTGTATCGATACCATACATAGAGGAAGAGGTGTAAGTATGAGGGGAACATGATAAACCATATAGAGGAACTGGGGGATGACGTCGAAGGAGGTTATCCTTGCCTAACTTCAAACTAGATGGTTGTGCATTACTGTATCGATACCATACATAGAGGAAGAGGTGTAAATATGAGGGGAACATGATAAACCATATAGAGGAACTGGGGGATGACGTCGAAGGAGGTTATACTTGCCTAACTTCAAACTTGATGGTTGTGCATTACTGTATCGATACCATACATAGAGGAAGAGATGTACGTATGAGGGGAACATGATAAACCATATAGAGGAACTGGGGGATGACGTCGAAGGAGGTTAAACTTGCCTAACTTCACACTAGATGGTTGTGCATTACTATATCGATACCATACATAGAGGAAGAGGTGTAAGTTTGAGGGGAACATGATAAACCATATAGAGGAACTGGGGGATGACGTCCAAAGAGGAAATGATAGTAGAAATACCAAGGTTTTCAGGATAGTTATGTTGATCAAGCTGTTCACAATTTTCAGGGGAATTTGGCTCCCCCTCCCACTTAATTCCTAGTGAGATTTATCAGCAAATGGACAGTAACAAATTGAAACCAACGAAAGCTGTGTCTTTGAATGGTGTAAACCAGGGGTGGCAAATCTCCTTGGTATCCGAGCCATTTTTCAAAATTAAATATTTGTCGCGAGCCACCATTAAATATGTATTTAAAAGGTATGCAAAAAAGGAATTAAACAAATTTCTTTTCCCGAAATTATATTTATTGAAAACATAAATAAAAATATGTTGTTGTTTGTGTTTAGGGGCAAAAAGCTACAATGTTACCATTGCCCGCCAAAATATGTGTATTGAAATTAAATATTTTTTTTTTTATTGATAATTTACAATCTGTTCAAATATGTACAATAAGTAAATTGGTTCAAAAAATTAGCTACACATTGGATGAGATGAAGGGAGAAGGCAGCCATTACTGCTACTCCCAACGACAGTTCTGGACGTATCTTATTTTAACGCAAACTTGGTTGAACTATATACACTATTTACACAATTTCTTGTGATAAGTTGTCTCGTGGCCAATGGCTATGGAGGCGGCGAGGAGGATTATCAGGAATAACATTGGAAGAGAGGGATCTGCCAAGAGGATTGGGGTGGGCCGGGCGAAAGATTCAGAAATCGGGATTTGGCTAAATCATGGACAAAGGGTATATCACTGTCTCGGTGGATAGTCAAGTCTGAGACGTAGAAAGGGGCGTTGAGGATTTTACGAAGGACTTTGGATAATTTAAATATTAAAAATTAAACACATTTATTTTACTTCTCTTGATTATTTTTTTAGTAAGAGTGATACAAATTGTTTCCTCCAGAGCACAATGTCAATTGTGCGTTGCAATAAGAGTTTATAAATTCAAAATCGGTCTCGAGTCAACTATTACGGACGATTAAGCCAGTGTTTATGTTAGTTCGCGCAGCTTTCGATGAGTCATATCATTATTAACTTGGATGGAAATAAAATTTGGTACAACGTTGCACAAATAATCCTTCAAAGATCTGCATGTGGGTCGCGAGCAGCAGGTTGTCCCCCCCTCTGGTATAAACCCTGTCAAAGAAACAATCAGGATACATAGTTATCATACCTGTTGGAGACCGTCGTCACTGACATCTGTGCGAGTACTTTCGACGTGAGTACGTCATTATCAAGCCATTGTTAAGTTAGTACTAACTTGGTGGCTTGATAAAGACGTACTCATGTCGAAAACGCTCGCCCACAGTACTCTCACAGATGCCAGTGACGACGGTCTACACCAACAGGTATGACAACAGTATATTTACTGGCGGACCTAACCCCTTAGATTATATACAAAGTTATGTTTGAACAGGAAGTACCGCGTCGAAATATAAATAGGAAGAGGGGAAGTAGCAGGTGCCTCGATCTAGGAGGAGGAAGTTGTATAACGATGCACAAGTAGGAAGTGTCATTATTTCATAGAAGGAAGTAACGCCGTTAAAGGATACGACAAATACAATGGTGATTAACTGGTGGAGACCCAGGAGGATTTGATATATTGGACAATTACAGAAAATATCCGCTTGTTTAAAGAGAAGTATGAAGTGTACCAGAAAATATCAGGACATTGGAACAGAAAGGGCGAATTCCCGATGTTGGGAAATCGAAGTTAAAGTTCTAAAAGCGCTTCAAGATAGCAAAGGCGAATATTTACTCTATGGAAAGCTGATTCATAAACCTGATTGAAAAACTATGCAATTGAAATTCGATGCTTTAATTATAATTTTTACGAGTGATTTGTGGGTAACAAAATGCTAGGAGGGACGTTAAAGACTCGGGATTCGCCCTTGAAATAGTTCATTGAAGTTTTCATGATGATGCTGCTATTCACTTTAACTTGGAACTGTGAGGGAACTAAAGGCGAACACAGAGAAACAAAGCGAAGCGTCGTATTACCTACATCTTTCTGACTCGATAAATAAAAGAAAAGTCGATTTTCTGATTCGCCCTTACTCTTCCAAGGTCCTGATATGATGCTATGTAGAAATACAAAGGATGAAGTAGAACCAGGAAACAAATTTTGGTTGTTTGTCATAGATCTTTCCGAGCGGAAGTGGAAGAGGCAGTGATAGCAATTTCAGCTATTGTAAGTTAAAATCTAACTTTTGTCCAGGATTTCATTGGAGTAGATGTTTTAATTTTCTCCAAAATATTTGCTACCATTATTCCAGACTTTCCAAATGACATTAGGGATAATATCGTTATAGGAACGCGCTAAGATGACGCAGTTCTTGCTAATTGTACTCTTTTTCTCGGATATCCCTTCGAAGTGGATTCATTTGATTCCCCACGCTAAAGTGTGCGATTTGGGAAACCTCAAAAGCTATGGTTGTTTTTTCTCGAAGTCTGCAATCAAAACATTGTCCTGGTTGTTGACTCCTACTGTTTATATTTTTGGCAAAGTAGTTTTTCTAAATTTCATTAAATCGAACCTTTTTATTGTTGACGGTAGAGCGCGAGAAGACGCACACACAAAAATATAGCGACTTTCATACCTTAGGATTAAGACCTGTTACTGTCGACTGGTCTGCTCTGACTCTGACTTTCATACCTTAGGATTAAGACCTGTTACTGTCGACTGGTCTGCTCTGACTCTGACTTTCATACCTTAGGATTAAGACCTGTTACTGTCGACTGGTCTGCTCTCACTCTGACTTACATACCTTAGGATTAAGACCTGTTACTGTCGACTGGTCTGCTCTCACTCTGACTTTCATACCTTAGGATTAAGACCTGTTACTGTCGACTGGTCTGCTCTGACTCTGACTTTCATACCTTAGGATTAAGACCTGTTACTGTCGACTGGTCTGCTCTGACTTTCTATAGTTCACTCTTCTATAGTTCTATAGCCAATTAAGACGCTATTACACCACAAAAAAATATTTTTTCTAAACTAAGTGGTCTTATTTAATTTATTTTTAACGTTTTTATGACACATTTTCACGGCGGGCTGCGCAGACCCCTCAGCCCCCCCCCTTTTATACGCCCATGGCCTTTGCTACTCGTCGTGCTGTGGCGACACAGAGGCGACTATTGGTCGCTCTCAAAACCTGGCCCTAGTTGCCTATGTTTTGGTCGACGAGGGACTGAGTCACCGGCGACCAGTGGACAGTGCGTAATAGCTCTAAAACCTAAGCCGAAACTTTGGCAAATATAACTCATTTCAATAAAAAAAAAAAAAAAAAAAATAGTTTTATTAAATGTCATGACTGCCCAACTTCATGTATAAGTATACTTAAAAAAAAATTGATATTTTTTTTATTGACCTATGTTATGGTACATCGACATTTCTCGTTAGCACTTCAAGATAGCGCCTTCGGGCTGACGACAGAAATGGATTTTTTTCCCGCTAGGGTGGAACAAACGCACGTAAAGTAAATCCCTAAGAATTGTGCGTAGCGGCTGTAAATGCTACATTATTGGAAGAGAATACGCTGTCCTATTGGAAGAGAACATAGTCCTATTTAGGATTGTGTATTGTTCTGGAATGCAACCACTGTGGTTATGGATAATGAATGAATTGGATGTGGAGGGACGGCCAAGGTGTGTAACCATAGACCATTGCGGATATTGTAAATATTGAATGAAGCCCAACATGTAGTATTTGTCTTGTAATTAGTATCGTTCCCTGGAATCTCGGATTGTATGAAGGGAATTGAACCGTAAAGGTTGAGTATTGATCTGTTGTAGAGGGTTGCTGGTGGGTGGTTGACGTAGCACTGCTTGCGTCACACCCGTCCTTATACGTCACTCCATTCACCCGAGGGGCATGCGCCATGCACCGTTCCTCTCCCCGCCCCCGTCTTTACCTGTTGACACTTTAATGGGGATAATTGGAGAAAAAGTCCGGCTCTCTGCAGTTGCGGAATAATAATAATAATCGTAGATATTTATTCTTATAACAATCTTCCATTATAAATAAAGCTGAAGAACTTTAACCGACTAGTTGTTGCCGTACCGAGAGTCATGAGTGAGTGGGCATTTGGTATTGGGACCCTTAGGTTTTACACTTGATGTTGAGCCTAAAAACAGGCTCCCTAAAGAGAAAACACGCTCAGTAAAACAAAATTAAAACTACTAGATCAAGCTTACGATCAGTCACCTATTAGTACCCAGATTTCTTAAACGTTTACAAGATATTTTAAAGATTTTTTCTTCTAGTGTCTTCGTCCACCGGTTGAATTCGGCCTCCCTGACCGTCCCTAGGCCAACCCAGCCTTTAATTAATTTAATAATGGGTACCTTGGTTGGTGCTAATGACTCTACCAGTCGAAGCAGCCAAGGGGAAAATCAGGCGGCCGGAGCATAGTACTGACACACTATCTCCCTAGTGTGCCGTATGGTCATGAATCAGATACCTCTATAGTATCTGCCCCTCAGGGCCCTCGTGGCCTGTTACGGGACTGTTTTTTTTTTTTTTTTTTTTTTTTTTTTTTTTTTTTTTTTTTTTTTTTTTTTTTTTTTTTTTTTTTTTTTTTTACAAGATATTTAACAGAAAAATACGAAATTTCGTTGAATTTAGTTTTTGCTTACTTATTAGACGCAATGCTTGAAATCTTATGCTACAGTGAATAGGTTTGTTAACGAACTTTATATTTGATTTCAGACAACTTCGGTTGTCATCACCGATGATTGATTGATGTATTTCAAAGTTCAAAGCCTTTCTCCCCACTTTGATGCTAGTCAACGCCGATTTGCAAGAGTTTTTGAGCAAATTGACCCCACTCCGGTTTGATGAACATTCCAGGTGTACCTATCTTTTTTGGGGGGTTGGGTTTCAACCCGCAGGAGTTGCGTGTCAACTTCTGAGGCCATTAACGCCAGATACCTCTCTTTATTTTGACGTTTGCTAGGAGGAAGGGGATTGTAGTGTGAACTTGGATCAAATTGACTCTCTGCTGTTTGATGTACACCCTAGATGCAACTCTCTTTATTTTGAAGTTTGATAACGCCGAATTGATAGTCTAGGAGATGGATTATGGTGCAAATTGATTCCTCTACGGTTTGATTGACATTCCTGGTGTACCTCTCTTTTTTTTGGTTTGGTTTAGGGCGTGACAACTTCTGAGGCCATTAAGGCCAGATACCTCTTTTTATTTGGATGTTTGATAGAAGGGGGAGTGTGGTGTGAATTTGGATCAAATTGACTCCTCTGCGATTTGATGTACTTCTCAGGTGCACCTCTCTTGATTTTGAAGTTTGATAACTCCGAATTGCTAATGCAGCCTGTGGTTCGGTATTAGGCGTGGATTATGGATGATACGGACTTCACCAGGACCTGTTGAGTATCCAATGTACTCCTGCACTTGGTTTTGGATCCTTGTGAAAGGCAGTCCGGGGTGAAAGGATCTCCTCTAAAGACTTTCTTCACTTTCCAACTTAGGCATCTCCATGCCCGAGTCTCGGCTGCTTCCGGGATCCTGCTTCGTCCAGGAACTTGCTTCACTTCTCACTCGGCGTTTTTGTACGGGCTTAGAGGGCTGTCGACAAGTCTTGTTCCGCTAGCTGTTCCTGCCAGTTTGCCTTTGTTTGTCACTGATTTCATTCAACTCGTGCCTTTACTTAGCAATACTTAAGACCCAGATCCTATCAATTAGAATAGTAAAATTTGAACTTGCAGACAGTTGGGACTCCATTAGTACAAGACCGAAGAGGAATTCATCTTAAAGTTTAAGGTTCATAGTACAATAAAGAAATTAAACATTTAGCTTTTAAATGATATTTTTATATTGTGTTATTTAGGTTTAAAATATTACTCACGAATTGTTCTTATATGTAGGAAGTAAAGTGAAAACGTCTTGCTTTCTCGTCCTAAACCTCGAGAACATTTCAAGATTCTAGGTTACACCACCTCTTGAAAGGAGACCTGTTGTCGCGATGCATTCAATCTTGTGCCATTTGGTTATTCAGAGGGAGGGAGGCTGATAACCTGTGTGTTCACGATGTATTTACGTTTTTAATTATTTTACAAATAAAATTTTTCTGTACAATACAATGTGCAAAAAGATTTCTGCGAAAGGTTAAAGCTAGTCGCTACCTTTGGAGCAGGCAGGTGTCCAGGATGCACGAGGTATAGTCGAGTTGAAATGAATAATTCAAGTTGTAAATCGATGTATCGAACCGTTCTGGGGGAACTTATTAACTACTCCATTTCTTTAGGAATGAAGTGAATCTGTGGTAGAAGGGAATTACACAGGTTAATGGTGTTTTATGCTGACTTGGATATTCATAGCTTTCAGGTTTGGAGATTTATACATTCTAATGGTTACGGATGAATAAGTAGCTGTTGTCATGGCAGTGACGTGACAATGGTTGAGAAATCACTCTTGCCATGGTGGAGGATGGTCACTTGAGATCCGATGGCCATAGAAGAGATGTGTTCAAACGGTCGATTTCGTGAAGACAATTCCGATTTAAGAATAATCACAGATTTTGTATTGTGTTTTGGTTACCTACCTGCTAAAACAAATGAGGACCTCAGAGGACAAGGGGTCTAAGTAACAAATTCAATGTTTTGAGGAAAATGGATTCAAAGTTGAACATCTGTGGTAATAGCAAAAACTAGATTTTTACAGTTCCGATCATACTAGACGAATCCCTAGGTCCTTAGCTGTTTATTATCCATGATACATAATAGGTACATCATCTGGTTTATGATTAATATGCAAATGAATTGGAGAATCCGCACATAGACCCCTTAATTTACTTATGGACTCAGAAGTAGGTATTACAAAAGTGACAATACTCAAGAGAACACAAGCCAGATGGCAGCAACTTTTAAGAAAATCACTTGGATCTAATAACCATCCACGAGATTACGGTGTTTACAAACCATTCCTGCATCTAACTCATTTTTTTTAAAACTGTCACTTAAACCCCTTGACTTCTGGGGCCCTCAAATGTAATAAATAAACTACTCAAAATTATTCGATCCACAATTAGGGCAGAATATCCCCCCACCACTTTCCTTTATCGCAATAACCTCAAAAGGTGGCTTCATCAAAGGCACGGTACTTATCATCCCTTGTGCGAGTCTGTAGTTTCTAAAATGAAAATAATTAAGTCAAAATATCCCAATCGACTAAATGATGAACATGCCATCATGCTTGCGATTAGCTTTCTGTAGTTAGCTACCATCTTATGAAAAAAATGCTGAGGACATGCATGGTTGCTAAGCTTCAACATTCGAAGCAACTCTTTAGTAAAGTTTAGACACTAGAACTCGTTCGTTTCGTAGGAACCAATAAACTCGGTATCTACTATATATTTGTCAAATACCACTGACTCACTGATCTATCATCGCCCAGCCCAAACCACTTGATAGAAATTTTGCATGGACACTCTCTTTAGGATGTAAACACTCGCTAAGAAAGGTTTTAGCACTTTCCTCCGAAGGAAAGTAGCTATTGAGGTTGGACTCATGACGGAATTTTTTAAAAATTTCTTCAAATCTTTATCGATCCTACCTAGTAGACACCAAAAATGACCCCCGTTAAAATTTATATATATCTATATATATATAATATATATATATATATATATATATATATATATATATATATATATATATATATGTGTGTCTGTTAACACGATAGCGGCCAGAGTTTTTGTTTTTTCGTCACGAAACTTGGTATATAGCATTCAATTAGTAAACGATTGAACGAGTTCGTTAACCACCAAAATCGGTCCACCGGAAGGGGGGGTTTACCCCGAACCCAAAACACTTATTTGACCATTTCAGCCGTAATATTTGTTATATTTCAACGAAACTTGGTATTCGTAGTGGTAATATAGAGACAAAAGTGAGATATAAAAATGAACTAAATCGGTTCATAAGGAGGGGGGGGGGGGTTTACTCCGGACCGACAATACCAATTCGCCACTACCAGCCGTGATTTTAGGTATATTTCGACGAAACTCGGTATTCATAGTGGTTATCTACAGGTAAATATGTGTTGTAAAAATAAACTAAATCGGTTCATTAGGAGGGGGGGGGGGTTTACTCCAGACCCACAATACCAATTCGCCACTGCCAACCGTGATTTTTGGTATATTTCGACGAAACTCGGTATTCGTAGTGGTAATCTACAGGTAAATATGTGATGTAAAAATAAACTAAATCGGTTCATTAGAGGGGGGGGGGGGTTACTCCGGACCCAAATTCCTAATATTCTCATACTGGTCGTAATTTCTGCTGTATTGTAACGAAACGCGGTATAGGTCGTGGGTAACTCATGAGAAAGAAGTGTTATAAAAATGAGCTGAATCGGTCAATCGGAAAGGGGGGTTTACTTTGTAATATATTTCAATAGAAAAGCCAGCCAGACATAGGTCCACAAAGGCGCCGCAAGGAGCGCTAGAGGGACTGTATCCGGTTCCTGCGTTAGATCAAAATACGATAATATGAGGTTTTTTGTATTTATTACGTAGTGTAGTAGGTACCATGTGTAAACAAAAAAACTCTAGAAGCAAATTAATAATTTATCAGTTACTCATTACAAAATTAAAAGAGAACTATTCATGTTTTTATTTTATTTATGTAGGATATTTTAAGCAAATTGTTCTGGAAAGCAGTCTACACTACCCAAATTTTGAGGAAAGTGCTTAGTTATGCAGCTCCTGCGTGACGGACTTTTTTTGATATTCAAATTTTTAAGTATTATTAGAGGGGTTTGAATTTCTAGTTGGTTTTAAAGAGAGCATGCACGCCTAGGCAGCATGCGTTGCTAGGACGATAACAGGTCAGCTGTTACCCTACTTTATCTATTTCATAATATTTTTATTTGCGGTTCATTTAAACTGTGATCGCAGACCTTGAATTACTAGAAATAAACTTTGATTTTGTCCCTCATAGAGTTTACGCTATACCAGGTGAAGGTCCACTCGAGGTATTAATATCCCGAACCCTTGCACAGCCTTCTCACCCATCAGCGTAAATTATTAAATTTTAACGTACATTTATTATTGACAACGAATGTTAACTCGTACTGGTTAAACTCCTGTTACTATTAACCTATAGATAACGGGTTATCTCTAGGTTTTGTGTTTGTTGACACTGGTCCGTAGCGTCAAGAAAAATTACACTTTGATTACTTACCAATTGATGAATAAAATATAGCATCTTGCGTGACGAAGCACAGGTATTCAGCTAGTTTTGAATAATTATGAGTTTTTTCATTGACATTTTAGAGCAGACCTACCTTGACTAAAGAAATACATATTGTGCGGAAAACTTATGTCCAAGCCACGGTAAATCTACCTAGACGACATTCTTGCATCAGACATACTTGCAGCCTCTCAGAGTTGATCGATCCTGGTCTAGTAATATTGAGACAGATCAACAGTTCAAGTTAGTGCACCTTTACCATAGACTGTTATACATGGTTGAAAACGGCGAAAGGAGGAATCTAATCGAAGATTTGTGACCACTTGTGGGAGTGTTAGGAAAGGGTGCCATGGACATTATCCTGGATGGTAGAGTTTTCAAATAACTCTAACTGGGAATCCCAGAACACTTTGGAGACTGCGCAGCCTTCTCCATCAGCTGACGAGGCGGTAGGGGTGTGTTGGCACGGTGGAGGTTGCGTCCTTGCCAATCTCACGCTTTTCCTTCCCATTCTGCAGCCATATTTAGGCCATTGCCGTCTCAAGCTCCCATTCCTATATCTATACATGCATATCAGCTGTCTACACAAACCATTCCTATATCTATACAAACACATAAGCTGTCTACAGCATTCCTTTATCTATACATACACATCTGCTGTCTACAGCATTCCTATATCTATACATGCATATCAGCTGTCTACACAAACCATTTCTACATCTATACATACATATCAGCTGTCTAAAGCATTCTACTACATCTATACATACGAGTGTCGGGTTTTTATCAATTTATAAATTATTATTTTTTCCCTGTTATAATTGTATTATAAACTTATCTCACTTAAACAATTTTGAGGGGGCGAGGTTAGCTCAGTGGTAGAGCACTGGACTAATAAGCTGGAGGCCTGAGTTCAAATCCCGAGCAAGCACTAAAGATTTTTTCTTCTAGTGTCTTCGTTCATGGGTTGAATTCGGCCTCCCTGACCGTCCCTAGGCCAACCCAGCCTTTAATTAATTTAATAATGGGTACCTTGGTTGGAGCTAATGACTCTAGCAGTCGAAGCAGCCAAGGGGAAAATCAGGCGGCCGGAGCATAGTACTGACCATACTATCTCCCTAGTGTGCCGTATGGTCAAGAATCAGATACCTCTATAGTATCTGCCCCTCAGGGCCCTCGTGGCCTGTTACGGGACTGATTTTTTTTTTTTTTTTTTTTTTTTTTTTTTATAAACAATTTTGAAGCATAGAAATGAATTGCATCATGTAACTATTGAAAATTTAATGTATGTAAGACTTAGAGATTAACTCTTGTTTTTATTTGTTGCAGGTAAGTGTTGAAAGGATTTTCAGTTCTTAGTGCTGTTCAGTAAGTTGTTCATTATTTCCATTTGTTACTCGGAATTTACTCACATATTATTTGGGGATGTGAGCAATCTGTAGGTTATCGTCTTTTTTACATCACATAAATCAAAAAATCCACAATCCAATTTAGTTGGGTACGAAAATTATGAACTCCTGGCAATTGGTGAGCATTAGGAAGTATAATAAAGACCCTAGTTGTTTTTAAATTTCAATAGCTTGAAGGTTATTCAGTTTGTTAATTTAATTTTGCAGAAAAAAATAGAAAATTCCAATATGCCGGAACTGTGTTCTCTTACCAAGTTTCCGCAAACTATTAGCGTCTAATGGGTACAGATAATACTTTTAGCATAAATATGCTTTAGCTATGACTAAACTGATAAAAAACGTTACAAAAAAGTGTCCGATGGCGTTCGCGCATGCGTGGTGGCCATTTACGAAAAAGAAGACTGTATGTTATACAGTACATTACATAGGTTTTGACGGGTAAACCTAAAGCATATTTATGTTCCTGAATTTTTTTTTTCAAGCTCCTTCCTATTTTAGTTCAAAATTGAGACACCTACTGTAATGATATCCCAAAGGCAAGAGAGATTTTATCCGCTTATATGGCCAAAATGCTCAGAAACTGACAGTAGCCTACTCCAGGGGCATACATGATATATATATATATATATATATATATATATATATATATATACATACATATATATATATATATATATATATATATATACATATATATACACATATATATATATATATACATATATATATATATATATATATATATATATATATATATATATATATATATATATATATGTATGATTCAAAAGAAGAGAACTATTGTTTTTTTTCTGTCAAAACTAGCTTAATAATTTGTTTAATGCCAAAACAGGATGAAGCCATTCTGTGTTGCTATTTTATTCTATTAACAATAACCAAGTCTAATAGAATTAGTATCTTAAATATGTGTATACTTCTTCTTTTCTGTTAATATTTATTTAAACACAAGCAAAACTTGCAGCACGAAAAGATCATCAAGACATAGACAACTCGAAGTACCAGGACTTACGGACAGAGGCACAGGCACTCATTGTACAGATGTGGCAGAAAACATGGTACGAAACACGGGACAACAAACTAAGGGAGATTAAAGAAACAGTCCGGGAATGGCCTTCCAGCAGCAGATGTAACAGACGAGAAGAAGTCGTTCTGTGCAGGCTAAGGATAGGCCATTCCCGACTTACTCACTCTTATCTTATGCCACGACGGGACAGACCAACTTGTTAGTACTGTAATACACCACTTACCGTTAAACACATCCTTACAGACTGTAGACAAAGACAAAAAAGTCCGTCACGCAGGAGCTGCATAACTAAGCACTTTCCTCAGAATTTGGGTAGTGTAGACTGCTTTCCAGAACAATTTGCTTAAAATATTCTACATAAATAAAATAAAAACATGAATAGTTCTCTTTTAAATTTGTAATGAGTAACTGATCAATTATTAATTTGCTTCCAGAGTTATGTTTACACAAGGTACCTACTACACTACGTAATAAATACAAAAAACCTCATATTATCGTATTTTGATCTAACACAGGAACAGGATACAGTCCCTCTAGATACAAAGCGCTCCTTGCGGCGGCTTTGTGAACCTACGTCTGGCGGGCTTTTCTATTGAAATATATTACAAAGTAAACCCCCGCTTTCCGATTGACCGATTCAGCTCATTTTTACAACACTTCTTTCCCATGAATTACCCATGACGTATACCGCGTTTCGTTTCAATACAGCAGAAATTACGACAGGTATGAGTTTATTAGGAATTTAGGCCCGGAGTAAACCCCCCCCCCCTCCTTCTAATGAACCGATTTAGTTTATTTTTACAACACATATTTACCTGTAGATTACCACTACGAATATCGAGTTTCGTCGAAATATACCAAAAATCACGGCTGGTAGTGGCGAATTGGTATTGTGGGTCCGGAGTAAGCCCCCCCCCTCCTAATGAACCGATTTAATTTATTTTACAACACATATTTACCTGTGGATTACCACTACGAATACCGAGTTTCGTCGAAATATACCAAAAATCACGGCTGACATAGTCAAATTAGTGTTTTGGGTTCGGGGTAAACCCCCCCTTCCGGTGGACCGACTTTGGTGGTTAACGAACTGGTTCAATCGTTTGCTAATTGAATGCTATATACCAAGTTTCGTGACGAAGAAACAAAAACTCTGGCCGCTATCGTGTTAACAGACACACACACACATATATATATATATATATATATATATATATATATATAAATTTTAACGTGGGTCATTTTCGGTGTCTACTAGGTAGGATCGATAAAGATTTGAAGAAATTTTTCAAAACCTCTGTCTCTATTATTAACATTATTATTATTATTTTATTTATTTATTATTATTTATTTTTTTTCTAATGTGAATTTTTGGTGTATTTTCATAAATATGTAAAACCCACTTTGTTGTTGAGTCGCCATAGTTGCGAAAAAATAAATATATATATATTTAAATTGAACCAATAAATTACGCCCGTTTCCTCCAAAACTACCAACAACAAAATTCAATCTGGACAGTATACTTTTAATTGGTTTTAGTAATCACCTACCCCAGACCAAATACACATACATACATATATAGGTACGGCCTTTGTCTCCAACAGTATCTTTGGCATCGTAATATTTCGCTGGAATCCCATTCTGCATCCTCGGAAATGCGTGGAAAGTTTCGCCAAAAGAAGGACCGGAAGAAACGATTCTTTTTGAGGTTTCTTTGCTGAGGAGAATTATTATTATTGATGAGCCATTCTCCAGCGGTCGGTTTATGTGTGTATATGTATGAATGTATGTATAAGTGTATAAATATTTATATGTGTACTATATATATTGCCGTTCTTAGATAATAAACACAAACAAAAATTTGTGAGATTGGCGATAGACTTTTTTTTAATTAAAAAAATGTACAGAAAATGATGATAAGGTATCATTTATCACCAAAGAAAAAAAAAAATCCGTTTTTAATTGCTAAGCTATTACGGATTCTTGAAGGTCATCTGCTATCAGATTATTATCTTATCATTGAAATGCATTCATTCCATATATAGGTACACTATGAGGGTAAGAACTGTCATAATTGTATTCTCCCATAAATGGTAGCAATTCAGCAAGTTTGTATTGTATTTCTTCCGAGCATCAGAATACTCTAAGATTAACTATGGGAGGTAAGATTAACTATGGGCATTTGAGCAGATAAGCCATGTAGTCAAAATGAAGTTAAAAACTATTTGTTGTTTCGGAGCGACTTGTTGATTGAAGAAAATAATTATGGACTTCCTCCTGAGGAAAGTAGCGATTTAGAAAACTCAAGCAAAATTAGGCCGTTAGACCGTACATTGGATTCAATCAAAATCATCGTCTCCCCCAACGTCGTCCAAAATCTACACCGAGGCAACACAACTGCAGAAGATTGGATGCTAAATAATCTTCGTCTCCCCCACCGTCTTCCAACATAGTAGGATGAACAGCTAGGAAACACTAATGGCAAAAGATTGGATTCTAAATAATCTTCGTCTCCCACAACGCCCTCCAACATAGCAGAATTAACAGCGAGGAAACACTGTCGGCAGAAGATTGGATTCTAAATAATCTTCGTCTCCCCCAACGCCCTCCAACATAGCAGAATTAACAGCGAGAAACACTGTCGGCAGAAGATTGGATTCTAAATAATCTTCGTCTCCCCCACCGTCTTCCAACATAGTAGGATGAACAGCTAGGAAACACTAATGGCAAAAGATTGGATTCTAAATAATCTTCGTCTCCCTCAACGCCCTCCAACATAGCAGAATTAACAGCGAGGAAACACTGTCGGCAGAAGATTGGATTCTAAATAATCTTCGTCTCCCCCAACGCCCTCCAACATAGCAGAATTAACAGCGAGAAACACTGTCGGCAGAAGATTGGATTCTAAATAATCTTCGTCTCCCCCAACGCCCTCCAACATAGCAGAATTAACAGCGAGGAAACACTGTCGGCAGAAGATTGGATTCTAAATAATCTTTGTCTCCCACAACGCCCTCCAACGTAGTAGAATTAACAGCGAGAAAACACTAATGGCAAAAGATTGGATTCTAAATAATCTTCGTCTCCCACAACGCCCTCCAACATGGCAGAATTAACAGCGAGGCAACACTGTCGGCAGAAGATTGGATGCTAAATAATCTTCGTCTCCCAGAACGCCCTCCAACGTAGCAGAATTAACAGCGAGGAAACACTAATGGCAAAAGATTGGATTCTAAATAATCTTCATCTCCCACAACGCCCTCCAACATGGCAGAATTAACAACGAGGCAACACTGTCGGCAGAAGATTGGATTCTAAATAATCTTCGTCTCCCACAACGCCCTCCAACGTAGCAGAATTAACAGCGAGGCAACACTGTCGGCAGAAGATTGGATTCTAAATAATCTTCGTCTCCCACAACGCCCTCCAACGTAGCAGAATTAACAGCGAGGAAACACTAATGGCAAAAGATTGGATTCTAAATAATCTTCGTCTCCCACAACGCCCTCCAACATGGCAGAATTAACAGCGAGGCAACACTGTCGGCAGAAGATTGGATGCTAAATAATCTTCGTCTCCCAGAACGCCCTCCAACGTAGCAGAATTAACAGCGAGGAAACACTAATGGCAAAAGATTGGATTCTAAATAATCTTCATCTCCCACAACGCCCTCCAACATGGCAGAATTAACAACGAGGCAACACTGTCGGCAGAAGATTGGATTCTAAATAATCTTCGTCTCCCACAACGCCCTCCAACGTAGCAGAATTAACAGCGAGGCAACACTGTCGGCAGAAGATTGGATTCTAAATAATCTTCGTCTCCCACAACGCCCTCCAACGTAGCAGAATTAACAGCGAGGAAACACTAATGGCAAAAGATTGGATTCTAAATAATCGTCGTCTTCCCCAACGTCATCCATAATGGTAGAATCTACGGCGAGGCAACACTAACGGCTGAAGATTGGATGCTAAATAATCTTCGTCTCCCACAACGCCCTCCAACATGGCAGAATTAACAACGAGGCAACACTGTCGGCAGAAGATTGGATTCTAAATAATCTTCGTCTCCCACAACGCCCTCCAACGTAGCAGAATTAACAGCGAGGCAACACTGTCGGCAGAAGATTGGATTCTAAATAATCTTCGTCTCCCACAACGCCCTCCAACGTAGCAGAATTAACAGCGAGGAAACACTAATGGCAAAAGATTGGATTCTAAATAATCGTCGTCTTCCCCAACGTCATCCATAATGGTAGAATCTACGGCGAGGCAACACTAACGGCTGAAGATTGGATGCTAAATAATCTTCGTCTTCCCCAACGTCATCCATCATGGTAGAGTCCACGGCGAGGCAACATTAACGGCAGAAGATTGGTTTCTGAATAATCTTCGTCTTCCCCACCGTCCTCCAACATAACAGAATCTATAGCGAGGCAACACTAACGGCAGAAGATTGGATGCTAAATAATTTTCGTCTTCCCCAACGTCATTCATCATAGCAGAATGTACAACGAGGCAACACTAACGACCGAACATTGTTTTATATATTATCTTCGCCATTCCAGCCCCTTCCCAACGCCCTACAACATGGCAGAATCTATCGCGTGGTAATGGAATTAACATAATAATGGAGTATAGATTTCCTTTCTGCCCTCATTCATAATAACGGACTATAAAGGTTGATAAATCTGAAACTGCGCAGAAGGAGTCCTAATGATGTTTTTGACGGAGAGAGAGACTCGAGCGAGGGAGTGACCGCGTGCTGCCTTAAAGTCAAGGCTGTTGAGCCAAGCTAGCTTTATAAGATACTTTCACTGCAAGCTGGAATCTACTCACCCACATGGATTTAGGCTGTAAATAGGGGAGGGGGGGGGGAGGAATGGCCGATCAAAGCATTACAATATATAGAATCATTCTAATATGAGTATTTCTATTGACTAATGAATGATGAAATGGTGAATGGAATTCCTGCAACTCTTACTATTATAGTGGTGAAGATTGATAGTTGGTTATGTGTAAGGGAAGTCTGCTCTTCAAAGGAGTTTACAACAACAAGTTTGGCAAATAGACTAATAGAAACTATTATCGTCATACTCAAGAAACCTTTACTTCCGCTAGCAGAACTCTCAACAAATCACTTATTCAAAGTACATTTCCTTGTTATATTTGAAAATAGTCACTTCTTTGCCTCTAAGCAGACCGAATATGCAAATCGGAGCAAACTAGGGATCTAACATATTCTATCCATTGACGAATGGATAGAATATGTTAGATATGAATATATTGAAAATGGATTTATTCGATACTTTATTTAAGGCGTTAAACGCTTAAATACCTTTCTAAAGGGGTTATATTTGCGACAAGACGTATCGTCCACAATCCAAGAGCAAAGTTTCGAATATGAAAAACGAGATTTTTCATATTCGATAGTTTGACATGGTAGGGCCGATACATACTGGAATGAAATGTATGACTGCCAGGGGAATCCTATTAATTTCAGCAAGGAACATATCGATGAAAAAAGTCAGCCCTCTCTAAGCTGGAATCGTACCAGCGTCTCAATGGTTGCAGATTGAAACACTAATCTCTCTAATAACCTGGAGTTCTAGTAGCAAATGTTAGAAATATATATCGTTTCTCTGTCCAAATTCCATTGGAATCTATCTGTTGTTCTATTTGTAAATGTAGTCGCTTGTTGCCTGTTGCTTGTAGTTTGGAGGTGTGTTTTATCGCCCGGAGTGAAATGTTTTCAAGAGATGTTATGAATGAATTGTATCTGAGATAATCTAGATTGTCAGCGAAGAGTATGATAGAATGGATTTTATTGTTGTATCGATAATGCATGTTGTGATACTATCGAAATGAGAGCTCTCATTGTGCCCTTGAGAAGAAGACGAGGCAAACAAAGGCTCTGGGTTGTGTAAGTCACTAAGGTACCGTTCATCCTCACTAATCAAATATTGGTCTTCAAAGCAATTTCCTCTTGTGGCAATGCTCTAGTTTATTTTTGTATCTCTTTGTTGATCTTCCTAGTGGAATTGTAGATATACTGGTCTGTTGCCCGAATCCCTACAACTATTCTATCATTGCTCCATTGGCTGAATTTGAAAAAGGCTGGCTATTACCTCCCTGGCCTGAGAATGATGTAAGCTATGTGGATTTCGTAATGATCCCTTGGAGGGGTAGTGAAAGGATAGCTAGTGGTGGGGGTGAAAGCTGTGCAGCTGCACTTTCCCCTCCTCAACCTCCTATCGATTCTACGGCAATTCTACCAAATACATAGAGGTTCGCAAAAAGTGTTTGTCTGCTCTTACATACCTATTGTAGCTCTTTGGCCGCCGCTCGTTCAGGTAGGCGGGCCAACTGAGGGAAGGGAAACTTCCCTTCTGTTTGCCCAGTTGCAAAACCGTGTAATGCACAAACCTTACATGAAACGCCGTAAAAACTGATTATGTCTAGTTTAGAACTTTTCGGAGGAGAGATAGTATGGCTAAAGTATTGAAACTGTACAGATATCATGTTCAAATAGTAGTCAGAGGGGAAAAAGGCCTGGCGTACGTGGACGCTGCCATTTAAACCGGGACAGCTGTACAAGATCATGTGAGCAAGAACCAATGAGAGCGCAGAGAACAACCACAACTGCCCAGATGATCGGTGCTCTCACTCACTTTTACGGTTACAAGCAGTGTATTGCAGTCTTTCATAAGCAACATTTATTTTCATGTTTGCTGATAATTAAACCCCACAAAGAGTGTCTGCCCTTTTGTAATTATTTTCAATTATGTTTCTTGAAGACACTGTTTAAATCGCAGCGCGAATAAAGCACTTCATTTAATATTAAAAATAAAAACTAGGTACTACTTTGTTTTTGTTTTTTTTATTTACATTTTGATCCCCTGAAAAGTGTCTGCCTTATTTATTATCCATTGTAAAATTGCCTTAATTTTACATTAAAGATAGTTGGCTTCTGAATAAAAACTATTTTTGGGCAATATTTTTTCCACCTTTCCCACATGCGCAGTACCTGGTGTTCCACGGTAAGTCTATCCAACACATATTTAACTTCTTATCTACTCCCACAGATGCACTATGGCAAAATTTCAAGGTGCATAAAACACTTCATGAAACTTCCGTTACCAGTTATTGGACTGTTAGGAGATAAGCTCGTACCAGTGTTTAATTTGTTGCTCCAAAAACAGAAATCGAAACAGAAAAGCAATAAACAAACAAATCAAATAATTAAACTAAATTGAATACTTCAAGTGCCAGAAACATATGTAAATACACTTTTGGAACACATGCTACTTATATATGTATGCCGCCTATATATTCCTTTACATACACATGAATATATAAATTATTTTTTATCCTAGTAGGCATGGGGTCATTAAAGCAGTAATAAGCCGGACTCCAGAGGGAGTACTTGGGAACGAGAGGACTTCCTTGCAAGAAGTGCCCCTGAAGAGGTGCGAAGAAAAGACGCACGAAACATGTCGGGCCCAATAAATAAAGTAGTATAAAAAAAGGGAAGACTGCTCTAATGACCCCATGCCTACTAGGATAAAAAAGAATTTGGATATTTAGGGTCATCTATAAGAATAAATAACAGGAATATATGTATATACGGGGCGATTCAGGTCTAAGTAGCCAAACTCTTGGAGGTGATTCTAGACATAATTTCCAACAAATAAGTTCATTTGAAGTATGGTCCGATTCCGAAACGAAAAGTAGTTATGCCCAATTTTCTGTTTGTTTAACATAGACATATGTTTTATTGAAGAAGATATGATCGCTCAAAAACTGTTCAAGATCATTAAATTCTAATTATGCAATCATAAAATAGACAAAATGTCCTTAAGGAAATAGTAATTGCCTTCACTAAACCCGTTGATAGAAGATACTTTCTTGGCGTCCAATAACGCACTTCTGTTTTTATGGACGAGTCGGAGGTTCCTCGCGAATTGTTTCCTCAGCCCCCTAACGGACTACAGATCCACTACTTACAGAAAAACTTATACAAATAATATCTCTGCAAATGAAGTGGAAGTTTATTGAAGGATAGGTTGGACAAATGTCTTCCTTTTGCCAAAAAATGTGGAATTCTGTTACTTCTCATTCCTCATGTTTTGTCTAGAGATTTTGTGGTGAGTATTCAATAAATTTTCAAGATAGTTAAATAATTGTAATCCAAACTTTAAACATAATAAGCAAATTACAATAATAACCGTTCGTTGTTCCGAAACAGAAACATTTTTGTCATACATTTAGTAGGCTATCAAATGGTTGCTTTCTTCAAGA
This sequence comes from Gonocerus acuteangulatus, assembly GCA_946811695.1. Lineage (NCBI taxonomy): Eukaryota > Metazoa > Arthropoda > Insecta > Hemiptera > Coreidae > Gonocerus > Gonocerus acuteangulatus. The sequence goes on along the minus strand of OX328125.1, from coordinate 112,024,745 downwards.
TAATTATGAATATGTACTATAATAAATCTTAAAATTAGTCATGTCTGTTAATAATTCTATTTTTTTTTTTCAAATATTTCCTCAATACAATAAGACAGATTCTAACTTCTACTTTTCTCGAATGGGGTTTTATATATCACCTTGAAAATAGATTCATTCGATTCCTTACGCAAGTGTTAAGCGATACCATTTTTATCACCCGGATTTCGCAAAACAAACAATGTTCCGCTGTGTGAATTGTGTTGGAAGACGAAATGTACACTTTAAATCAGACAAAATATTGAAGTCTCAATTTTTTACCAAATTCAGATCAATTTTGAGGCTTCTAGAGGTTAAACCCACAAACACAAACACACACACACACACACACATATATATAATACTGAAGAAGTATTGTTTTAAAATGAAACTTGTTGGCTTGAAGTAGTACTAAACATCATAAGATTGTAGAGTTCTATCAAAGCTAGAAAATCATCATTTTCCTTGTGAAATTGTCGTGATCTTTGCAGCCTTGACATATTTAAATCTGTGAAAAATGAACCTACTAGTAGTTTTCATTCATTTCAATTTGTTCCATTCAATTCATTTTGTAGAAGTAATTATTAAATCATAAGGAAGACAATCTCATAAGTATCCTTCATGGGCGTATATAGGCAATAATTTCGGGAGGGGCTGGGAAAATTTCGGGGGGGGGCTGAGATCATTTCCGGGGTATGGAATATGAAAAATTTAGAGCTTGGAATAGTTTTAGGCAACTAAAACGCTATTACACCTAAAATAAAATATTTTTTTTATTATATAAGTGATCTAATTTAATTTATTTTTAAGGTTTTTAGAACACATTTTTACTATCAAATGAAAATTTCGGGAGGGGCTGCAGCCCCCTCAGCCCCCCCTTATATACGCCCATGGTATCCTTCAATTTATCTAAAATATTTTTACGAAATATAAAATTGCTTTTCTGGCTGTATGCGACTTTGGCCTTTACGATACCACTTCGTTTTATTTTTCTTGGATTTTTTTTTTTTTTAATAAATGGCCTACATGTTCAGATGCCTTTATATCTCTTAAGGGGATAATTAAACCCTGAATTCAACCCTCAAATAAATCATGATCCGATGGACAGATCATGCCGGGTTATGAACTTGATATTTCAAATTACAAAAATTAGTTTTGAAATCGGGCTGTTTGAGGCCGAAAAAAAAAACGTTTAGAAGGAATTTTCCATTATCCGTTTTCAATCGGAGAAATAAGTGCTTAAAAATTCATTTTTTTTTTTGCTCTTTTGAAAGAGTTTTTGTCGTTGTTTAACTCGTTTTTAATTGGTTGTTTGTTTTAAATTGCATTTATCTGTACAATTAGTATTCTAGCTAAGGAAAACAAGAAATTGAGAAACCTTTTGTTAATAGTATTTTCCTAGATCGAGTTTTGAGAAGGTCCAGGTATAGATAGTAAACTATACCTCACGTATCTGGAGTCATACTGGCCGTATGTTGGACTTAGTTTTTAATTATATGTTTTTTTTCCCATTGCATATAACAGTAAAATGAGTGTTTCAATAAAAAAAGGTCAGGAAATGAAAATCAGATTTGTTTTCCCTGGACAGGGCGGAGGGAGTTGCTCCCACTTAAAATACTGTTTCCTGAGCCGTGCCAACAATTTTACTTTTCTTTGAGATTTTATAGGGAGGGATAGGTGTTCAGATTTTATAGGGATAGGTGTTCAGATTTTATAGAGATAGGTGTTCACATTTTATAGGGATAGGTGTTCACATTCTATAGAGATAGGTGTTCACATTTTATAGGGATAGGTGTTCACATTTTATAGGGATAGGTGTTCACATTTTATAGGGATAGGTGTTCACATTTTATAGGAATAGGTGTTCACATTTTATCGGGATAGGTGTTCACATTTTATAGGGATAGGTGTTCACATTTTATAGGGATAGGTGTTCACATTTTATAGGGATAGGTGTTCACATTCTATAGAGATAGGTGTTCACATTTTATAGGGATAGGTGTTCACATTTTATAGGGATAGGTTTTCACATTTTATAGAGATAGGTGTTCACATTTTATAGGGATAGGTGTTCACATTTTATAGGAATAGGTGTTCACATTTTTTATGTACTTATTATTTATAATATATTTGAATATAGTAATTCATAATACTCTTTATTCACAACTCATAACATACTCAACCTTTTAACATTTGTTTTATCAAAGGTTAACACAAACATATGTAACACCTCCCCACGTTATAAGTCCAGCCGATTAGGTCGCCTCCTTCTCCTCCCTGACCTCCTCGGTGGTGGTGGCAGAGGTTGCTGGTCCTCCTCCTCCTGCTCCACTGGCTGTTCCTCAGCTGGGTAGTTTTCTTGGAC